>JAMPIV010018268.1:0-247925 GCA_024509875.1 Oreohelix idahoensis | reverse complement strand
AAACAAGACAAAGACCTTGATACTGTGTCCAGTAAATGATAGAAGACTAAAGAACAGTAGTATAGAACAGGGGGTAGGTTTCTGGTATTGTATAAACATTAATAACACATAAGGAAGGGAAACCCGAGGCCTGTAAACAGTAAATTAATATTAGACAAACATAAAGGTATGTTTTCAGGCACTCGTAAGAAATAAAGAAGCAGAACACCAGACAACAGAAAAACAACAGACGTGAGTGGCTTACCCAGGGTTCGAACCCCGTACCTTCCGTACGACAACACCGCCTAGCTATACAAGCGAATCACACTAACCTCACGGCCAGCTAGGCATCCCCAAAAAAAAGATGCTTTACTGACCGGTCATCAGTGCGAAACACAAGACAACACCGGAAGTTTACAATGGGCACCCCAGCCTAATAATGACGCAATCACTTCTGTCGTTTCTCTATTATACAGTATATGTCAGTCCAAACAAGACAAAGACCTTGATACTGTGTCCAGTAAATGATAGAAGACTAAAGAACAGTAGTATAGAACAGGGGGTAGGTTTCTGGTATTGTATAAACATTAATAACACATAAATAAGGGAAACCCGAGGCCTGTAAACAGTAAATTAATATTAGACAAACATAAAGGTATGTTTTCAGGCACTTGTAAGAAATAAAGAAGCAGAACACCAGACAACAGAAAAACAACAGACGTGAGTGGCTTACCCAGGGTTCGAACCCCGTAACCTTCCGTACGACAACACCGCCTAGCTATACACGCGAATCACACTAACCTCACGGCCAGCTAGGCATCCCCAAAAAAGATGCTTTACTGACCGGTCATCAGTGCGAAACACAAGACAACACCGGAAGTTTACAATGGGCACCCCAGCCTAATAATGACGCAATCACTTCTGTCGTTTCTCTATTCTACAGTATATGTCAGTCCAAACAAGACAGAGACCTTGATACTGTGTCCAGTAAATGATAGAAGACTAAAGAACAGTAGTATAGAACAGGGGGTAGGTTTCTGGTATTGTATAAACATTAATAACACATAAGGAAGGGAAACCCGAGGCCTGTAAACAGTAAATTAATATTAGACAAACATAAAGGTATGTTTTCAGGCACTCGTAAGAAATAAAGAAGCAGAACACCAGACAACAGAAAAACAACAGACGTGAGTGGCTTACCCAGGGTTCGAACCCCGTACCTTCCGTACGACAACACCGCCTAGCTATACAAGCGAATCACACTAACCTCACGGCCAGCTAGGCATCCCCAAAAAAAGATGCTTTACTGACCGGTCATCAGTGCGAAACACAAGACAACACCGGAAGTTTACAATGGGCACCCCAGCCTAATAATGACGCAATCACTTCTGTCGTTTCTCTATTCTACAGTATATGTCAGTCCAAACAAGACAAAGACCTTGATACTGTGTCCAGTAAATGATAGAAGACTAAAGAACAGTAGTATAGAACAGGGGGTAGGTTTCTGGTATTGTATAAACATTAATAACACATAAGGAAGGGAAACCCGAGGCCTGTAAACAGTAAATTAATATTAGACAAACATAAAGGTATGTTTTCAGGCACTCGTAAGAAATAAAGAAGCAGAACACCAGACAACAGAAAAACAACAGACGTGAGTGGCTTACCCAGGGTTCGAACCCCGTACCTTCCGTACGACAACACCGCCTAGCTATACAAGCGAATCACACTAACCTCACGGCCAGCTAGGCATCCCCAAAAAAAGATGCTTTACTGACCGGTCATCAGTGCGAAACACAAGACAACACCGGAAGTTTACAATGGGCACCCCAGCCTAATAATGACGCAATCACTTCTGTCGTTTCTCTATTCTACAGTATATGTCAGTCCAAACAAGACAGAGACCTTGATACTGTGTCCAGTAAATGATAGAAGACTAAAGAACAGTAGTATAGAACAGGGGGTAGGTTTCTGGTATTGTATAAACATTAATAACACATAAGGAAGGGAAACCCGAGGCCTGTAAACAGTAAATTAATATTAGACAAACATTAAGGTATGTTTTCAGGCACTCGTAAGAAATAAAGAAGCAGAACACCAGACAACAGAAAAACAACAGACGTGAGTGGCTTACCCAGGGTTCGAACCCCGTACCTTCCGTACGACAACACCGCCTAGCTATACAAGCGAATCACACTAACCTCACGGCCAGCTAGGCATCCCCAAAAAAAGATGCTTTACTGACCGGTCATCAGTGCGAAACACAAGACAACACCGGAAGTTTACAATGGGCACCCCAGCCTAATAATGACGCAATCACTTCTGTCGTTTCTCTATTCTACAGTATATGTCAGTCCAAACAAGACAGAGACCTTGATACTGTGTCCAGTAAATGATAGAAGACTAAAGAACAGTAGTATAGAACAGGGGGTAGGTTTCTGGTATTGTATAAACATTAATAACACATAAGGAAGGGAAACCCGAGGCCTGTAAACAGTAAATTAATATTAGACAAACATAAAGGTATGTTTTCAGGCACTCGTAAGAAATAAAGAAGCAGAACACCAGACAACAGAAAAACAACAGACGTGAGTGGCTTACCCAGGGTTCGAACCCCGTACCTTCCGTACGACAACACCGCCTAGCTATACAAGCGAATCACACTAACCTCACGGCCAGCTAGGCATCCCCAAAAAAAGATGCTTTACTGACCGGTCATCAGTGCGAAACACAAGACAACACCGGAAGTTTACAATGGGCACCCCAGCCTAATAATGACGCAATCACTTCTGTCGTTTCTCTATTCTACAGTATATGTCAGTCCAAACAAGACAAAGACCTTGATACTGTGTCCAGTAAATGATAGAAGACTAAAGAACAGTAGTATAGAACAGGGGGTAGGTTTCTGGTATTGTATAAACATTAATAACACATAAGGAAGGGAAACCCGAGGCCTGTAAACAGTAAATTAATATTAGACAAACATTAAGGTATGTTTTCAGGCACTCGTAAGAAATAAAGAAGCAGAACACCAGACAACAGAAAAACAACAGACGTGAGTGGCTTACCCAGGGTTCGAACCCCGTACCTTCCGTACGACAACACCGCCTAGCTATACAAGCGAATCACACTAACCTCACGGCCAGCTAGGCATCCCCAAAAAAAGATGCTTTACTGACCGGTCATCAGTGCGAAACACAAGACAACACCGGAAGTTTACAATGGGCACCCCAGCCTAATAATGACGCAATCACTTCTGTCGTTTCTCTATTCTACAGTATATGTCAGTCCAAACAAGACAGAGACCTTGATACTGTGTCCAGTAAATGATAGAAGACTAAAGAACAGTAGTATAGAACAGGGGGTAGGTTTCTGGTATTGTATAAACATTAATAACACATAAGGAAGGGAAACCCGAGGCCTGTAAACAGTAAATTAATATTAGACAAACATAAAGGTATGTTTTCAGGCACTCGTAAGAAATAAAGAAGCAGAACACCAGACAACAGAAAAAACAACAGACGTGAGTGGCTTACCCAGGGTTCGAACCCCGTACCTTCCGTACGACAACACCGCCTAGCTATACAAGCGAATCACACTAACCTCACGGCCAGCTAGGCATCCCCAAAAAAAGATGCTTTACTGACCGGTCATCAGTGCGAAACACAAGACAACACCGGAAGTTTACAATGGGCACCCCAGCCTAATAATGACGCAATCACTTCTGTCGTTTCTCTATTCTACAGTATATGTCAGTCCAAACAAGACAGAGACCTTGATACTGTGTCCAGTAAATGATAGAAGACTAAAGAACAGTAGTATAGAACAGGGGGTAGGTTTCTGGTATTGTATAAACATTAATAACACATAAGGAAGGGAAACCCGAGGCCTGTAAACAGTAAATTAATATTAGACAAACATTAAGGTATGTTTTTAGGCACTCGTAAGAAATAAAGAAGCAGAACACCAGACAACAGAAAAACAACAGACGTGAGTGGCTTACCCAGGGTTCGAACCCCGTACCTTCCGTACGACAACACCGCCTAGCTATACAAGCGAATCACACTAACCTCACGGCCAGCTAGGCATCCCCAAAAAAAGATGCTTTACTGACCGGTCATCAGTGCGAAACACAAGACAACACCGGAAGTTTACAATGGGCACCCCAGCCTAATAATGACGCAATCACTTCTGTCGTTTCTCTATTCTACAGTATATGTCAGTCCAAACAAGACAAAGACCTTGATACTGTGTCCAGTAAATGATAGAAGACTAAAGAACAGTAGTATAGAACAGGGGGTAGGTTTCTGGTATTGTATAAACATTAATAACACATAAGGAAGGGAAACCCGAGGCCTGTAAACAGTAAATTAATATTAGACAAACATTAAGGTATGTTTTCAGGCACTCGTAAGAAATAAAGAAGCAGAACACCAGACAACAGAAAAACAACAGACGTGAGTGGCTTACCCAGGGTTCGAACCCCGTACCTTCCGTACGACAACACCGCCTAGCTATACAAGCGAATCACACTAACCTCACGGCCAGCTAGGCATCCCCAAAAAAAGATGCTTTACTGACCGGTCATCAGTGCGAAACACAAGACAACACCGGAAGTTTACAATGGGCACCCCAGCCTAATAATGACGCAATCACTTCTGTCGTTTCTCTATTCTACAGTATATGTCAGTCCAAACAAGACAGAGACCTTGATACTGTGTCCAGTAAATGATAGAAGACTAAAGAACAGTAGTATAGAACAGGGGGTAGGTTTCTGGTATTGTATAAACATTAATAACACATAAGGAAGGGAAACCCGAGGCCTGTAAACAGTAAATTAATATTAGACAAACATAAAGGTATGTTTTCAGGCACACGTAAGAAATAAAGAAGCAGAACACCAGACAACAGAAAAACAACAGACGTGAGTGGCTTACCCAGGGTTCGAACCCCGTACCTTCCGTACGACAACACCGCCTAGCTATACAAGCGAATCACACTAACCTAACGGCCAGCTAGGCATCCGCAAAAAAAGATGCTTTACTGACCGGTTATCAGTGCGAAACACAAGACAGCACCGGAAGTTTACAATGGGCACCCCAGCTTAATGACGCAATCACTTCTGTCGTTTCTCTATTCTACAGTATATGTCAGTCAAAACAAGACAAAGACCTTGATACTGTGTCCATTAAATGATAGAAAGACGAAACGTACCCTTGCATATCTAGAAAGGCTATAATAAGACGAACAAACTGTCATATTTAGAAGATAAAAGAAAAAAATCACGCCACTCGTTGACCACAGATGTAAGGAAATGGACAGAATAAACGACTTTAACCTCTTCAGTCAGAAGACAGACCTACTTTATTCTTTGACGATTTACGGTACTTTTTTGACGTTATAGTTTGAATATAGCGGCAACCGCGTGAACGAACGTTTTCAAAAACAAATTTCAAAAACTAACCTTGAGCAAAATAGTTTTTTTCTTAATAATAAAGTTTATGAAAATAAAAACCTAGCTAGTTTTGATAGCCCATCTTAAGCAGAGAAATAATATACTTTTAATTATACAGACGGACAGATAACAAGAAGATATTGACGAAAGACCGTATTGTTTCCTATCAGACTACGAACAGTATTGTTGTGCATACTTTCACTAAAGTCTCAATTTTGCGTCCTTGAGACAAGAAAAAATGCAAATTTTCAAACTGTAATAAACTAGCGGGGCAAAGTCGGGGGGATAGTGGCTAAAAATAACTTAGGAAGGAAGCAGGTTCGTGCAGTTTTTACATGGGTTAGTCCAAAAAACAAGTAGAATTTTGGGAAAAGATAAAATGTGACCGACGTACATTTGAGAAATTAAGATGTAATTTTGACTTGATTTTCAAATTTTGAATTGAAAAGCTTAGTCTTCTGATCTGATTGGCCAACGCATTTTATATTAGCGGGATAGAGACGCACATTTTTGCCATTCGATAGAAGTCTGTCCAGTAACACAGTCATTAACTGCTAGTGGTGTATTCCCAGAAATACTACATAATATTCAGTGGGACGCCATACTATAGCCAGCAGCTCAGCTGAGTTTTGCTAGTATTAACTGTGTTCTCAATTCTGAATTCTGGTAAGAATGAAAGCATGTATCTTGTTTAGTTTAATATTTTGAGTGATTGATACTGCCATATCATGAAAAATGATTACGACAAGTAAGTGCTCGCTCTAGGTCCCCCGCCGCAGTCCAGGGCTTAGTGACAAACAAACAAAAAAATATGGAAACCTAACTAAGACTATGGAAGGCGAATCTATTATTGAGATCAGTGGGAACATATCACCTATCTTATTGAATAAAAGAGGAAACTATTTAACATATCTCAGATGCAATGCAGTCTTGGGGAACTGGTACTATGTGAAAACAACTGGGTAAGATGTGCTATGTTGGTCAGAGAGATCTGACCCAGTCTGTGTAATGTTGTTGTGTTGTGTTGTGTGTAAGAGTGGCGCAGTGGATAGAGTACTGACACATGGCACAAATTTTGTTTCAGAATTGTGAGTTTCTGTTTTGGCACTAAGGTGGTGCCAAATGCTTATATAAGAGTACACAAGCAGATGTGTGTGTGTGCCACCTAACATTTGGGTCTGTGCAGCCTAACATTGTACTCCAGCTACGGAGAGGAGTGGGCCACCAGAATCCTGTATCAGATCGTCACAGGAGAGATAAGTGAAAACCTGGCCTGCTGAAGATTCACACTATTCACAACTATTCCACCATCAAATAAAGAATAAAACTCTTGTGAATTTTTAACAGTTTACTTCATTCCATAAGTCAATGGATAATGATTTTGGTAGTCACAGATTGGGCGTGATGACGCCACACTCCAACGAAACATCCAGTACTAGTTCTCCCAAAAGACATTATATACAAAATAGTAATATTAACCATTCTTATAATATACCTATGTACACAAATTACATTTTATTATGCCACATATTTATGCATTTCATTGATAAATCCATATCATTTCATATGTTCTGACCAAACTAAAACTTGGTTCAGAACTAATAAATTAAAAAAAATTGTTAAAATTTAAACTAAAACAGCCAGAGTTAGTTCAGTGTGTTATAGAGTTTATTAAGATTATTAGACTTATTAATTATGTGTGTGTGTCAGTATATTATATTACTACACATTACATTTCAGTACCCTAGAATTTTTAACGTAGCTAACATTCATGATAGTAGAATAGGTCTGTTTGAGGTGGTAGTGGTAGTAAGAAGGGCCTTCTGTAATTCCCATAAACTTTTATCTCAGGAGCCTTCACAGCTGACCTCATACAGTACACTAGGTAACATAACAACCATACAATACCATCAAAAACCACTACAAATATTGGGGGCTCGTCCGGGATATTAAGTTTATCAAAGATATTAGGATCTCCTAGTGTGGGAATTAAACTAGTGGGGACAGAGTTGTATAAATTTAAAAGTGTTCCTTAAAATAAAAAGTGGAAATTAAAAGTTGGTGAATCTTCACAGCCAGTGGTAATTAATTGATTAATTAATTAATATATTACCTTGGTAAATATTATACTTAGAATTACCTTAGTCCTTGTATACTTAGAATTACCTTGGTCATTGTTAATTTGTATGTTAAAGTATGGCAGATCTAGCAAAATTTAGATCGGCTGCTGTGCTGACGGCGAGGGAGATGAACATGGAGGGTCAGGTTTTAATTCAGTATGTAACGTCAGAATGTGACAAGTATATTGAGAGGGAAGATAGGAGGTTAGCTGAAGAGAAGAGGTTACAAGTTGAGGCTGATAAAGAACTTAAGAGGTTGCAGATTGAGGCTGACAAAGAGGCAAAAGCATTATAGGCAGAAGAAAAACGACAGCAAAGGGAGGCAGAAGAAAAGAGATTGACTGCAGAAAGGGAGGCAGAAGATAGAAGATTGCAAAGGGAGCACGAATTACGACTAAGGGAGCTGGAATTACAAGGCCATGCTCCTGAAAATGGTGCCAGCCCTTTTGCCTCAGATGCTACGCCTAGTCAGGGAGCCTCAACCTCAGCTATGGGGTTTCATTTAGACCATTTTGTTGAAAAAGACGATGACATAGAGGGGTACCTAGGACGTTTTGAGTTATTAGCTACTACATATGGGTTAGAGAGAGTGAGAGGTGGAGTTTAAAGCTATCACAGGGACTGAGAGGTACTTCTTATGAAGTCTTCGCAAAAATGAACAGAGAAGACCAAGACAATTATGACATGTTAAAGCAGGCTTTGTTATTAAGGTACGAGAAGAATGGTGAATTTTATCGTAAGAAATTTAGAAATGCCAAACTGTTGTCTGGGGAGACATACCACCAATTCTCTGCCTGACTAGAAACCTATTTGGAGAAATGGACGGCTCTGGGGAAGACCCAAGATCTTAAAGAAATGATCATGATTGAGCAATTGAGAGAGTCCATGGCTCCAGACATGAGAAAATTTCTCATGGAACAAGGTGCAGAGAAGTTGGGGGAAATTTTAAATGTCGCTGAGAGGTATCAGGCAGCCCAGGCAGAGGTAAGTGGTGCTAAAAAGAAGCACATAGACAATTTTAAAGCTCCACAGCAATTTAATAAATTTGATAATAGAGAGCAGGGTAATAAAGGTAGGACAAACTTTGAGCGGCCAAGAAATGACTATCGCGACAGAAACTCACAGTTCAATGACCAAAAGTTCAATGAAAGAAAACCGTTGAACCAAGGAAAAAGATGGTGTAAATGGTGCAAGAAGGATAACCATAACACCGAATTTTGTAAAAGGAAACCTTCAAACATTGCTGCAATGAAGTCGGGGACGCAAAGATTAAAGGTTAATCCTAATGGACAACAGGAACCTTATCACCCCCCAGTTTGTGAGGATGTTATTTGTAATGGGGTCACCATAAGGTGCCTTATGATACAGGTTTGGATTATGATTCAGTTGTGAAGTCTAGCCTAGTGGACCCAAGTCAGTATACCACAGAAACAGTGGAAATACAAGGGGCGACTAAGGACATACCACTCATGACACTTCCCATCGCAAGGATAACGGTGAAAACTCGCTATGTGGAAGGAGAAATCAGAGCAGCAGTGATAGATGAACCAATCTACCCTCTGATATTGGGGTGTAGATACGTCTTCTTGGGGAAGCCCGAGAAACCTGTGATCATGGCGACAGTGCAGACCAGGTCACAGAAGAAGGAGGAAGAAGGTGAACCTATAAATGCTCATCCAGAGGAGATGAGAAGGCGCAGGCTGAGGATAGGACACTCAAGCCATGTTTTAAAAAATTGCCCCAAATGCCACACACCTCCGAGCAAGGGGGAATATTTCATGAAGAACAAACTCTTATACAGGAAGGCCGGAACTGGAACAAATGGTCACAACCAGCTGGTTCTTCCCACTTCATATAGAGATAAAGTGATGGAACTCGGGCATGCGATTCCCTTCAGTGGTCACATGGGGATCAGCGCCACAGGACAGCGTATAGCTTGTCATTACTTCTGGCCAGGGATAACGGAGGATATAAAAAGATATGTCAAATCCTGCCCAGAATGTCAAAGGGTAGCTCCAAAGCACTGGACTGCTCCTGCAACTCTAGGGGAAATGCCCATAGTGGGAACACCTTTTGAGAGGGTTGCAGTGGATATTGTAGGACCTCTCACTCGGACCAAGAGGAGGAACATTTTACATCCTTACTCTGGTGGACACTTGTTCTATGTGGGGAGAGGCGGTAGCCCTGCCATCAATTGATTCAAAACATGTAGCAGAGGCACTACTTACAATATTCACAAGATTAGGATTCCCACATCAAATCTTGACTGATAATGGCTCTCAGTTCAAGGGGAAACTAACGGAAGAAGTTTTTAAGCTATTTCAAGCCAGGCACTTTCATTGTAGTCCGTACCATCCACAAGGGAACGGCCAGGTAGAGAGGTTCAATGGGACTCTCATTTCTATCCTGAGAAAGCTGGCACACGAAAAACCGGATCTGTGGGATCAATTCCTGCCCGCCGCATTGTTTGCGTATCGGGAGGTACCACATAGTTCAACCGGGATGGCTCCCGCAACTCTGCTATTTGGGAGGCCAATAAAAGGTCCATTAGAAGCTTTATTAAGGACCTGGACAGATGAGAAGGCGGAAGAGACTGTTACCTCATCGTATCAATATGTGAACGAACTGACCACTCGTTTGAAAGCTGGATGGAAACTGGCAAATGATAATTTGAACAAGCCAGGAAGAAACATGCAGCATATTTTAATAGGAAGGCAAAGGACAGAGAACTAGCTGTGGGAGAGAAGGTGCTGCTTCTACTACCCGGCAGCCAGAATAAATTACAAATTGGATGGCAAGGTCCATATACGGTTCTAGAGAAGGTGTCTAGAACAAACTATAAAATTGACAAAAAGGGGAAGGAGAAAGTTTATCATGTAAACCTTTTAAAGAAGTATCTGGACAGACCACTCCAGGAAAGCACCCCCTTACTGACCTTGGCTATCGCAACTCAAATGCAAAAGGAACCACTCACCTCACATGAATACCCATTACATCCTTGTGAAACAGCAGCACAGGTAAAAGTCAGTAAGCACCTGACTAAAAACCAGAGGAAGAGAGTTCAACAGGTTCTGGAGGAACATACAGATGTATTAACAGATAAACCAGGCCATACAAATTTGCTACAGTATGACATGAAACTGGTAGACTCAAACCCAATCTGTATGAGAGCCTATTCTATTCCATTCGCGAAGGAGAAGGCATTGAAGGAAGAAATAGATTATTTGTTGAAGGAGGGGATTATTTCGCACAGTGAATCATCTTTTAGTTCTAGTGTCGTTTTGTTGAGAAAACCGTCTGGGGAACACAGACTGTGCATAGATTACAGGAAACTGAATGCTGTCACAGAAGGACAAGTGGATCCATTACCAGACACAAAACAGTTATTTGCCAGATTGAACAAGGCAAAATACTTTTCAAAGGTGGATCTTAGTAAAGGCTATTACCAGATCCCAGTGAAGCCTGAAGTGAGACCTTATTTGGCTTTTAGCACTTCGGATGGACATTATGAATTCAATATGCTACCATTCGGACTGAAAAATGCTCCGAGTGTATTTTCAAGGATGATGCGCAAATTGTTGGATCCCCTGAATAATCCATGTATCACGAATTTCATGGATGATATTCTCGTCGCCACAGAGACATTTGAAGAACACATTAACTCTCTGAAAATGTTATTTGATAGGCTTAGGGAGGCGAACTTAACTGCTAGACCAACAAAATGTTGTATTGGATGCAAAGAGTTGGAATTCTTGGGACACACTGTATATCAGGGTAACATGACCCCTGACCCCAAGAACTTGGAAAAACTGCAGAGAGCACCTAGACCACAAACAAAAAAAGACGTGCGATCATTCGTGTCGTTATGTGGGTTTTACCAAAAATATATCAAAAATTTTAACTCTATATGTGCTCCTCTGACTGATCTGACTCGCAAGGGAAATCCAGGTAAAATTGTTTGGTGTGCGCAATGTGAATTGGCTTTCCAAGAGTTAAAGGAAAAACTCACTAGCAAGCCTATTCTCAAATTGCCTGATTTGACACAGGACTTTGTGGTGAGAACAGTGTCGTAGATTTCCGATTCTCTCATCTATCTCTACAACAGTTGTTACAGCGTCAGACAGACTACACCAATATACATATTACGTATATTTCTATCACTCACAGGCACGCACATACACGTGACGACAGGTAAACACACAGACGTGGGAAAACTATAACAATGATATATATATTATCTAGAACGAGCTGACCAAACACGATTGTTTAGTTCAAGAGCGATTTTAATATCAGGAAAAATCGCTCACAACATCAAAGAAAGTACATCAAGGAAAATACATATACACATAGTCATAAAAAATCAAGGAAATGTTGCAAGGATGATAGCCCCGTTATAGTGTTAACTCTAGGTTTAGCCCGGCCCCGTTAAGAGAACAGATGATGGCGCCCTCGTAATTATATGCACAGAGTTTGAAAAAAATCTGATTTAACCTAAGACAAAAACACAAGAACTCTAGCCTTAGCAACAAATTATGCAGATTGAAAAAAAATTAGGACAGCAACAGGGTGTCAAAGATAAAATAGTGAAAAATATCACTCAAACCAGCGTACACTCATTCATTCCGCCATATCTTCTCATACTTGTACTCACGACTTTGCTTGCTGCCTCTTGGAACACATTGATTTTAGATTTTCACACAGACTCAAAAAAATGCAGTCTTCTGCCAAGAAGTCCCCAGTTCCAAAAGACGTATTTAACTTGGAGTCCCCGGGAACGACTACTTGGGTATGCAAATTTGTTCAAATGTCTGATTAAGTCACCTAACAATTATTCCAGGCGCGGGAGTTAGCAGAGCACAGTGTCAATAGCGTAGGTTTCTAAAAAAATGATGAATGTCAGGTCGGTGCCTTCCCTCAGTATAGGATTCACTTTAGTCACACCACAGATTTGTCCACAAGATATAATCTAGTCGGGAAATGATAGTTAATATTCACACGCCACCAGCAGCAAATTATATAGAGTTTCTAGAAGAAATTAATGCTGGCTCCAAGTCCAGTATTTATCATTACAGTCTTTGAAAACCCTTATAGGATATTAGTATTTCTGTCTAACTTGCACCGTCAGATCAGTGTTACTTGAGAAAACCCACGTGGTTCAAAATAAGGACTGTCTATTTCTTCACAAGTATGGAAACTACTACTAGGTGCTGGTAAAGTTAGGGTCACCCCAAAACTTTCACTGTGTGGAGGAAAAATAACACATATAATATAATAAACAGAATCTGTACTGGTTAAAACTTACATTTAAACTTGCAAGCAGAGAGCTTTGCTTATCATTTAAACTTCCCGTGACGTAAGTTATATTTAAAAATCACAATCCTCATAAATTAAGAACACGTGCGTATTCCGTCACCATTCATGAGGCTGGATTCTAGAGTTTATACGTACGTTAGTTTAGAAAAATACACTCGACTGAGTATTAGCAGTTAAAATTAAATTCATAAATACTACAATTGCCGTTATAAGCTAGAAATTTTAATTTTTTTCTGCTTTCCACTGAATGCTTCCCTAGAAAATATAATACCTACCACTTTATTTCTCTTCTGCGCTAAAGAAATAGATTAAAATGAATTAAGCGATTTAACACTTTAACACTCACAAAATCTATATATCTATCATATTAATTACCTCAACCACAGAATTACAGTTAGTCGCACAACTTAAGAATAAAAATGCTGAAAATATTTCTGGAAGTCTAGAAGTTCGACAAATTGCCGAAACATATTGAGATCTTCGCTAACAGCTATTCTTTTTTCGAGCGACCTATCTACTGTGGAGTCTATGAGCGAGAATGAAATTAAAGTTTCAAACTTGGCCAATATCTTAAAATCAGACAAAGGGCCCAAACTTATCTCGCCAAGCGAAATTATCTCCCCTACTCCCAACATTTACGTCCGCTTAACGCGTGTCGTAACTGTCACCTACTGACCACGATGTACGCGTGTCAGTTTCAAATCCCAGACAGCCTGACTCCATTTCAGGGCAGTTTTCACACTACAGCTGACCATGCCCAAGTGAGCGCCGTGTCAGTTTGGGATTTTCCAGCCAAATGTCTGAATACTGACCGGTGCAGATGTAAAGTATCACACCTCACCGGGACTAATGCCGAAAAACTCGCGCGCTCGTGAGAATGTAGACGATTTGCTACGTCCTGTGTTCAGCGAACCGACTTATCACGCCTTCTGACGCCCTGCAGCCCTGACATCTACGTAATATCGTCCTAGCGCGATTCTCAGTTTTAGAGAAAGAAAACAGTAAAGTTTGCGAATTATATGAAAAATAATATCGCAAAACGAATGGATGAAAAATATACAGAAAAAAAAATACAGAGATAATAAAAGAGAGAATTTATGTGAAAGAATAGAAAAATGTAGAAATTAAATGAATATAAACCCTACGTGACAGAGCCTCCCCCCTTTAAGATATGAAACACTCCATGTCTACGTTATGATTTTAATTTCCTATAACCGTAGCTTCGGGGTGTCTGTCTTCTTCCCTCTCATCTCCCCCTCCATCTCTGTCCAATTCCTACTCAAGTCCACTCCTCAAAGTTTCCTTCCCCTGGAATGTCTCATATGCGCGCTTGAAAGAGCGTCGCCGCTTCTGACATTTTTGAAAGATTTCCTGTGATAGCGTGGATATCCCTGCCACTATCGTCATCTTCGTCATTTTGGCGATCGTCAGAGATGGTCGAGTTGGCACTGTTTTTTCCAAGTATCTCTTTAAGAGATTTAAATGGAAAACCTTCTCCTTTCCTTCAATAAGATCTGTAGTTAGCCTTAGAAATCTTTTTCAGGACGTAAACGCCCTTGCCATCCGATCTTCATTGGTTGTTCTCGTAGGAGCAACACACCAAAACTTTCTCTCCTGCTTCCAGTTCTCTCTCTTCCGCGACTTTCCTGTATCGGTTAGCGTGCTTTGTCGCTCTCGCTTAAAGTTAGTCGTTGCTAGTCCCACCCTAGTTTCAACCTTTCCTTTAAAACCGACACATATTTACTTGCTGAACAACTGTCTCATCACCTTCTCGTCTGTCAAGACTGAAGTAAGCTTCAAGCGGCCCTTAATGGTCTGCCAATAAGATGTAGCTGCGAAATCCTGTGAAGTATGAGAATTCTCTGTAGCCAAATAATGCTGCAGGAATACAGAGATCCCAATCTTCAGTTTCACTTGTGCCAGCTTACTTACATCATGTGAGTTTCCATTAGCACTTCCACGAGCCCATTTCCCGCCGAGTATATGGCTTAGTGTGGATGTCTGGTCCTCAAATCTTAACGATCTCATCCATCAACAGGTTTCGGTATGGGATCCGTTATCCGTCAACACTTGCTGAGGGAATCCCAACCGAGTGAAAATCTGCACGAGGGCTTCTGCGACATGCTTGCATCTGCGCATGTTAGCGGGATAGCTTCTGCCCATAAAGTGCATGTATCGACTAAGGTCAGATAACCTTTCCTTCTTTTAGTCCTTTCGAAAGCCCTAAAATGTCGATCACAACCCTTCGAATGTGTTCCCATTATTGCATTTCACCCATGTGACTGGGGTCCGTTGCTTGGGTGCACACGTTGCACTGGCACAGATTTGACATATCTGATAATATCATATTCACTCCTGGCCACCAATAATGAGTGGTTATACGTTGGTTTGTGGCGTTCTGTCCCATATGTCCGCTAAAGGGAAGAGAGTGCCCCATTTCTAGGATTTGGCTTCTGTACTGTTTCGGTACTAGGAGCTGGTTGTAACCTTGGTCAGGCTTGCCCTTCTCCGATAAAGTACGCCATCCTCAGAAAAAATGTCCCCGTGCTGTTTGGGTTCCTTAGCCATGGGCAGTTTCCTAAGCAGGGTGCCAAAGTAGGGTCCTTGTATTGCGCTTCTTTAAGTTCCATAGGTAACAAATTAGGCGCAGGCTCCCGTTCCTTCTTGGTTTGCCCTCTTGTATTACTGCTGCCACAATCGCTCTTCCGTTTCCCAATACACACGTATCTCCCCCAAGTATGACTGGTAATGGGATCATCCATAACACCGCTTTGATCACACCTCTGACAAAGTCAAGTGTATCTCCACCAATGCGATGGGAAGCGCTGTAGGTGCATCACTCTTACGAACTCCACAAAGTTTGACGTCTCTCCTGTCTCTTGACCGGTTTAACCAGTTTCTGGCAACAATGCAATCGTAAGAAAGCCCCGTGTCAAATAAGCAAGAATTTGAGAACCGTTCAAAGTAACAATACCTCGCGTTGAGGTCTATCCCCAACAGTTGGGAATCACTGTCAATAATTCCGCCTTGCGAGACTGTCAATAACATCCGATGCTTTTAGGCTCGTGTGCTCGTCTGATCATATGTCCCGTGCTCAGGTTCTCCCTTTGCCACCTTGTCCTTTCTGGCTACGCTGCCATGTAGGGCGGTCGGGTTGATCAGACTGTTTGGGGTGGTTGGGGTACTTGTTCTTGTAGAACTTGGATTTTTCAGGAGGGGGTTTTGAGTCCATTTCTCTGTGTTTTTTTTGGTTAAAACCTGAAAATTGCTCTAGTTATTTTTCGAAAATGCTCCTCTGTCGTTTCCGCTTTGTGGCCGTAGTTCACCAGCGCATTGTGATAACGCTCAGACTTTTCCAAAATGTCTTCAAGTTTTTCTGCCCCCTGCTCACGAGAAATCTCCGGTATCAGCAGACAAAGTGTTCTTTATTTGTTCATTAAACAAGTTCCTCAAGACCTTCATAGTAAGGGAGCTGCGAAAGCTCAAGCACTTTGTTAGATATCCCTTAAGACGAATGAAACTGGTGAAAAGTTTCAGAATTCTCTTTCCGCCTCTTGCGAAACAGTTGCAAAAACTTGCGAGCGTTCATTTCAAAGCGCTCCATAACGCTTTCTTCAACACATCGTATCGTCTTGTTGCTACTTTCCAGCTTAGAATAAACATCATAAGCAAACCTTTTAGGCCTGGAAAGTTCCATATTCCATAGCGACCTCTCTACCCCCTACAGAGTTGCAATTTTCTCAAATTTTTCTAACCATGTGTCAATCTTCTCATTTGGACAAGGAAAAGATTCAAGAGGAAAGACAGCATTTAGTTGAAGAGATTGAGTGTTAGCAGGTCATTAAGAAAATGAGAAAGACTCTCCATTGCTGGAGGTAAGCAGCACCACGACTTTGAACTCTAGAGCTTTAAGAGCCAACTCTGTCTGTCTCTCCTTCTCTCTTTCCTCATCTGTCTCTCCTCTCTCTCTCCTCATCTGTCTCTCCTCCTCTCTTTCCTCCTCTCTCTCCCTCATCTGCATCCTGCGAATTTCCATTTCCTCATCCATCTTCTTCTGCTGTAAAGCTTCTTCTTCCTTCTCTTCTTTTTTCCTCTTTAGCTTCAGCTGCTTTCCTCTCCGCATCATATCTCTCAAGTTCGTCTCTGACAAAAGCTTTCGCTTCCTCTCCTTCCATCCCTCCTCTCTCTCTCGCTTCGTCCCTAGAATTGTCTAAGCTTTGCCCTCTCGCCATATTATGTCATGTGACTGAGACACTGGAGATAGAAAATAGAAAAAGATATAACCTGTTCCTACCACTTACGAAAAAAAAAATACCAAAAATCAAAAGATGATATATTTATCCCTGGGATACCTCCTCCAAAATAAAATCTAACTATCGCTGCTATTATCGGCAATAAAGCACTCAATGCAAAACACGACTACGCCAAATAAATGGTAGTAAGATTACAACTGAAAAATAAGTTGCTACAGTGGAAAAGCAAAAGAATATTGCAAAAATTAAAGAGAAAAATAATCCCTTAATTTTTAAAAATCCACTATAATTTCGCCCCTGAAGTCAGATCGGGTAAGGGAGGGAATTAATCTGGACAAAATGTCCGAAACACACTCCTTAACTTAGTTCAAACGCCGTTCTGCCTCAGTACCCAGTGAATGTTATACACTCACCACTTTACCAGCATTTAGTATTACAATCAGCAGTTAACATATATCCCGACAAAATCAACCTGTAACCAAAATGTATATTATTCAAAGATGCTGTGGAAAAAAAAAACTTATTAGTTTGTGTGGTCAGCACGCCCGTAAACAGATCGCTAGTCTAGGGGGTAATTATTTTTAAAGATACACCACTCTCAAGACATCACACTCTTACTCTATATCAGAATAAGAATCTTAAATACAAAATCCAGATAGACGAGTCCACGTTTGTCGTACTCGTCTTCCTATTCTAAGTTCAAAGACCGAAAACGAGCCCTCATTTGTCGTAGATTTCCGATAGGAGAATTAAGACTAGGTTTGGTCCCTTCTGAATAGGTTTGAATAGGTGATAGACTCAGTGAGAGTTAGTGAAAGGTAATAGAATTTCCACACACGTGAGATGATAGATTTTGATATAGTGCTGTCTCTGAAAGCGAAAAGAATTCTTCTCTCTCTCACCTATCTTCTACAACAGTTGTTACAGCGTCAGACAGACTACACCAATATACATATTACTATATTTCTATCACTCACAGGCACGCACATACACGTGACGACAGGTAAACACACAGACGTGGGAAAACTATAACAATGATATATATATTATCTAGAACGAGCTGACCAAACACGATTATTAAGTTCAAGAGCGATTTTATTATCAGGAAAAAATCGCTCACAACATCAAAGAAAGTACATCAAGGAAAATACATATACACATAGTCATAAAAAATCAAGGAAATGTTGCAAGGATGATAGCCCCGTTATAGTGTTAACTCTAGGTTTAGCCCGGCCCCGTTAAGAGAACAGATGATGGCGCCCGAGTCACAGATACATAGGGTTTGAGTCTAAGAGTTTTCTTTGTTTTATCTCGTAATTATATGCACAGAGTTTGAAAAAAAAATCTGATTTAACCTAAGACAAAAACACAAGAACTCTAGCCTTAGCAACAAATTATGCAGATTGAAAAAAAATTATTAGGACAGCAACAGGGTGTCAAAGATAAAATAGTGAAAAATATCACTCAAACCAGCGTACACTCATTCATTCCGCCATGGCTTCTCATACTTGTACTCACGACTTTGCTTGCTGCCTCTTGGAACACATTGATTTTAGATTTTCACACAGACTCAAAAAAAATGCAGTCTTCTGCCAAGAAGTCCCCAGTTCCAAAAGACGTATTTAACTCGGAGTCTCCGGGAACGACTACTTGGGTATGCAAATTTGTTCAAATGTCTGATTAAGTCACCTAACAATTATTCCAGGCGCGGGAGTTAGCAGAGCACAGTGTCAATAGCGTAGGTTTCTAAAAAAAATGATGAATGTCAGGTCGGTGCCTTCCCTCAGTATAGGATTCACTTTAGTCACACCACAGATTTGTCCACAAGATATAATCTAGTCGGGAAATGATTGTTAATATTCACGCCACCAGGCAGCAAATTATATAGAGTTTCTAGAAGAAATTAAGTGCTGGCTCCAAGGTCCAGTATTTATCATTACAGTCTTTGAAAACCCGTTATAGGGATATTAGTATTTCTGTCTAACTTGCACCGTCAGATCAGTGTTACTTGAGAAAACCCACGTGTTTCAAAATAAGGACTGTCTATTTCTTCACAAGTATGGAAACTACTACTAGGTGCTGGTAAAGTTAGGGTCACCCCAAAACTTTCACTGTGTGGAGGAAAAATAACACATATAATATAATAAACAGAATCTGTACTGGTTAAAACTTACATTTAAACTTGCAAGCAGAGAGCTTTGCTTATCATTTAAACTTCCCGTGACGTAAGTTATATTTAAAAATCAGCAATCCTCATAAATTAAGAACACGTGCGTATTCCGTCACCATTCATGAGGCTGATTCTAGAGTTTATACGTTAGTTTAGAAAAATACACTCGACTGAGTATTAGCATTAAATTAAATTCATAAATAGCTACAATTGCCGTTATAAGCTAGAAATTTTTAATTTTATTCTGCTTTCCACTGAATGCTTCCCTAGAAAATATAATAGCCTACCACTTTATTTCTCTTCTGCGCTAAAGAAATAGATTAAAATGAATTAAGCGATTTAACACTTTAACACTCACAAAATCTATATATCTATCATATTAATTACCTCAACCACAGAATTACAGGTAGTCGCACAACTTAAGAATAAAAATGCTGAAAATATTTCTGGAAGTCTAGAAGTTCGACAAATTGCCGAAACAAACTGAGATCTTCGCTAACAGCTATTCTGTTTTTCGAGCGACCTATCTACTGTGGAGTCTATGAGCGAGAATGAAATTAAAGTTTCAAACTTGGCCAATATCTTAAAATCAGACAAAGGCCCAAACTTACTTCGCCAAGCGAAATTATCTCCCCTACTCCCAACATTTACGTCCGCTTAACGCGTGTCGTAACTGTCACCTACTGACCACGATGTACGCGTGTCAGTTTCAAATCCCAGACAGCCTGACTCCATTGTAGGGCAGTTTTCACACTACAGCTGACCATGGCCCAAGTGAGCGCCGTGTCAGTTTGGGATTTTTCCAGACATTTGTCTGGATACTCTACGTAATATCGTCCTAGCGCGATTCTCAGTTTTAGAGAAAGGAAAACAGGTAAAGTTTGCGAATTATATGAAAATAATATTCGCAAAACGAATGGATGAAAAATACACAGGAAAAAAAAAGTACAGAGATATTAAAAGAGAGAGTTTATGTGAAAGAATAGGAAGAAGATGTAGGAAATTAAATGAATATAAACCCTACGTGAGAAACAGATGCAAGTAATGTAGGCCTGGGGGCGGCTCTGTTGCAAAGGTCATCTTCACCCAATGGGGAACTGAACCCAGTCGCTTATGCAAGCCGCAAATTGAATAAAGCGGAGCAAGGATATTCCACAAGCGAAAAAGAATGTTTAGCGTTAATCTGGGCAATAAAAAAGTTTCAAATCTATCTGTATGGTAGGACTTTTGTAGTCCAGACGGATCATCAGCCCCTAGTGTTCTTATCTCAGGCCAAGCATGAAAATGCAAGATTGTTAAGATGGTCTTTATTGTTACAACCTTATCAGTTTAGTATTGAGTATATCCCGGGGTCATTGAATGTCGGTGCAGATTTCCTCAGTAGGCACCCCTGTGATCAAAATTAGAGTAGTTGGCAGGCGTGATGAGTAATTTTATCTATGTGTATCACTGGTTTTGGAACTTGCAGCAGTGCATGTTCTCAAGTGGGGAGATGTGTGATGAATTTACCGTGATACAACGTTAAAATATCTCCAATTATAAAGATAACGGGTAAGATAACATGTAGGGATAAAATAATGCGTGAGATACTAGGAGACATGCTCGCCTATGCCCGCATTTCCTACCGCCATTGAAACTAACTAGTAGACATGCAGACGAAACGGTACCCTTTTAGACGGGAGGGAAACGGAGATAAAAATCATTATGACGGTCTGAACACGTGTTTGAATCTAGAAAGGCTAAAAGACGCAATTTGTAGTTTAAAGAAAAAAATCACGCCACTAGTTGACACAATGTAAGGAAATGGACAGAATAACGACTTTAACTCTTGTCAGAGACAGACGTTTCTTTGACGATTTACGGTACTTTGACGTTATAGTTTGAATATAGCGGCAACCGCGTGAACGAACGTTCAAAAACAAATTTCAAAAACTAACCTTGAGCAAAATAGTTTTTTTCTTAATAATAAAGTTATGAAAATAAAACCTAGCTAGTTTGATAGCCCATCTTAAGCAGAGAAATAATATACTTTTAATTATACAGACGGACAGATAACAAGGAAGATATTGACGAAAGACCGTATTGTTCCTATCAGACTAGCGAACAGTATTGTTGTGCATACTTTCACTAAAGTCTCAATTTTGCGTCCTTGAGACAAGAAAATGCAAATTTCAAACTGTAATAAACTAGCGGGGCAAAGTCGGGGGATAGTGGCTAAAAATAACTTAGGAAGCAGGTTCGTGCAGTTTTTACATGGGTTAGTCCAAAAAACAAGTAGAATTTTGGGAAAAGATAAAATGTGACCGACGTACATTTGAGAAATTAAGATGTAATTTTGACTTGATTTTCAAATTTTGAATTGAAAAGCTTAGTCTTCTGATCTGATTGGCCAACGCATTTTATATTAGCGGGATAGAGACGCACATTTTTGCCATTCGATAGAAGTCTGTCCAGTAACACAGTCATTAACTGCTAGTGGTGTATTCCCAGAAATACTACATAATATTCAGTGGGACGCCATACTATAGCCAGCAGCTCAGCTGAGTTTTGCTAGTATTAACTGTGTTCTCAATTCTGAATTCTGGTAAGAATGAAAGCATTTATCTTGTTTAGTTTAATATTTTGAGTGATTGATACTGCCATATCATGAAAAATGATTACGACAAGTAAGTACTCGCTCTAGGTCCCCCGCCGCAGTCCAGGGCTTAGTGACAAAAAAAAAAAATATATGGAAACCTAACTAAGACTATGGAAGGCGAATCTATTATTGAGATCTGTGGGAACATATCACCTATCTTATTGAATAAAAGAGGAAACTATTTAACATATCTCAGATGCAATGCAGTCTTGGGGAACTGGTACTATGTGAAAACAACTGGGTAAGATGTGCTATGTTGGTCAGAGAGATCTGACCCAGTCTGTGTAATGTTGTTGTGTTGTGTTGTGTGTAAGAGTGGCGCAGTGGATAGAGTACTGACACATGGCACAAATTTTGTTTCAGAATTGTGAGTTTCTGTTTTGGCACTAAGGTGGTGCCAAATGCTTATATAAGAGTACACAAGCAGATGTGTGTGTGTGCCGCCTAACATTTGGGTCTGTGCAGCCTAACATTGTACTCCAGCTACGGAGAGGAGTGGGCCACCAGAATCCTGTATCAGATCGTCACAGGAGAGATAAGTGAAAACCTGGCCTGCTGAAGATTCACAACTATTCACAACTATTCCACCATCAAATAAAGAATAAACTCTTGTGAATTTTAACAGTTACTTCATTCCATAAGTCAATGGATAATGATTTTGGTAGTCACAGATTGGGCGTGATGACGCCACTCCAACGAAACATCCAGTACTAGTTCTCCCAAAGACATTATAGAAAATAGTAATATTAACCATTCTTATAATATACCTATGTACACAAATTACATTTTATTATGCCACATATTTATGCATTTCATTGATAAATCCATATCATTTCATATGTTCTGACCAAACTAAAACTTGGTTCAGAACTAATAAATTAAAAAAAATTGTTAAAATTTAAACTAAAACAGCCAGAGTTAGTTCAGTGTGTTATAGAGTTTATTAAGATTATTAGACTTATTAATTACGTGTGTGTGTCAGTATATTATATTACTACACATTACATTTCAGTACCCTAGACTTTTTAACGTAGCTAACATTCATGATAGTAGAATAGGTCTGTTTGATGTCGTAATGGTAGTAAGAAGGGCCTTCTGTAATTCCCATAAACTTTTATCTCAGGAGCCTTCACAGCTGACCTCATACAGTACACTAGGTAACATAACAACCATACAATACCATCAAAAACCACTACAATACTACTGTCCTTAAGTCTTCTATCATTTACTGGACACAGTATCAAGATCTTTGTCTTGTTTGGACTGACATATACTGCAGAATAGAGGAACAACAGAAGTGATTGCGTCATTAATAGGCTGAGGTGCCCAATGTAAACTTCCGGTGTTGTCTTGTGTTTCGCACTGATGACCGGTCAGTAAAGCATCCTTTTTTGGGGATGCCTAGCTGGCCGTGAGGTTAGTGTGATTCGCTTGTATAGCTAGGCGGTGTTGTCGTACGGAAGGTACGGGGTTCGAACCCTGGGTAAGCCACTCACGTCTGTTGTTTTTCTGTTGTCTAAGTGTTCTACTTCTTTATTTCTTACGAGTACCTGAAAACATACCTTTATGTTTGTCTAATATTAATTTACTGTTTACAGGCCTCGGGTTTTCCTTCCTTATGTGTAAAAATTGGTGTGCATGAGCCCTCACCCGATGTACAAATCATGGTTTTGTTAAAACCACTTATTATCAGGGAACACTCTCTGAAAACAATCCACGCACTTTGACACGAAATGTTGTCATCAAAGAACTTTTAAATTGAATCTAAAATAACATAATTCTCGCCGTGTGTACCTTGGTCACAGCTGATGAATGCAACCGTGTTGAAAAATTGAAATATAATTACTATAAGAAGATGACAATCAATCTTCATCAGGCATGTTATGACAAGGGGAGCACTCGAAAACATTGCGCCCACGGCGGGAAATTGAGGGGGAAGAGCGGTGAGACGTAGATGAAGACAGAGATGAAAGATAATAATGACATTGACACTGGGACAGGGGAAGACGTCAACAAACCAACTGATGAAGAGCAAATGAAATCAACAGATGTGGAGTGACATGATCGCCTACGCACCGCGGCATAACACCTGACTTGACACAGTTCTCCCATGCGGTTATTGCTCAAACCTAGATACACGGCGGACTTCACAGTAAGTGAACGCTGATCATTCTCCCCCCCCCCCCCCCCGCTCCTTTTTTCACGGCCGTGGAAGTATAAATTTATCACAATATCCCTTTTTGCTCACTTTGACGCATGTAACAACCACTACAACTGGTCCTCTTGCAGGAAACCTGTACCAAAGCGTTCATGTGACTTGCAGAAGTGGTTTCTGAAGCAATTTATATTACATATGAAGTTATCACGTGTTATTTTGTTTGTGTTTGTTTGGTAGTTTTCTTCTTAACTGTATTATTTTTTATTCTTCTTGTTAAGCCCCATGAAGAGCATGGGACAGCCTCTGCAGTCGGCGCTCTAGCAGGAAGACTGCACCATAAGACTAAATGTTTTCTAGTCAGAAGTGATAAATAGATGCGAAGACAAATGAATACATTTGGAAAGACTTGTGAAGACCATCGTGTTCAAGGGTTCTAAACATGCAAAGAGCAAACCTTTTCTTTTTGTACATAAATCTAAGAATTAAAAATAAATTATTTTTAACTTATGCACAGTGCCCCCAAGAGCTTCAACCTACTTAGCGTAATGGACAATCCGGTCCTGTGTCTGAGTACTGTCATGACAAAACTACTTTGCCAATCCGCTGTTACCATGCTCTAGCGGGAACTCACTGTAACATCATTAATATGATAATTTAACATAACTATAAAATAGTATTTTATGATGCACTTCTTGTCGTCACGCTAGAAAATAATTGAGCTGACGTGCCATCCGTATCAGGATTAGATAAGAAGCAAGCTGCCAATATGGATATCTCGAACGATCGATCACGTTAATTGAGACATGACCGGTTCACAGCCAAAGTCTTGGCTGCAGAAGTAGCTGCAAGAGGTCTAGTGGCTGCCTCAATATATAATCTACTCAGAAAATGGGGCCAGAAGGAATAGTCAAGAACTAATTGCGAAGCTGCAGGTAAGTCACCGTACTGGCTGCGGAACAATGGGCCATGGAATTCAGAACAGTAAACATGTATACACAAATTTATTTACTTTTACAACCGCCACCAGTTAGCAGGATGGAGAGAACCAGGAGTAAGTATCAAATATGAAACATTGCATGGCGGAGAAAAATCAATAGGAGGATGATACTTGGAAGTCATGGCCCAGGTTGGCCAGGAAAATCTGATGATCAGATTTCTTTCTATAGTGCTCTGTATTTAACTTCCTATCATCGACGCTGCGAATCATTAGGGAAATCAAATGACAACCATATGATCAATGCCAGACGTCGACACACAAGAAATACAGTATCCAGACATTTAGCTCTGCATGAATACATAATGACGTTGCGATACAATTCAAAGACATTTGTCTTTGGTTGAAAGTGGCATGCTTCGAGGAAACGAGGTATACTGTAATATACTACTCGTCAAAAGTCAAGGGCCACTTAGAAAAACCTTGGTTGAAACCATAAAACAAATCTGATATAAACGTAATTGATATCAGTCAAAACGGCATTTATTGAATACCAAATTGACATGTCACGTAAAGAAATGGAAATGTGACGTACGTCTAGTTTGACTAGTGAATTTTCCCTGATATGATGGATGATTTAAAGGGACCTTTAGCTTTTCATAACATTAGAACCCCTGAACATTTGTTGTAACTTTTCGTTTGCCAGAACGCATTCCACCGGGACTCATGTAGGATACAGCGACGAGATCAAAGAGACAGACCGAGGGATCTTAGGGGAGACTATCGGCGCTATCAAAGACAGTAGTTTTCCCTGATACGAGACGCAGTTGCTTGCCGCTAATTTCGCGTCTCGGTGTCAATCGAGGAACCGAGCGAACGGGGGAAAGCGAAACGGGCAGCAGCGAGCGGATACGAAGACCAGGGGGCGGCTTCTTCTCTTGATTTGGCGGTCAGATCCCCAAAAGTTCGTGAGATCAAATAAGTTGTCAAGTTTATCATGTCCCACTCAACTTACATTCCATTTTAGCTAAATAGACCATGAAGAACTAGACACGTTATCACTCGCTGGCCAGACCTTTACAGAAGCACTAGCTTTATTGAAATCTTGTTATAGATTTTCCCCTGGATTTTATATATATTTGCAGTGATTTCTAATTCTGTGCAAAGCGGTAATATATATTGTGTAAAGTGATCAGTGGTCTAGCTCAGTCATTCTATTTAAAGGGATCTTGTGTTAATTTAAATCTATTTAATTAAACCATCTCAAGAGTTCCAGTTTTAAATATAATGATCTATCTATTATATTATTTCAAAAGATAATAGATGCTTAAATTAACTTTTAAAGTCGCGAAGGAATTTATAATTAATAAATTCAGTTAAGTCCTAGTTTTATAGATGTGGGTTTTTAACCACTAGAACTCGCGCAGTGTTTATTAAATACATAATTAAATACGCGAGCATATATATAATAGGCTTAACGGGAAATTCATCGCGCTTTAGAAGGTTATTTGTTTTCGGTATATTACATGTCTTTTTTTTCTTTCATACAGAGTGATCGTAACCTGTGCGATCCCAGCATTAAGAAAGCAATAAAGAAATCAATCTAAGCAAAGCAAAGCATAAACAGTGTGTAGAGTTCCCCTGACGCAGAACTTGTTGAGACTGTGTAAATTTTTAAATCTTTGAGGCGATTCTATGTTTGGAATTCCGCTATCTAACTTATAGCAAAGAAAGCACACCCAAAGACAAATTTAACGCACCATCAATCAACTTAAGTCGTAACGGGAAGAAGAACACTGGCCCGAGCTTTGTTAGTTTACTGACACAGAGAGATAATTCATAATTTCCTGAACAGTGATGTGACTAGTTTTCTCACTGGACTTAAACCATACCTCACGGATAAAGTGTACCAGCACGCGTAAGAATTTTATTATCCGCGGCATAGTCAAATAGACCACACCATCCTCACCCCGGTATCAGAGACCGTGCCCTCCCATAGAAACTGTTATTAAGAAAAGAGACACAACTACAGATTCATTTTCCAGCGATTACGGGATCCTTTTATGTGCTGACCGCCTACCCGATAATCTGGGGCTAGAACTTGAACAAACACTCATACATTTAGTTGAGGTGTAACTGCTGTTGTGTTATTCTATGGAGTGCAAGATTTTTTCACAATCGGTAAGTGAGAGCAAGATGAGTGAAGGCCTTTGCTAGCGCGTGTATGAATGACAGGAAATTAATTCTTTTGTGTGACCATTTTGTTAACTTGCTTACCTGGTAACATATATCTTTTCTGTATACCCTACATTGTTCCTTTAAGTGGGATAGTTGATAATTTGTTAACTCTGTTTAAAACCACCTCCTTTCCATTTGCTTAGTAAAGGGAAGAACAGCTGGGAAGAACAGGTTTTTTTTTTCTATCACTTATACCTAACTTGGTAACACCTCTTTCAGAGTAATTAACTTTACTGTTAGGTTAACGTACCCGTGTTCCTGATATTATCTATCTCTGGACTGGGTTTGTCTTTGTCTAATGAGCGGGAAGGGCTTAGTCGATACCAATCTTCTTCACCCCCTCCCAAACTTGTTATTTGCATTTGTGTGTACTTATGATAATTTATGTAATATCTGATATTTTTAGTATTGATGTTTAAAGTGAATAAAATCACCTAAACTCATTTAGTTCTGTGTGTTGGATATACCCAAAGCCCAACTTTTCCCCTATTCGTTTAATATAGTTTGTATCAACGTCGTGTGTGTGTTTGAAAACACCGAATCGGTGAGCGCGCAGATGCGAGTCTGGAAAACTGGCAAATAATTGTTTGACCAGGAGAGTGAAAGAGAAGATTGAGAGACACGATTTGTCGTAAATAAGTCTGTCTTTACTCTCCTCCAGCACGCTGTGAAGTAACTATTAAATCTCTACATTTTCTATCACTGAGCTTTCCATCATCATTTTCCACTCTAAACCGGACCACTATTTCTGTGAAGTGTGTCACCCACCTTTTCAAAAGACACACAATAGACATTGGACAAATAGACATTTCAAAATCGGGTATGACAACCGTTTGCAGCAAGGCATTCAAGACAGCGTAGACGCATCGAGTCCACAAGGGTCCGAAGAGTATCCTGAGGAACAGCTTGCCATTCCTGAAGCAGAAATGCAGTCAGCTGTGCAACATCCATTGGCAGGGGGTGATTTGTTGACAATCTTCGACCAAGGACATCCCAGAGGTGCTCAATCGGAGAAAGGTCATGTGAATGAGCTGGCCACGCCATCCTGATGATCCCATGTTGCTGAATAAACTCATTCACCACACGAGCTCGATGGCGTCGAGCGTTATCATCTTGGAGGATGGCATTACCACCTGTGGCCTCCAGAGCAGGCTGAACAATTGGTCTCAAGATTTCGTTCTGGTATCTTGGGTCGGTCAAGTTGCCTTGGATGATGTAGAGTGGGGTCCTGCCGTGTCTGTAGAAGCCTCCCCAGACAATGACAGAACCCCTACCATAACGATCCACCTCTCGAATTGTGTCATCAGTAAATCGCTCTCCTGGTCGTCTCCAAACTCGAATCCTGCCATCATTGAATGATACAGTGAAGCGAGATTCATCAGTGAAGAGAACTTGACTCCATTGTTGCCTTGTCCATCGGATGTGCTCGCGACACCAAGCAACACGGGCTCTGAGATGAGCAGGAGTAAGAGGGATTCTGACTGCAGGACGTCGAGCAGCCAGTCCAAATTCATGTAAACGTCTGCGAATGGTGCTTTGACTGACATTAACGTTTACAGTTTGTCTCAGCTGACATCTTAGAGTGGAACAAGTCACTGTTCGATGGCGCAGGGCTGACAACAAGAGGTACCGGTCATCATGTCTATTGGTGCATCTAGGGCGACCTGGCCGGTGGCGATCCTCCACACTTCCAGTGGCCTGACATCTTTCCAAAATTCTTTGGATAGTAGAGTGTGACACTGCAAGCCGTCTAGCAACCTCACGGACAGATACACCACTTTCAACCCACGCTATAGCCCTCATTCTTTGTAAGGTGTCAAGACTTCTTCTCGGTGGCATGGTTTTTGCAAGTGATGAAACTACCCTAAGTCTGCTGATTGTAAAACAAATTAAGAGTGAACTCTGTTCACGAAAAGTCGCCATTGCACGTGGAATGTCAATCAGCACGATTACTTCACCTGTTTGGTTGTACGGAAGTTTGAAAAAAACAGATTAAAAATGTGAATTTATGGTCAGCAAACCAAATTGCACGTGATCACCATGGTTGTCGGTGAGTTGTTTTTATGCTTAATGTGCATAGAGGACCCATTTTTACTAAAAACTTCCTTCATTTAATCATTCTATGTGCTTATATAAAAGAGTATAATTAAAAGGAAAAAAAACACACGACTTCAACGATCATAAGGCTACAGGAACGAATTATTGAAGTAGTAAGCTTGAAGTTGGGGAATCACAGGTTCGTTTATTCATGGGCTAAAATTAACTCTGTACCTTTACGACTGGCCAATATTGTGCAGTTAACAAGACTAACTGGCAACATCTTCTTCAATACAGAACATACATAAAGATGGACACTTGATTTTAGACGTGGCCGACATTAAAATACGAGCAAGTTAAATAAAAGTAAACACTGAAACCTTTTTTTAGACGTTGCGGGCGTTACTGTGAAAGTTACTGCGTACTATGAAAGGTATGGCGTCTGCGAGTTTTTATTTCATCTTTTCAAAGTGATTAATAATAATCGCACCATTCATGGCAAAGATGGTACATTAGGTAATATAAATGTTCTTTTTGTAAATCTGTTGACACGACTGCTGATATAAGTCGAATTGATTTTACCTGACTGGAAACTCCGACCTTCATTTGACATTCTGTCTCACGTGATCTGGAATCTTACCTGAGATAAGCAGCCCAGCTCTTAGAGCTCGGGCATCGTAAAGCCAGTCCAGATTTTTCTTGTTCGTGAGTATTGTCCGTTTAACACTCTGTTAACTGATTATTATTATTTTTTTATCATTACTATTTATATTGCTATTACTATAATGTTCATTATTATTATGGTCATTATTATTTTTATTATTATTACTAAAATTATCATTATTATTATCATCATCATTATACCCCCTGTTGTTCAGGGATCTATCTAAGGAAACTCCAAGCAAGTGGGTAACCAGTTGTGAAGATAGTAATTCTCAAAAACGAAATGTAGACGAGTGGGTGACCAGTTGTGAAGATAGTAGTCCTCAATAAACGTAATATAGACAAGTGGGTGACCAATGGTGAAGATAGTAATTCTCAATAAACATAATGTAGAAAAGTGGGTGACCAGTTGTGAAAATAGTAATTATGAATAAACGTAATTTAGACAAGTGGGAGGCCAGATGTGAAGATAGTAACTCTAAATAAACGTAATGTAGACAAGTGGGTGACCAGTTGTGAAGATAGTAACTCTCAAAAACGTAATGTAGACAAGTGGGTGACCAGTTGTGAAGATAGTAACTCTCAAAAACGTAATGTAGACAAGAGGGTAACCAGTTGTGAAGATAGTAATTCTCAATAAACGTAATGTAGACAAGTGAGTAACCAGTTGTGAAGATAGTAATTCTCAAAAACGTAATGTAGACAAGTGGGTGACCAGTTGTGAAGATAGTAATTCTCAATAAACGTAATGTAGACAAGTGGGTGAACAGTTGTGAAAAAGCAACTATCAAAAACGTAATGTAGACAAGTGGGTGAACAGTTGTGAAGACAGCAACTCTCAAAAACGAAATGTAGACAAGTGGGCGACCAGTTGGGAATATAGCAACTCTCAAAAACGTAATGTGGACAAGTGGGTGAACAGTTGTGAAGATAGCAACTCTCAAAATTACTTAATGTAGACAAGTGGGTGAACAGTTGTGAAGATAATAATTCTCAATAAACTTAATGTAGACGAATGGTTGACCAGTTGTGAAGATAGCAACTCTCAATAAAAGTAATGCCGAAATATGAAACACGACAAAACGTAATGAAAACGACAAAACTGAATACACTTCTATGAGACTACTCCGACAATGTCCTTTCAGTCTGTCATTTGGTGGGTGGTTTTTGAGCCTTTAAAATATTTTGCCTGTTGCAGTAATTTCATATATCAGTCACGAATTTTAGTTTTGTTATTTAATTAATGGCGTTGATTTCAGTTCTTCAGTAATGATTCTATTATATTTTAATTGCCATATTTAACTTTTCTATCACTTTCTCGATTTTGTGTGAGCCGGATTCTTGAACTCCTTCTCAGTTCTGTCAGCTTATCCATGGCTTCTTTCTCTCTCTCTCTCTTTTCATTTCCATCCTGGTACAGAGTTGTGCCATGGTAGTATGCAGTTTAGATTAACTTCTAACTTTACTGGTTTATGGCATTTCTTTCCAGTTTTTTTTTCTGAAGTGTTCTTTGTGTTTTGATTGCTAGGTCTTCTATGGCAAAGGCTCAGGTCTGGTGTGATTGTTGTTTTTCATCGCTTTGAGTAAACGGTTTGGAGGTCTTCTGACTGGTTCATTAACTAAATGTGCTAATGAAGTAACGAAGGTATTTACGAAAATGGTCTATATGTGCTGTTGAATGTCTAGATGTCTCAGTCTGGGAAGGAAAGCTTTATATATATATATATATAACTAGGTTACTTATATGAATATCTGCTGTAGACATTACACGAAACCATTATAAGGCATTTAAAAAAAAAATTAACTCTTGTATCACGTGACGTCCTAGATACAAGCAGGACATTACTGACAAGTAAAAAAAACCCTTTAGCTAAACGCACGTAAACATCGCTTATTTTATCACACGACGAAGGAGTAATATTCCGTTATAAATATTCATACGCAACTATGAAGTACACCTCAAAAAAAAAAAAAAAAAAAAAAATTCGATCACTAATTATAATTTCTCACACATACTGAGCTCGTGTCTTATTGTCTCATATACTAGGATTCTTATAGTGGGCCTACTTTTGAATATTCACGAATTTTGCTCTATTCTTACATTTTAATTTATATTTTCCTTATTCTAAATTTATGTTCTCTATCACATTTACGATTATTGACACCACCTATTCTAAAACAATACTTCCATAGATTTATATCATTTTGGCGCCAGCGTTACCTTCCGGCTACAAGATGGAGACATCACTAAGTATGTTGTAAGACTCTAGACTACATCCTTGTCTTTTCTTGTTATTTTTGACAGTAAAAAAAGTCTGTGCACGAATAATTATTAATGATTAATATCTTCAGGATAAAAGACATCTCACCCTCCTTTCCCCCACTCAGTTCTTCATCTCCACCTTGCACCCATGTTCGCCTTGAAATAAGGGGTTGCTAATAGATTTGTCATGTTGATTGTGATAGAGCGGCGCGGCTGATACAATTTGAATGTACTCTGTTTATTTTCATGGCCTATTGGGAACAACCCGGTCACGCAGCCTTTACATACACGAGATGAAGAGTATGATTTTTTTTTTTAAATCCCTTTAGCTAAACGCACGTAAACATCGCTTATTTTATCACTGGGCGAAGGAGTAATATTCCGTTATAAATATTCATACGCAACTAAAAACAAAATTTTGTTGCAATTTGTTTTGCTCCACTTGGTAGTACAAGTTCAGCTTATTGTGTGTTTCTCATCCAGGAAGGTCTGAAAATAAATCACTACCAGGTCATTAATTAGACCTAGTGATCTCAAAACGGCACTAGGAATCACGGATTTGGACCTGATTACCTAGGGACCTGAGATTTTGAAGTCTATCAGAGCCAGCGTCAAGAATCTAATATCCGCCAAGGCGCCTATTTTTGAGAATCTACAGAGAGCGGACAAACAGGCAAACACATAATTATGGCAGAAGCGAATGACCAGTGTGTGGTCGTGATAGGTGTTGATGGAAGCGATCACTCGGTCTACGCGTTTGACTGTAAGTATTTCCTTTTTTTTTTCTTTAGTCGGCATGTTTACTAATGTGCTGCATGTCTTTCGTGAGCACGTCGTGGCAGTCATTTTTAATACCTCCATAATTGTCTGTCATTTGTGAGTACTTTCCTGATTTAAAAAACAATAATTTCATAGTGCCTTCTCATCTAACCTTCATTTCTTAATACTTCCCAACTTATCTAATGTGAATACTTTCCTGCGTATTTGTCATTTGAGCGTACTTCCTACATGTCTGTCATCCCTGAGCTCTTTCTTATTTTCCCATCACATAAACAGCTGCCTGAAGCTTTGTCATTTCTGAGTATTTTCCAACTTGTCCATCGTTTATGAATACATCCTTACACATCTGCCATTTGTGAGTATTTTCCAACTTGTCCATCGTTTATGAATACCTCTTTACACATCTGCCATTTGTGAGTATTTTCCAACTTGTCCATCGTTTATGAATACCTCCTTACACATCTGCCATTTGTGAGTATTTTCCAACTTGTCCATCGTTTATGAATACCTCCTTACACATCTGCCATTTGTGAGTATTTTCCAACTTGTCCATCGTTTATGAATACCTCCTTACACATCTGCCATTTGTGAGCATTTTCCAACTTGTCCATCGTTTATGAATACCTCCTTACACATCTGCCATTTGTGAGTATTTTCCAACTTGTCCATCGTTTATGAATACCTCCTTACACATCTGCCATTTGTGAGTATTTTCCAACTTGTCCATCGTTTATGAATACTTTCTTATACATCTGCCATTTGTGAGTATTTTCCAACTTGTCCATCGTTTATGAATACCTCCTTACACATCTGCCATTTGTGAGTATTTTCCAACTTGTCCATCGTTTATGAATACCTTCTTACACATCTGCCATTTGTGAGTATTTTCCAACTTGTCCATCGTTTATGAATACCTTCTTACACATCTGCCATTTGTGAGTATTTTCCAACTTGTCCATCGTTTATGAATACCTTCTTACACATCTGCCATTTGTGAGTGCTTTCCAATTACTTTGTCATTTATGAGTAGTATTCTCATTATTCATTACTTGTCAGTAATGTCCTGCCTGTGTTTAACAGTGCTGCCAAACACGGCTTTTATCTGTGAGTATTGTCCTATATTGTCTTTTATGTTAGTAATTTGTAAATAATGTCGTACATGTCACTTGTCTGTGAGTATTCTCTATACTGTCCTGTATGTCTATAGTTTTTTAATATTGTCCGACATGTTCTTCATCTGTAAATATTGTCCCATAAGTTGTCAGGTATGAGGACTGTCCTGTATATCCGTAATTTGTAAATATTGGTCAACTTATCCTGCACCTGTGAATATTGTTTTATATGACTGTTGCTGATGACAACTGTGATACGTGACAGTCAAGATTGCTTGTTGTCTCGCATGACAGCAAGTCCAACACTGTCCTTCATAACTGACACGCATATGTACTGTTGTATATGATTGTCATGAACGAGTTTGTCCATAACTATGACCTACCAATACTGTCCTACATGTCTGTCACGTATAACACTGTCATACACGGATGTCTTGTGCGAGCATTTTACCTACATGACTGTCACGTATGGAAACTGTCAAATACGAATGTAAATACGAATGTCTGTCCTAGGATGAAATAAGACGATGACAGGATGGACGAATTCAAATGAGCTGCTAGATTAGTAAGAGGAAGAAGGTAACAATAAATGTGATGATGAGTGTATTAAGACAGCCAGGAAGAAAATGTCTGTATATTGTATCCCTCTCTCTCTTGGTCACCTTCGTGATTTACTTTTGAAAGCACTCCCTCTCTCAGTTTCTCTAATAGACATAACTGTCAGAGAATATGGACATCAGCTTTAAGGCTGACAAAGTTCAGATGTGGGAAAATCCTGAACTTGCAAGTAAGTTTATTGTGTGTGTGTGTGTGTGTGTGTGTGTGTGTGTATGCATAAAAATGTTTTTTTTCCACAATACAAACGTAAGTCAACAATCAATCAATCAAATGGAAAAAAACAACCAATAATCTCAACCTGTCAGTAGTGTCACACTCCACTCCAGCTACAATCACATCCTACGCGACTGTCCTCTAAAAAAAAAAAAAGGTAAAGGAACCCGTTACACGCCCATTGAGGCATATTGGGAATATGGTGTTAGGCCCATATTATCTTGACCATCGGCACACAAGGGGTGATGTGGTCGGCATCACGCCGGCCGCCTTAACCTTCCCATAGTAGCTCTGGTACCCATTTGGGGCTGGGTCGACCCAGGAGCCGTTTGTGACCTAAACATTTTTCCGCCTCATCTGGGGATCGAACCATAGACCACTGCGCTAGGAAGCCAGTGCACTAACCACTATGCTACCGCGGCTCCTTCGACTGTCCTCTAACTGCCTTTTATTCTGGTGAGGTTTGACTGATTACAGCAAATCGAATCAGTGGCTGGGCTGAGAGCCCTCTTCACTTTTCCTCACAACAGTATTGCTGGACGATGACAAATAATTACGTTAGACCGAAGATTGCGAGTTTTCTCGCTCGGCTGACAATTTTCAAAGCAGAGAATAATTTGGGTCAAGCAGACCACTACTGCCAGGTGGTGAAGCTGCTGAATGGAAGGTTGGGTGTTGCGCGTCAGAGGCAATACCTGGAGGTGATTTTTCTTCCGGTGAAGTTGTTTCCACGGGTTATCAGCTTTTTTTTTTAGAGATAGTCCTCTCTAATTCCTGTCCTTCAGGTTAACTTCCTTCACAAGAAATGTTATCCGTTCCTAATTTAGCACTGGCTCTAGACACATAATATGTCGTCTCCACTTTACCGCGAAGAGGATCTCTGACGATTATGAACAACTAGTAGCTGACACTCTAGGCTTCCAGTATATACTCGTATAGTCTGACAGTCCCTTTGATCTTAACATCTGTTCAGGCGTCGGTCTCTTTTTCCTAGCTGTCGTGGGGCGAATGTGCACGAAAAAGGCTGCCAATTAGAGGGAAGTACAAAAGTAGTTGGACAGATTGGCTCATAGGATGTGAGGGTTGAGTGACATATATCAGCCATTCTTTACATTTGCTGTAGTATAATAATATTAAGATGGAAGCTCGAACCCCTTGATAAATAGCATTGCGTAACTTCACACGTCAGGCAGAGATATTTTCCCGAGAGGTGGCACGGCTGTGTGTTTCAAACTGTTTCTAACGCGTTTCATACCAAGGAAACTATTATGAGAAGATTCTTGAAGCAGACGACAAGGGAGTTGTCATAATAATCGTGATAGCTTTTCATACAATAATGACCAGCATTATTTTATCATTATTAAAGTACATAATTGTTTTCTCAGGAATATATATATATATATATATATATATATATATATATATATATATATATATATATATATATGTATGTGTGTGTGTGTGTATGTGTCTCTCTCTCTCTAACATCAGAACGTATTTCCAACTGTCGTAGATTTTTGATAGGAGAATTAAGACTTGGGTTGGTCCCTTCTGAATAGATTTGAATGAGTCATAGCCACAGTGAGAAATGATAATAGAAACAGATTTCCACGAGTGAGGTGGTAGAATGTGATAGAGGCTGTCTCTGAAATCGAGAAAATCTTCTCTCTTTCACCTATCTTCTACGACAGATTTAGAGGAGTCAGACAGTCTAAACACATATATATATATATTAAATATATATTTCTCCACTCACAACGTCACACACACATAAGACGACAGTTAGACATACAGGCATGGGAAAACTATAACAATGGTTATATAGATATTATGGGACGAGCTGACCAACGCGCTGATTTAGTTCAAGAGAAATTTTAATTATCATCTAAAATTTCATCACAACACATAAAAATTACATCAAAGCATATACAAATAGTCATAAAGTCAATAAAAATGCTACAAGAATGATAGACCCACAGTATGATCCTTTCCCTCGAGGTTTGGCCCACAGTCCTGTTAGAAGAAAAGTGATAGCCCAAAGAGTCACGGATACATTAACGGTAATCTAATGATTTTCCCTTTTTAAAGGTATGAACAGACTTAGATATTAGTATGATCTATCCTAAGGAAAAATATCTTGTTTGCAACAAAACTTGCATAAAGAATTTTACAAAGTGGGTGAAATTTTGTATATCATAAAAAAAGGAGTCACTCGTTCCTGCTTTCTCTCGGTTCATTCATCAGGGCCCTGTCTCACACAATCTTACCTACAATCGTGCTGCTGTTCGCCGTCTGGCGCACGTTATGACACAATCTGTTTTATCGTTTGATGAAGCGGATACCCAGCTCTGCAGATCTTGGTTTCATCCAATTTGTCCGGGGAGCATCCTCTTCAGGCGATAATTTTGTTCAGATTTTAAGTTAGTGTCACTTTATCAGTTCAGGTAAGAATTCGTTTTCAAGCGGGCTCACAGGATCATAATCACGAGGTTTCCACTACTTAGGAACAATGTCAGGTTTGTAACTTCGATCAAAAGGTAAAAAAATTCTTGGTCACACCACAAGTTGACATAATTTGCGGAACGTTACTGTTTGTAATAGTTTACTTGCCACAAGGGCTGAACTGTACTTAAGTTTTCTCAGGAAGAATAAAATCTGGCGCAATAGGCCCGTTATGTCATTTCACCTTTAAAGTTCTTGTAAAGATTTTACACCAAGTCTTTTAAGGAAAATATTTTAGTTTTTCTCAGATATTACTCATCAGTACTTAACGCTGGCAAAGTTTGGGTTAATCCCAGTTTTCTTCAGTAAATAGAGGAAAAAACACATATAAAATAATTATACATACTACGTACTTGTTATAACTTACATTTTAAACTGCAAGCGTAGCGCTTGACTTATCGTTTAAATTCCCGTGAAGTAGTTATATTTAAAAAATCAATCATCATGAATTAGAAATACATATAAATATATTTCGTCAATACTCATGAGGCATCAGTGCATTTACTAGTTAGTTTAAAATATTCCCGACTGAGTATTTAGCAGTTAAATTTTATTCCTTATAGCTACCTGATTTTAAGCTAGAAATTATAACTTATTCTGCTTTCCACTGAAACACGTCAGCTAGAGAATGTAACAGACTTATAAATTAAGCACTCTGCACAAAAATCTAACTAGTGAAATATGAAATAAGCGATTTAACACTTTAAACACTTTAGTTTCAAACTCTGGTTAATATCTTAAACCAGACAAAGGGTCCCACTATTTCCAAAAACCCGATCTCTCCCCTTTCCTAACAGCTACGTACCTTAGACGCTGGACATAACATGCCAAACGCGTCTTAGACACCTCACTGCTAACGAAACTGTCTGAGAATGCCGTGACAGAGGAAAATACCAGACAAATGTCTGCATTCACGCGCCGTGCAGATGTCGGTTATCACACCTCACGCCGGAGAAACGTTCGTGTCAGGTGAAAATGCTAGACCAAAAGTCTGCTCCTATGTCTGAGTATGAAACATAATCACACATCTCGTCTGACTGCAGCGACTGACACGTTATATAATAACATGCGGGTGCGTTTCTAAATGAAAAAAGAAACAAGCGAAAGTATGAATGGGAAAATAGTAATGTTTATAGTCGCAAACGTACGAATGCGAAAACACAGGAAAAGGATAAAAGAGCGATAATAAAGTAAAGGACACGGGTAGAAAAAAGAAGAGAATATAGAAAATTTATTGATCATAATCTCTATGCGACACCAACCTTAGGGGGTGTAAAAATAGACTAAAAAACAGCTTTATGGGTGTACAGGTACAACACAATATATATTACAACTAGAAGGTATTCATCATTGTCAGACGTACGAGTTCAGAACATGTGGAAGTAGCAACATAACCTAAAAGAATAAACTAGGAAAGAATTATCTCAAATGAAAGTGTACGGATCTCGTTCAAATAAAACCCAGCGGATATCATTGTTCAACATGCTTTAAATTATTAGTGTTACTATAAGGGTAGTATTATCTTTGTGTTAGTCCATGTGTTATTATCTGTGTAATCTCAAGCCTTCATTATATGTGTTATGCTCGGGGCATTACTATGTGTGATCATTTCTGGGGTATTATTATCTGTGATAACCTCAGGCATTATTATCTGTGAGAGTCTCAGGACATTATGATCTGTGATAATTTCGAGGGTATTATAATCTGTGATAATCTCGGGGTATTATTATCTGTGTGCGTCACGAGTGGTTTTCAGAGTCTGTCAGAGACAAAGAAGTCTGAGTGACGCCTGAGACAAGACAAAAGTATAAGTGAGGACTGAGAAGATAGATAAGTTATGGTGTTGAATGTCTTCTTCTTTGATCCTTAGCCGCCGACCGTCAAAGCAGTCAGTGGCCATTACGCCTGGTGGCGTCTTGTAGGGCAACAACAAATTGATTCCACTTTGCTCTGTCGGCGGCCATCCTTCGCACAGTGCCCCAACTTTGGTTCATTCTTTGCATCTCAGCCTCCACAGTCCTCCGCCAAGTTGTTTTTGGTCGACCTCTCTTTCGTTTTCCTTCAGGGGTCCATAGCATAGCTGTTCTTGTGATGGCATCGGGGTCTCTTCTGAGGACATGGCCAACCCAGCTCCAGCGTCTGCCAGCTATGATGGTGTGCATGTCCTCTTGCTTGCTCCGAGTAAGCAGATCTTGGTTGGTGATGGTATTTGGCCAAAAGATTCGAAGAATTTTTCTTAGGCATGTTGGGTGAAAGCCTAAGAAAAAAAAAAAAAAAAATTTTTTTTTTTTTTTTTTTTTTTTTTTTGGCATGTTGGGTGAAAGCTGGAGCTGGGTTGGTCATGTCCTCAGAAGAGACCCCGATGCCATCACAAGAACAGCTATGCTTTGGACCCCTGAAGGAAAGCGAAAGAGAGGCCGACCAAAAACAACTTGGCGGAGGACTGTGGAGGCTGAGATGCAAAGAATGAACCAGAGTTGGGGCACTGTACGAAGGATGGCCACCGACCGTGCAAAGTGGAATCAATTTGTTGTTGCCCTACAAGACGCCACTAGGCGTGACAGCCACTGACTGCTTTGACGGTCGGTGGCTTAAGGATCGAAGAAGAAGAAGATGTTGGATGAAAGGACAGTTTCGACATTTCCTTCTCTGTAACTCTCCAGCTCTCCGCGCCATAGAGAAGCACAGAAAGCACACAGCTCTGATATAATCTTAATTTTGTGCTGTACCGAGAGGACTTCCAGATGTTGTTTAGACTAAAAAAGGTTGTTCTTGCTTTATCCATTCTGTTGTTGATGTCTTTGCTTGCTCCGCCATCTGTTGTTACTATGCATCCTAGGTATATGAAGGCATCTGTCTGTTCCAGTTGCTGATTCCTTACTGATATGGGCTCAGGGTTGCTCACATTGAGTGTCATGACCTCGGTCTTCTTTCGGTTGATGTTCAAGCCCACCTGCTGGCTATACTTATTAAGTCTATCCGTTTTTTCCTGGATGTGTTAATGTGAATGTGCTAGCAGTGCAATGTCTTCTGCATATTCCAGATCTTCCAATGTAGAAAATGTAGTCCATCTTATTTCTCTTGGATTGCCCTCTGTTGTCTGGCGCATCACCCAGTCTATGACTGTTAAAAATAGAGTGGTTGATAAGGGGCATCCCTGTCGTACTCCTGTCTTCACTTCAAAGGTTAGGTTGCTCTGCCCAATGCTACACGTAAAGTTGGCATAAAGGCTTTTTATGACTGACCCTATGCAGCTTGGAATTCCATAAGCCCTCAGTATTTTCCATAAACTGTCCATATGTATACTGTCAAAAGCCTTTTCAAAATCAACTAAATTAATGTACAGCTGTCTTTGCCATTCTGAGCACTGCTCTATAATGTTCCTGAGGGTAAATATATGATCTACACATCTTCTGTTCTTTCTAAATCCTGCTTGTTCTTTCCTCAGTTTGTGGTCTACTGCTTTTGAGATTCTCTGTATAATTATCCCGCCTAGTATTTTGCTGGGAACTGAGAGAAGAGTTATTCATCTCCAATTATTGTAGTCTGCAAGATCTCCCTTCTTGGGCAATTTGACAATTATTCCTTTTCTCCACTCTGTTGGTGTTGTCCCTGTTTTCCAGACTTGTGCAAATAGTGGTTCTAATAGTTCTGCTGCTAGCTCTGGGTCGGTGTTGAATGTGGATGGAGGGAATTATAGCTATCAGGAGTAAAATATCAGGTACTCACTCTCCCCTCCTGCCACGCAATGACTATGTTTCTAAGCTACTTTCACTCCGCCCCCCTCTCCCTCTCTCTCTGCTAAGAGTAAGGAACAGTGCACCTTAAAGACTCCACAAACAATCAAGTACAAGTACAGATAGTAATGTAGTCTGATCCACTATTAGAGGTATAATTTTAATAACAAAACTACGGCAAAACAACAAAATGTCCAATCACAAACCATAAAATCATAAAAATGCGTTAATAAAAATCTAGTGACAACACTGTAGTAATAATAAGAATCATAAGAATAATCAAGCTAGACTGGTACCAAGGAGTTTGGCTTTCCCGTCTCAGTAATTCAAACTCCCACTATTATTGGGCGAGCTATTCTACTACTCCTTCTGCAGGGAACCCTGAAATAAAGAAGTCCCTACACACACCCACTTATCCCGCTGACTTCTTCTGGTCAGCAACGCCGCTGTTTAATCCAACTTAATGACCCTATCCCGCAGTTACTCCAAGCTCCCCCCTCACCAAAGTTTAACTGAGAGCACTTCCAAAAAGTCCTTCTTTGTCGGCCCACTTGTGTTTATATTCCGCTTGGATTACAGCTGTTGGCGGATCGTAGACAGAGATATGATAACCCTGTCCTCTCCCTATGCCGCTGACATTCCGTGAAAACAACCCAACCTGTAACTCCCCAACGAAACAAATTTCCAGGACAAATGTTAAGTCTTCTAGATATACAGGTGTGCTTTAAATCCAGGATCTAAAGGGGTGGCGATGAATGCACAAGATTTAATATGCATTGGAGGTAATAAATCCACTATTGGCGCAGGCCTGCCACTCCTAGGACTGCGCGTGATAATTTGGATGAAGTAGAGCTGGCAATAGCTACAAGATGTTAGAACTGGCGATAATGCGTAGCTCTATAAAAGTTGATGCCAGTGGAGCATGGGCGCTCCACTTACTTTGCGAGGGGGGCGTAAATTCCCAGCACGGGAGATCACAAATGTACCCGTGTTAGGGTGCTGGCAAAATAAACAACTGTAGGTGGTGGGAACACCGCAATGTAAATGGGTAGATGATTTATTCTGCCTTTCCAGGAAGGCTATTCCTGCCGATGGCCCAGAGGTCCCTTAACTCAATCAGAGTTAACCGGTTCTCGCTGAAATGAAATCATTAAAAAAATCTGTGAACATCTAGCCAACATAAATGTTACATCGAAAAACAAATCAATTGCATAAACAGGTACAGATTAGCTTATACAACCATACTTACCCCAAGGGGTCCTTGCTGCTGACCTGGTCCCGCAGTTTATCTTTCTCTCTCTCCTTTCCTTCTCATTGACCGTTAAATAGACGAGCGAGGCAGTAGGTGCCTAGGCAGGCCTACCCGATAACTCACAATTGCGTAACCAGTGGTTACCCACGGCTGGCGTGGTGGTTTTGGTATGTAAACATTCCTGGCGCTGAACTGACCTTGCAAATAATCTGCTAGTTCTTTCTAACACACAGGCGTCTAAACGAAATCGCAAGGCCCGTCTAAGCTTATCTCACTGGGCTGCGACACGCTTAATATCATCATATTTACATGTTCTCCATATGCCAACATATAAGGCTACTCTGGGTAAATCTCTAAATCAGTTAGATGTATTCATACAGTAGATAAGTAATCAAATACATTAAAGTTACATGATGTGGAAAAAATTACAAGGATCCGCCGCGGAGGCCAAAATAGAAAGAAAATCGCTTATGGTTACACTCTGTGTTAAAAAGAATTCCCTCCACATAACAATCAGTTATATAGTTACACTTCGAGTGTGAAAATTATTCATTTAGTGAAACAAGTCAGATATATGTACACTTCGTGATTAAGAAGGTTCTCAAGAAAGGCTCTCGTGAAGTATCTTATGTTACATAGCCATTTGGCTTTAGACAAAAAACCCTTAAATGGCACACAAACACAATTTCCCTTTTTTAAAATAACTATAGCTTCTTAGCGCTTGTTGGGTAATGGCCGAGCTTAAAAATATTAGAGCCCACTATAAATGATCTTACTCTGACTAAGTCTAAAAACCCAAGGAAAAATAACAACTACCAAGTTACTTAAGGATTGCTACCGAGCTTGTGAAGAATTTACTACACTAAATTAGCTGGCAAACTGCACATAATCTCTACCACCTCATGACAGAAGTTCCAGGGACTTAAAGCATTTAGAGACAGAAGGGGACTCATTATATACTGTAAATCTGGCAGCAGGTGTTCGGACACCTTGACAGAAAACGAAGAAAAACAATTGTAACGTCTCCCGGAGTATTTCTCCTGGCGACGCACTACAAGGAGGTTTGCGTAACGGAGTGACCGCTGTAACGATGCGAGGGTCCCAGACTTTCACTGGAATTAAAAACCACGGGGAAAATTTTGCCGCCCGGCGAGGAGCGTTGCGTACGCGCCACAACGACACTCTTATCCGCATTAAAATTTTTTTTTATCTCCGCTGGCCACTGTCGCGGGAGCAAAGGGGAGGTAACTTGTCAGATCAAAGTGACATGCTAGCAGCGACCAAAAGCAAGAAAAAAGATGAAAAATGGGCTTGTCTAAAATCAAGAAGAAGTTAGGGGGGATGGTAGCTCCACCCTAGGGCCAAATTTTCGAACTAAGCGTCACAGTGTGCTAGTCTCACGGTGTTATTATCTATATGTTAATCTAAGGGTATCTGAGGAAGGTGGTTGAAGTAACAAGAAGAGACATGGTACGCAACCAGACGATACGTCAAGGCCTTAAATCCTACCCCCTGCAGACCCAAGTAGAACAGTCCCAATTAAGATGGTTTGGCCATGTCTGCAGAATGGGAGAAGATCGGATACCACGACAAGCATGGGAAACAAAGAGCCAAGGATCCAGACCCCGAGGACGACCCAGAGTCCGCTGGGAGGACAACATTAGACAATCTTTGAAGGATCGAGGACTAGAATGGAACCAGGCCAGGAGGAAAACAGCCGATAGGATAGTCTGGCGCTCTCTCTTCCAAACCTCTACACCTCACGGTAGAAGGGGAACGACTAAGTAAGTAAGTTAATCTAAGGGTGTTAGATGAATGGTGTTGATGGTTGATATAGCTCACCTAGGCTGGGGCACAACAGTTAAACACCTAACAGGTAATGCAGAGCAGGTAGATAATGTAAAATTGCTACACCCAAATAAATTAATTTGAGAAACGATCCTTTCATTCTACCTGGTAGAGCTAGCAATCTGTGATGTTTGTTCCATCTGTGCACTGTCTGACAATTGAGAAACAACAACAATTGTCTTTCTGGACAAACTTCACGGCATTGTATTATGCTGAATTCTTTTTTTCCCCTTTAAGGTTCGTATAAAGAAACGTTCGCAACTGTATGACATACTATGAAACTAATTTGTTTTTCCAGGGTACTGGAACAATTTCATGAGTGTTTTTCACGCTGGTTTTTATTTTGTGTAATGGGAGCCGTAAAGGTTGCCACACTGCGCTGGCGATCGGGTGATCCAGGTTCGCGCCCTGGCGATGACGTTTGGGGAAGTATCTTCGACCGGGACTTGGACTGGATTAATTCGAGTCCTGGCGAAGACATTTGAAGCAGTGCCTTCGACCAGGGGACCGGAATAACCAGAGCGGCTCCTGAGCACAAACCTTCTGTGGATGGGAAGGAGCGAAGCTCCTGACCGGGTTGGATGGAAAATCCAAAGGCTCTCCAGCCTCGCAATGACATGTCATTGGGCCGAAGGGCTGAAAGCACAAGTGCCGCTGGTTAAGAAAATTTTTTGTTTAATAGTTACGTGTAAAACTCTGTTTCGCTATACTACGCTGATTTGTTTTGTTTTCCCAGGTTACATGGACACTATCAGGACAATTTATAATGTTTTTTTTTGTTTTGTCAGGTTACTTGGACACTATCAGGACAATTTATAATGTTGGTGTTTGTTTTGTTTTGTCAGGTTACTTGGACACTATCAGGACAATTTATAATGTTGGTGTTTGTTTTGTATTCTCAGGGTACACGCATAACTTCCACAAGCAAGGGTACAAAGTGCTGCTAGTTCACGTGCCAGAGCCCTCCACTCACGCGGCATTGATGAGTATGCTAGTAGTATCATCCAACATCCTTACGTAGAAACATGAGTGATAATGTTGTGTATGGTGTAACGTCTGCGACGTCTACACTGTTACTACTTAACTAGGAGCCGCGCTGGTGTAATGGTTACCACACTGCGCTGGCGATCGGGTGATCCAGGTTCAAACCCGGGCGAAGACATTTGAACGAGTGTCGTCGACCGGGACTTGGACTGGATTAATTCGAGCCCTGGCGAAGACATTTGACAGAGTGTCGTCGACTGGCGGCTTCTGAGCCGACCCAGCTCTAATGGGTACCCTCCGAAGACGGCGAGTATCTGCCTGAATGGCGAGTGGACACCTGTCAGTGTACAGGGAAAAAAGGGATACTCACGTAAAAATCAGTCTCAGGTTAGATATACTAACCGGAGATTCTTGCCTCGAGTAATAGCGGGCGTACGTTAAAAAAAAAAAAAACATACTTAACCATTACAACATTACCAACGAGCACAAAAATAACAACAACAACAACAAAATACTACTATTATTTCTACTACTACTGTTGCTACTATTACTCTTATTGTAGCTGCTACCACTACGATACCACGAGAACTATTACGCTAATAATGTTATTTACATAGGTGTTTTTGAACACAGTTAATGCAGCAAACAGAATAAAAGGAGTGAAATGGCGTGGCAAGATCACCAACACGGAAGTCATGACAAGAACCAGACATATGCCAGGGAAACAAGAGGTGAGAAGAAGTCACTGACGATGGATAGGACACACATTGAGAAAATCTATTGATAGCATCACGTGACAATCATTCTTTCTTAATCTGCAGCGGAAGAGAGGTAGACGAAGACAAAAAAAAAAAAAAAAAAAAGAAGACACAGAGAAGAGAACTGGATAGAGAAGAATTTGAATGACCTTGAACTGGTTGGCACGAATTTGTTAAAAGCCAATGTTCACACGGGGTGACAAACTGCTGTTGTCATGACAGTTTTAATATGTCTTTTAAATACTTAGTTAGTCGTTTCTCTTCTTCCATGGGGTGGCTGTCTTTTAAACACGAGTTACAGTTACTGGGAGACAACACATCAAAGTCAGTCCTATGGGTCAGGCAGACCACTACTGCCAGGTGGCGAAGATGCTGAATGGAAGGTTCGGTGTTGCGCGTCAGAAGCAATACCTGGAGGTGATTTTTCTTCCGGTGAAGTTGTTTCCACGGGTTATCAGCCTTTCTTTTAAGAGTAAGTCCTGTCCGTCAGGTTAATTTCCTTCACATATGTCAAATCAGTCCTATTGTACGGCTCTGAAACATGGAGAGCAACAAAAACAACAACCAAAAAGCTACAGACTTTTATAAACGGGAGCTTGCGTAGAATAGAAGGACTGAAATGGTATGACAAAGTCACAAATGTGGAATTGATGACAAGAACCAGACAAGTGCCAGTAGAACAAGAGTTGAGAACAGGACGCTGGCGATGGATAGGACACACATTGAGGAAATCTGTTGATAGCATTACAAGGCAGTCCTTGTTCTGGAATCCACAGGGAAAGAGAGGCAGAGGTAGACTAAAAACACATGGAGAAGAGAACTGGATAAAGAGGTGAAAATGATGAGGAAAACATGGAAAGAACTTGAGCGGATGGCACGTGACAGGAGGACTTGGCATGTGTTTGCTGAAGGCCTATGCACCTTGGGGAGCTAAAGGGTATTGATTGAACACATCAAAATGTTATTTAAAAATTAGCGCCATAGGCAGGTTTTACTAGACTAACACGATAACATTACTCTTACAACTAACACTATTACTTATAGTACTTTTTTTATTATTAGAAGTCAAAAGTAATGGTCATCACGCAGAAAATAACTTTCCAGAGTACGCCATCAAAGTCATTGAAAAGTTTTGAAAAAAAAAAAAAAAAAAATCTCCATAGATTCGAATAGTTAGGGACTGTAAGAAAATCAGATGGAAGATGCATCTCATAGATGAAGTGCAGAATATTCAAGACACACGCAGTGTTCAATACATATGAAAAGTATTTGATGCAACACATCTTTATCAATGGAGGTAAGAAAGAGAGTTTTTTATTTCTGTATAGAGCTTATCTTGTCACGTGGATACAATAAAATGTTTTAAAATGAACGATACATTAGAAACACGGAACTTTCGGATTACTCTTCGTGAGCTAATTACAAACAGGGGACAAATATCAGAAATAAAGATAGCTGAAAAAAAAACGACAAAGAACAACAAAAAGATGAAAATCAACTTAGATGAGCGACACAGATTTTCTGACACATAAAGGTGAAAAGATACGAGAAAGAAACACTTAGAAAGAACACGGGAAACGTGAGGAAAAAGTGATGCTAATACGCGCGTACAAATTAGGAACAAGAAAGAAATATCAACGACAAGAAATAATCAACAACAAAAATGCAAAAAAGAAAATGAAATACAAAAATATTATTCATCGTCATCAGCTGCCATCTCCACAACGAAGGTTGGCTGTAATGGATCTCCAACGTCTTCTGTCTCTTGTCTTGGCGGTGCACTCTGATAGACTCTTTCCTGTCCATCTCTTGATGTTATCTTCCCACTTATAGCGTTGTCTTCCCCTTGCACGTTTGCCTTCAACTCTCCCGTCTAATGTGGTCTTCTGCAGGGTGTTATGTCCTTTCATGTGGCCAAAATATTTTAGCTACCTAATTTTGAACTCCTTTATGGTACAGGCACAAGTGGGAAGAAGATCATCCAGGCCACAAAAAAAAAATGATCCGTATTACCAGCTCAGCAGAAGTGAACAAGTGGTAATCTTCAGACTTCGCACAGGTCATAACAGATTGAGATACCATCTATTCAACAAATTAAAGATAGGAACTACTGAGGAGTGTGACTGTGGCACCGATAAAATGACTGCCGAACATCTGCTTCAAAGGTGCCCAACATATGAGGAACAGAGAAAACGCATATGGCCATCACCAGTACCATTCCTGGAGAAAATCTACGGAGATATCAACAGCCTCAGGTTGACCACTGCTTTCTTTGAACTTATTCAGGTTGACATCTGAGGGTGAACGAAGAAGAAGAAGAAGAACTTTATTAGTACTCTTTTCATACCTAGGTTTTCTAGGACCTCCTTAGTTTTCTTCTCTTTCCATGAGATGCTCGCCATTCTTCCATATATCCACATCTAAAGAGCTTCAATTCTTTCTTTCAATTGCTTATTCATTGTCCAGGTTTCTACACCAAACAGTAATGAAGAATATATATAACACTATATGATTCTCAGTTTTAATTAATGAGTTAATTCAAAGTGGCAAGTTAAGATAGCCACAATCGCAGGAAGCGACGAAAGTCGATGACGCCAGACCAATTATTTATTTATTTACTCAATTATCTTCCAGTTTTATAGCAGTCCCTTTTATTATTTACTTAAACGTGGAAGTGAATCATGGACAATTAGTAGACAAACATGAAAATCATTGCAGGCAACAGAGACGTCGTTTTAAAGAAGAATGTAAAGGAAACAAGCACAGCTGAAAATGTAATTAGGATGTCCTAAAAGAGAGAAAAAGAAGCGTATTACTCATTTTATAAAGAAACAACTTCATTCTGTTTTCTTCGGATATGTTTTGAGAAGAGGAGCGCTGAAATACACTGTGTTGACAGGAAAGATTGAAAGACTAGGAGATACAGGGCAAGACAGAGAGAAGATACTGAACAGTTTGACCTCGGGACATGAAAGGAAGTCAACAACTGAACTGATAAACAGCAGTTGGGACGGAAGTTGTCGAGAGACATGATCACATGTGCCCCATATAGCTCCTTTTTGGTCACTGATGAGACAAAGAATGAGTACGTCGTCTGCTGTCTCAGATAAGATGTAAGAACAAGACGGATGAAGATTACAGAGAGAAATCTAAGTTGTAAGAACAAGACGGATGAAGATTACAGAGAGATATCTAAGATGTAAGAACAAGACGGATGAAGATTACAGAGAGAAATCTAAGATGTAAGATCAAGACGGATGAAGATTACAGAGAGAAATCTAAGTTGTAAGAACAAGACAGATGAAGATTACAGAGAGAAATCTAAGATGTAAGAACAAGACGGATGAAGATTACAGAGAGAAATCTAAGATGTAAGAACACGACGGATGAAGATTACAGAGAGAAATCTAAGTTGTAAGAACAAGACGGATGAAGATTACAGAGAGAAATTTAAGATGTAAGAACAAGACGGATGAAGATTACAGAGAGAAATCTAAGATGTAAGAACAAGACGGATGAAGATTACAGAGAGAAATCTAAGATGTAAGAACAAGACGGATGAAGATTACAGAGAGAAATCTAAGATGTAAGAACAAGACGGATGAAGATTACAGAGAGAAATCTAAGTTGTAAGAACAAGACGGATGAAGATTACAGAGAGAAATCTAAGATGTAAGAACAAGACGGATGAAGATTACAGAGAGAAATCTAAGATGTAAGAACAAGACGGATGAAGATTACAGAGAGAAATCTAAGATGTAAGAACAAGACGGATGAAGATTACAGAGAGAAATCTAAGATGTAAGAACAAGACGGATGAAGATTACAGAGAGAAATCTAAGATGTAAGAACAAGACGAATGAAGATTACAGAGAGAAATCTAAGATGTAAGAACAAGACGGATGAAGATTACAGAGAGAAATCTAAGTTGTAAGAACAAGACGGATGAAGATTACAGAGAGAAATCTAAGATGTAAGAACAAGACGGATGAAGATTACAGAGAGAAATCTAAGATGTAAGAACAAGACGGATGAAGATTACAGAGAGAAATCTAAGATGTAAGAACAAGACGGATGAAGATTACAGAGAGAAATCTAAGATGTAAGAACAAGACGGATGAAGATTACAGAGAGAAATCTAAGATGTAAGAACAAGACGGATGAAGATTACAGAGAGAAATCTAAGATGTAAGAACAAGACGGATGAAGATTACAGAGAGAAATCTAAGATGTAAGAACAAGACGGATGAAGATTACAGAGAGAAATCTAAGATGTAAGAACAAGACGGATGAAGATTACAGAGAGAAATCTAAGATGTAAGAACAAGACGGATGAAGATTACAGAGAGAAATCTAAGATGTAAGAACAAGACGGATGAAGATTACAGAGAGAAATCTAAGATGTAAGAACAAGACGGATGAAGATTACAGAGAGAAATCTAAGATGTAAGAACAAGACGGATGAAGATTACAGAGAGAAATCTAAGATGTAAGAACAAGACGGATGAAGATTACAGAGAGAAATCTAAGATGTAAGAACAAGACAGATGAAGATTACAGAGAGAAATCTAAGATGTAAGAACAAGACGGATGAAGATTACAGAGAGAAATCTAAGATGTAAGAACAAGACAGATGAAGATTACAGAGAGAAATCTAAGATGTAAGAACAAGACGGATGAAGATTACAGAGAGAAATCTAAGATGTAAGAACAAGACGGATGAAGATTACAGAGAGAAATCTAAGATGTAAGAACAAGACGGATGAAGATTACAGAGAGAAATCTAAGATGTAAGAACAAGACGGATGAAGATTACAGAGAGAAATCTAAGATGTAAGAACAAGACAGATGAAGATTACAGAGAGAAATCTAAGATGTAAGAACAAGACGGATGAAGATTACAGAGAGAAATCTAAGATGTAAGAACAAGACAGATGAAGATTACAGAGAGAAATCTAAGATGTAAGAACAAGACGGATGAAGATTACAGAGAGAAATCTAAGATGTAAGAACAAGACGGATGAAGATTACAGAGAGAAATCTAAGATGTAAGAACAAGACGGATGAAGATTACAGAGAGAAATCTAAGATGTAAGAACAAGACGGATGAAGATTACAGAGAGAAATCTAAGTTGTAAGAACAAGACAGATGAAGATTACAGAGAGAAATCTAAGGTGTAAGAACAAGACGGATGAAGATTACAGAGAGAAATCTAAGATGTAAGAACAAGACAGATGAAGATTACAGAGAGAAATCTAAGATGTAAGAACAAGACAGATGAAGATTACAGAGAGAAATCTAAGTTGTAAGAACAAGACAGATGAAGATTACAGAGAGAAATCTAAGATGTAAGAACAAGACAGATGAAGATTACAGAGAGAAATCTAAGATGTAAGAACAAGACAGATGAAGATTACAGATAGAAATCTAAGATGTAAGAACAAGACGGATGAAGATTACAGAGAGAAATCTAAGATGTAAGAGCAAGACAGATGAAGATTACAGAGAGAAATCTAAGATGTAAGAACAAGACAGATGGAGATTACAGAGAGAAATCTAAGATGTAAGAACAAGACAGATGAAGATTACAGAGAGAAATCTAAGATGTAAGAACAAGACAGATGAAGATTACAGAGAGAAATCTAAGATGTAAGAACAAGACAGATGAAGATTACAGAGAGAAATCTAAGTTGTAAGAACAAGACAGATGAAGATTACAGAGAGAAATCTAAGATGTAAGAACAAGACGGATGAAGATTACAGAGAGAAATCTAAGATGTAAGAACAAGACAGATGAAGATTACAGAGAGAAATCTAAGATGGATATGACACATCCTCAGGGAGCAACCAAACAGTTTAACCAGACATGGTCTTGGATGAAACCCATAGGGAAAGTAAAAAGGAGGGATGGTAAGGACGCTTGGGAGAAAAGGTGAAAGAGGCAGCCAAATTAGCAGTAACTTCTTGGGAGAGGTGGAAAAGCGGGCCAATTATAGAAAAATATGGCGAGTAATCGCTACAGAAGTATGCTCCTGATGAAAGGAAAAGGACATCTGATAAAACAATACGACCACCAAAAAAAAAAAAAAAAAGTGCCAGAGTTTAGCTTAGAATGAAAATACTGCAAAAGTATTGTACCTATGGTAGTCAACTGCTACTAACTTAGATAAAAGTCGTATGAAATAATTAATTTGTGTCACTTCTGCCTCATTCAGGTCAATCCAAGTTACAAGAGCACATGCAACAGTCTGAAATTAAGATAAACGCCATGCAAGCCAAGTATATGGACAAGATGAAAGTTCGTGGGGTAAGACAAGGCAGTGCGGGGGCATCTTACACCAAAAGTACAGAATACTAAAACTTACGCATTAAAATTAATCTTAGTAGGCCCCTAATTATGGTATCGCTGTGAGGTCCTCTATGGTGTCGAGGTGAAGTCCTCCATTGCAGTGCTTCTTAAACTCAATCAATCAATACCCTTTAGCTCCCCGAGGAGCATAGGCCTTCAACAAACACATGCCAAGTCTTCTTGTTCTGTGCCGTCCGCTCAAGTTATTTCCATGTTTTCCTCATCATTTTCACCTCTGTATCCAGTTCTCTTCTCCATGTGTTTTTTGGTCTAACTCTGCCTTTCTTTCCCTGTGGATTCCAGAACTAGGACTGCCTTGTAATGCTATCAACAGGTTTCCTCAATGTATGTCCTATCCATCGCCAGCGTCTTCTTCTCAGCTCTTGTTCCACTGGCACTTGTCTGGTTCTTGTCATCAATTCCACATTTGTGACTTTGTCATACCATTTCAGTCCTTTTTTTCTATGCAAGCACCCGTTTATAAAAGTCTGTAGCTTTTTGGTTGTTGTTTTTGTTGCTCTCCATGTCTCAGAGCCATTCAATAGGACTGACAACATTTGAGTTGAAGATTCTTATTTTTGTGTTGGGCTTTATTTCTCTTGTTCTCCATATATTTCCAAATGCAATGAAAGCTCAGCTTGCTTCTTGTATTCTTATTTTGATTTCACTGTCTGCCCCTCCAACTTTGTCTATATTTTTTCCAAGATATGTGTACGATTCTACATCTTTTAGTGGTGTTTCTTCGAGTTCAATCTTGCTATCATTTCTTGCATTTATTCTCATAATCTTTGTCTTTTCCCTGTGTATTTTCAGGCCTATTTCTTGTGACCTCTCATCGATAATTTTCGTTTTCTCTTGCATCTGAGTATGGTTATGGGACAGAAGAGTCAAGTCATCTGCAAAATCCAGACCATCAAGCTGTTTAGTCAGATTCCACTGGATTCCATTTCTGTTGTGTGATGTCGATGTTTTCATAACCCAATCTATTGCTAGTAAGAAAAGAAATGGAGACAAGAGGTATCCATGTCTCACTCCCGTTTTAATCCTAACGGTTCTGTAAGTTGTCCTTCATGAATGTCGTGTGGTGGCAATTGGGGCAACTACAACAGTAGTTTTCACCAGGAATAGCCTATGAGATATTAGGTAGAAGGTCTCCAGAAATTGGCTCGTTAAGAAAGGATAGAGACCTATCCGAGATAAGAAACAGAAGAAGAGAATGCGAATGCTTTCCACTGGACAGTGTTTTCTAGTAAATTATGGAAAGAGTTCTGTTTCCCCACGACCTTAGCTTTTGCCCTTAGATCCGTAACAGAAAAAGCCCCCAACCTCATCTGAGTGTAGAAATTTACCTATATGTAAATATTTAACACCGACAGCACGAGTGATACATTAACAAACTACATGTAGATAATGATCAAACGATTATTGGGTTTATTAATTAAATATCTACACATATAGGGTAAGTAGTGGTTAGAACGTGATGATGGTAAAGACGATTCACACAAAACACACAGATGAGATATTAATATTGTAGTTGATTAAATAGAAGAATGAGCTTGTGTAAAGCGAAATGATAATGATGTGATATGATACGTGTTACCAAAATGGTGAGTAATCTACACAGTCCATGTGTCTCTAAATGCTTCATCCCGGGTAGTATGGTTCACATGTATGCATAGAATGCCCCAGTTAGGTATAAGTTATGTCGAGTGGGGTATCTCTAAGTCGAGGACGCTCTGATGCAAACTTTTATCGTACTGAGAATGTTGACAATATATAGTCCTTCACTGTTGGACAACATTTCTGTAGCGTTACAACAGGTAATAGTTGTATGAAAAATGTCGGTTGTCTAATCTCCAAAGGTTACTGGCCAGACTGGATATCTTCACGAAATGTTCTTGATATGTAGACTCATTATCTTAAGTATGTAATAATCGTGATTCATAAAATATACTTTGGAGTCAGTTTCATAGAATGAACTTAAGATGTGTTGCACTTGGTATAAATATGAGATTCAACTTTTGAGCTCTTTAGCTTGACTTCAAATAGTACACTTCCGATGGAGCTGAACTTGATATGAGTAATCAACTATGAACTTTAGCTTGACTCCTGTAGTAAGCTTTCGAGTGATTTGAGCGTGATTTAAATATGTATTGAACGTGTGCGCAAGTGATATAAGGTGACGAAAAATGCTGCGTCCTCCTTCTTGATCGTGGGCGCGAAATTTTCCTTTTTAAGTGAGGAACGAAGAATGTCCTATGGCGAATTCTGCTAGCCAAATGTCCGTTTTGATAACTTATTTCTGGTTAAACGTCAGACACATAGCGTGTAGACTCAGTCTTCTGGTGGACTGAAGACACACAAAAGTCTTCACACTTAATATCAACGGGTGACTTTCATTTATTCTACTTCTCACTATTGATCTCTATGAGTTCGGTTATAATGATGTTAAATATATTGTGCATGAGAGTGTGCGTATGTAAGACTATGATGATGATTTAACAAGCTAGATGAAGGTGAAGTATGAACTATTAATTACTTCCTATCAGCCTATCATCTTAGAGGAAAATCTTATGATTTTATGAATTATTTATGAAAAGGATTAATTGAAAAACTATCTTTCGCACATTTAGCTGCGAGGTTAAGATGAATAAAGAATAATAAAAAAGTATTAATAATCTGTATAAGATCTACTAACCTTCTGTTCCCTTCGCAAAATCCTATAAGAATGCAATACATCATAGATATGAAATATTTTATCCACACTGAATTAATTGCAGGCTATGCTTTAGGGTTTTTCTCTACACCACAATGTTACAATACTGGACTCATCTCTTTAGCGAGCTGCGCGGTATATTATATCTCTAAAAGTCAAATGTGGGTCTCTTGGACCGGTGACGTACAACTCCGCCCATACAGCAAATAGGTAAAAGTCCCTCTGGTCGCCCATTCCCAGGATCTCTCTTGTCCCATGTCAGTCCAAAAGTGGGTGGGGCAATTCGCGACCAACTTTCGTTGCCGGGCTTGCCTGACAAACAGATGTTCAGGTTAAGTGGCTGGCCAATGCAAAAATGTCCCCCGCCTTCCAACTGGCGTATCACTCTCTGTTTATCTATCGCTCCGCGTGTTGGCGGCGGCCTTTGTTCCCTCGGTCCATTGTTCTTTGCATGCTAACAAGTCCCTTTGATATCACGCTCCTGGAGTTCATTGTTTGCGTGGCCTTTGTATCGTGCGTGATGGTGGCCGTGCTGTGTTTAAACAACGGCTGAGTCTAATCTGTTATGACAGCCGAACCATCCTCAAAGTTAACAAAAGTCCAAAGAAATCGTACTGTGATGGGGCCATAAAAACACCCTAGAGGCCCCCTCAAGTTCATGTCATATTTATGTGTTTAACGCCCAGATATTTTCGATGTGCACGCTTTAACAAGTACGCCAGCCCACGTGACTGCGCGAGGGCCACAATAAAGTCCCAGCCCACGTGACTGCGCGAGCCCTCATCGCTGGCGTGTGAAAAGTATGACGCAGGAGAAGCAGTTAGTTTGGTGAGATTCGCAGTAGAGGCAAGATGGGAGACACCCAGAGTAAGCAGAAGTTTGCACATGGTATGAGAACACGTTTGATTTTAAGGTAGATTAGATTATTTCTCTATTGAAATTACCATTTTTTCCCTGTAGCTTTAGAATTATATTCAGCGTGAGTCTGTTCTAATGTTTCAGAAAATAGATATGTGTTTCCTAAGGAGATTTCTTTTATGACATTATATTTAGTTTTGAAATGATAGATTAGTGAGAATAATGTGTGGATAGGTTTTACTAGGCGTGTTAAGTACAGATCACGGCTGTGAGAATATAGAAAGAACCTATTTCATACATGGAACTGGACAGAGATGGTATCAGGGACTGAAATGTGGATATTATTAACTGTTGGCAAGATGGCATCCAGGGCCATGTGTTAAGTGTGCATAAATATGACGCATGTGAGCGACAATAACATTTTTAGTTACCACGTGCTATACGCCTAATGATGTTAAGCTATTTATTACTTGAGAGCGCAGTGGGCCAATTATAACGTTTGTAAACTTTGTTAGTCCAAGAGTTATTTTAGTTTATTCTTTACTGCGAAGGTAATTTAGTTAGTATATTTCACAATGATTGATTATAATTTTACTGTATATTTTTAGGGGGTTAAACATGTTTATTATTTAGTGTTGGAGGAAAATTGGGTTATTATAAGAGGTGCTATTTTAGAAGTACAAGATTAATGTAATTTTCTCCATTCATGCCAAGATAGTTTATTATAGTGGAACGCGAAGTAAGTTAAGGAATAATTGTATGGTGTTACTTTGAGATTAGTTTAATTACATCTGTTGTGTACACAGTTTTGTAGTGCTAAAGTTCCCTTTGAGAAGATGAATCTAGCTTTAGGTATTAAGATTTCTTGTGGGCGTAATGCTACTCCTTTGTGCGTAAGGCACTTTGAGACATAAGTGTTTTTCTGTTTGCTCCTTGCGGAGCATAGAGACATCAGTGCGGCTGGGTCCAACAGAAGCCTGCGGGAAGCATTTATATGCTATGGCAATGGTTTGTTTCTGTAACGATGCGATTAATATGATGATGTTCCCAGTCTTATCAGTGGTCATATATGACACGCTTGTTGTCAGGTGCGCCAGTCGTCACATACGACATGCTTCACAATGTAGGAAAGTATATTGATATGGATCAATTGCGAGGTGGTAGTTATTCTCGTTAAGGAGAATATTCGTTGTACATAGCGTTTAATACTGTATTATGCTCATTTTAGTGTTATTTAATTATTGTTATGTGTAGAATGGTTTATGAGAGCACGTGGGTTCACTTGGAGATATATATTTCTCTTCTCGCTCCTTATGAAGCATGGGGTCACCAATGTAGATGGCCTCCGCATGAAGCATTCATGTGCTCTTGCACTAGTGGTTTCGGTAGCGATCTGTGTTTCATGGTGACTTTGCCAGCCTCATGCACAACATCACACTAGTCTCATTGGAAGACATGTATGAGAGTGGATGTGTGTGTAATAGTGGGATGTTTCAAGTAGCGTGGAAGAACGGACTGTTTGGCAGGTGAGAGCATGGTGTTTCTCATTAATTATTTATTATGATTTTAACTAGTCAGCGCTTTCTTTGTAATTCAGGTTAGCAATTGAGCACTGGCTGGGTGTTTTGTTTCGTTTGGTTTACTTTATAACGTTTGCTTTATGTGCTTGTTGTCGCTGATAGGGTTGTGTGAATAAATACAGCTCCTGCCTTAGAACCAAGGGTTTTATTGTTGTTCGGGTCGATGCGAGTGTGCAAGAAAGTGATCACATATCACAACAGCATCATCTCTCGCCCACCCTATCACAATTGGCGTCGTCGACAGGATAGACAGACAGTGACACCGAGCCAACAGCAAACGAGCAAATAGTGTAAACACCCAGCAGTGCATTCTTGCAGCAAGATGGCTTCGAGGAGTAAACGTGTTCCGAGCAGAGGGGAGCGCGAGGATGCAGATCCAATACCAGCGATGGGTGCATCAGTAGTGCAAAGTGAGGGCCAGAGCAATGCGCCTGTGAAGGTAATATACGTGACGGTGCCGGAGGTAAGGCGATTGGGTGGAAAGGCAAGCACCTGGCAAGAGTTTGTGAAAGACGTAGAGGGCGTGTGGAAGGTAACGCCCTTTACTGCAGAAGATAAGGTAGACGTTATCTGGAATAATGTTACACCAATGGTATCTAGGGAACTACGGATACGTGGCGAAGCCAAGGCCAGCCCTGAGAAGTTGCTTGAAATAATTGAAGAAGCATACAGTGAGCGAGAACTAGTCAATGAGATGACTAGGGATTTCCATGCCATGAGTCAGGGGCCTAGGGAATATGCTGTTTTCTGGGAAGGCAAAAAGCCTAATACACTAGTGCAGGTAGCCAGTGTAGAAGCTCACACTGAAAAGAACGCACTCGAAGCAGAAGTATTTCTCCTAAAGTCCCAGGTAGCACAGCTATCACAGACCAGTTCACCAGCACAAGAGGAAGGGCAAAGAAAGAAAACACCATGCCAACCGCAGAAACAGCCAAATCACGACAAGGGGGTGTGAGCAGGAACCTCAACTAGACCTTCTTGTAGGTGAGAGTCAGGCTGTTCACAAGGAAAGCTGTGATCTGACAGTAACAACAAACGCAGTTGCATTGACAAGGCGACAAGGGGTTTGCAAGTGGTATAGTGTCGACAGGGGATGAGGGTTTATTACTCCAGATGATAGAGGTATTGATGTATTTGTGATGCGTGGGCGAGAGATGATGATGCTGTTGTGATGTGTGATCACTTTCTTGCAAACTCGCACCGACCCGAACAACAATAAAACTCTTGATTCTAAGACAGGGGCTGTATTTATTCATACAACCCTGTCAGTGACCCAAACCCACAAAGCAAACTAATGAACAAACATTAAACAAGTAAGCAAACAAACCAAACAAAACAAAACGCCCAGCCAGTGCTCAATTGCTCATCTTGTGCAAACTTCTGATTACTCTGGGTGTCTCACATCTTGCCTCTACTGCGAATCTCACCAAACTGACTGCTTCTCATGCGTCAGACTTTTCACACGCCAGCGATGAGGGCACGCGCAGTCACGTGGGCTGGCGTACTCGTTGGAGCGCGCACATCGAAAATATCTGGGCGTTAAACACATAAATATGACATGAACTTGAGGGGGCCTCTGGGGTGTTTTAGTGGCCCCATCACAGTACCATGCCCAGGTGTTTGATTTTGATGAAACCAGATGGGTTTCACCAGTTGTATCACGAGGCAATGTGGACTTCAGAAGATAATGCAAGGCGGAGGTCTAAATGAAATCACGAGTAATAAAGATTACAATTTACAGTCCAGTCGTGATTAAAAAGATATTAGAATACGATGAAAGAGCCAAAGTGGAATGGGAGAGCACAAATGTGGGAGAAAATAAAATAAGAGAGATGTAGGAAAAGATAGAGCGTTAAGGCTTTGGCGCTCGTTTATCACAATAAATCTGCAAGTCATGTCTTCATAGGTCTTCCTTATTAAGTTAATGATCTTCTTGGGAACTCCATAATGCCTCATCAATTTCCAGAGTGATTCTCTGTCTACACTGTCAAATGCCTTTTCATATTCCACGAATCCGATGTATAGCGGTGAAATCCATTCCAGACATTGTTCAACTACTATTCTCAATGTGGCTATCTGGTCTGTACAGGATCTCTTTTGTCGAAAACCTGCTTGTTCATCTCTCAGTTTCTTGTCTATGGACTCTTTTAATCTCTCAAGGACGATTGTGTTTAATAATTTTCCTTGCACTGTGTCACAGGTAGATAGATATAAGCAGGACGATAGATTATGTCTGAGGTCAGACAGACTATTAAAGGGAAAGTGTGAATGGATAGAAAATAGAGTCACGGGTGCAAAGTTGGGAGAAGATATGTCTCTGGGGGGTAGTGGTGCTACTCCTTCAGCCTACATGATGATTAACTTTTAATAAGACAGTCTTGCCCTACCATCTAATGTTTGTAAAAGACTTTAATCTTCTTCTTCTTCTTCCTCGTTCGCCCTGAAAAGGACGGTGGTTGCGTTGTGTCTGTTTACGCCTAAGCTGTGATATCTGCACCTTTCGGTCGACACATCCGACTTCAGCACGGCATTTTTTAGGGACCGGGTTTGCCTTCCCATTGCGATCCGCACTCGCTCAGCCAGACTGCACTGCTGCAGACTGTTTCCAGGACCACCACGTGGAGGTGGAGTGCGGTCTTGACCAGCTCTGGTTCGCTGGTCCTGATGCAAGCAGTACAGCTATGGGTTGCTGACTGCATTCACTATTGCTGCATCTTGGGGTCCCCAGACTTTAATCTAATACTCGGTAAGGGACACTACAGTTACTACACCAACATGACATTTAAAGGGAAGGCGTTCTGACCAGCACAAGAATAATTTTTCTGGGTTCTTATTAACCGTAAAAAAACTGCACAACATTCAACGTGGCAAAATGCAAACAATAAAAAACACGGTAAACCCCGTGTACCTTCACTGAAAGTAAACAATGTCTGAAGGATACACAGCAAAGAAAATGAACCTCCAAAAATAAAAATATCCCCTCACCCCCCCCCCCCCCCCCCCCCCCAAAAAAAAAACCCCCCACTGTGGCCACCTCCCTCTACTTTCTTCCTAAGCTCACACGGACACACCTAGGTTCTCACGAACCACTCCCGCACTTAAAAACAAACGTTCTAATACAGTATTGCTGTCATCTGGACAGGGTTCCCCAGTCCACTGAAATTAGACGACCGTGTTTGCCTTATTAGATGATAAATCCAGAACTGAGAAGAAACTTATGTGGGTCAACACTGTCCGGTTGGACTTAGTAATCCACTTTTGCCAGGATACGCTCCAGGGGGGAAATAGTAACATGTAAATCCCACAGTGCGACTACTACAGTAACTCCGATAAAATAAAAGGTGGTGAACGGAAAAAAAAGCTTAATTCCAGCACACGAATATTATCCGAATGCGATGATCTAGTGGTAAGTTCAGAGGCTGGCACTAGCTGGTTCTTTCAGGGTTATGTGGTTGTATTATTTCCAACCACCGGTGATAAATGGGTTACATCACTATTGCCTGTATGTATGAATGGCAAATTATAACAGCTCGTAGACGATGCTATCTGCGCTGCTCGGTCGTAATGTAATCCACGAAATAGCCGCCAGCGGTAGCAATTCGGCAGTTAACCGCCAGTAAAGAAAAGTGGTCCTAGTAAGTGCTAGAGGTCATGCACCAATGTGTGGAAACGTTGGGCACAATAAATCTCCGTAGACTCTGATTGAGCCCGTAAATAGCAACACAGACCGCTCTCTGTTTTTCTGATCAAGGCTTGGGAAAATAAAGACATTCAAAAACATTTACATGGTTTTGTTCGACCAGAACGACCGAAGCTAACAGACGTACAAACATCAACCCTGTCTTCCATTAAAACGCATACAAATGCACTTCAATAAACATGCGCCGTGTCCCCACCCGCCACGGGAAAATTCATCTCTCTCTCTCGCTTGGCTAGCGAGCAGGCGGGGGGGGGGGGGGGCGGTCGGCGTAACACACACACGGACAGCCTCGCTAAGCGAGGTCAGATATTCACCTCACAACACGGTCGGGCTATAGAATTGACAGGCGTAATCGACATGTACTTGGGAAATAAAATTAAATAATACTAGGATAGTTAACACTTAACTCAGGTTTAATTGATAAACATCGAAGAGACTTGGCGAAGTCAGTTGGAGAACGATTCCATGATATCGCCGTAATGGAGTCACGTTTATCAAGGACGGTGGAGTGTGACCATGCTTGCTTATTTTGGGATGCTTCATCGCGTTTTTTCACCGATTGTCAAAGTAAGCCTACATAACTGTTATATTCTTGTACTGTTGTAATACTGTTATGCTTGTTTTCAAAAAACTTCAATTGCGTATTTCTTCTCCCGACCTGATAGAGAAATTGTAAAACGGTTTGCAGATTTAAAAACAGATTAAATTGACCAGAAAAACATCTGTAATAAAAATGCAATATGTACATCTTAATTCTGTCAGTTACATTTTAAGTTTTCTTGAGTACAAAATCTCTCTATCTATCTTCTTGTTATACCAGATTATCTAGCTATCTGTCTGTTAAGTCTTAAGCTGAGTTAAAAACTGATGGCGCGCTACGTTAAATCACTTTCGGTCTTACGAAAGAGTTACTATTCGTTATGAATTAATTATTTTAAGCAATATAATAGGGAATCCTGGGTAGATTATATCTGCGTAAAATCTTCTACGCTACCACTCCAGATAACTCTAAAACAATTATTTCGCTCTTACCAGCTCCACGGAATAATCTCCATACGGACTTAATTCACAACTGCTATCAACAGGTAGGATAAAATGCTCGCTTGCTAGAAAATCCGAGGGCATGACTGATAGAGAGTTATTGGGGCAGTCGCTTAAGTACTACCAGATGATGCCAGATGTTTTGGCTCGCTTTCACGGACCGTTCGAGATGAAACAGCGTACTAGCACGTAATAAGACGCAAGAGCTTCTGATCTCCCCCGATTACACAGAAATCCACGTACGCTAACCGCAGAATTTCTTCCTGCGTTCTTAAGACAACGAAGGGATGACGCAACTTGAGCACGGCGTTGGCGTTCGTGAGTGGTGACTTTTGGCCACGATCAAAGCTCTCTCCCGTTAAAAGAAGCGGAGAAATTACCCTGAGTTTTCTAGAATTAAAGGAGATCCGGGAAGTATTTAGTTTCTTGGGGGAACTTTAAAAAAGGATCGTTTGAACACATGCCGCCATACGCATGCCAGGAGATATGCACGAAGACCGTCTACAGTGCTGATTGACAGACAAGATGACAGAAATATCGCTGTTAGAGACAACGTTTACAGAAAAGTGGGCGAAGAATTTTGATGGACAGAAAGTAGACAGGTCAGAATGACGAGAAGCCCGACCAACCTCGCAAACTAAGGGCAGACAATTCCACCGCCCGTCACACACTGATAGTAACACTGTTCCTCTATAATTTGTGCACTCTTGTAAATTTCTCTTCTTAAGCAACCTGACCAGATAATCTTCCTTCCATTCTGCTGGTATTTCCCCTCTCTCTCTCTCTCTCTCTCTCTCTCTCTCTCTCTCTCTCTCTCTCTCTCTCTCTCTCTCTCTCTCTCTCCCCCAGACTTTGCCAAGTAGTTTGTATAATATCTCTGTAGAGGAATCAATTTCTGTTTTGATGGCCTCTGCTGGAATTCCATCTGGACCAGTGTCGTGAATTCTGATTCACAACATGTCATTCATACCCAAACGGTACGCTATACTTTATAACAGTGTATCCTAGACGGACCAATGAAACGGCGTCTCTATTAGTTTGTTTACAATAAGTATTAGGCATTCAACATGGCCAGTCCAAATCTGTGTAACCCAGTTGGGTATGGAATTAAACTACAGTATTATGAGCGAAGTACCGCCTGGAATAAGTTAGTAATTTAATAATAGGAATGTTACTGTATAAGTAGGTGTAAAGACGTCCACGAAAAGTATTATACGAATGAAGAAATCTCGAGTGGAATGCATCGAGACATTAGGCAAGTCGAAAATTTTGCTATTTAGGCTACGCCTAGGAAAAGATGGAAGTATGTAAGAAAAAGACAATTATATAGAAAGATAAAAACTAATCCAGGGCGTATTTTAACCCTAAGATGAAGGAAATCGCTCCAGGAATAAGGAAGATATTTGAATTCCTGGTTTTCCATATTTGCACATCTAGACAAATGTATACCGATATTTGCGTATACAACACACGTCAGCATTACTGCTTCCCGTGTCGTTAGGCCCTGACCTATATAAGGACCTGCCCTCTTTTGAAAACAGGCCATAACATTTTGAAAATACAGCGAGAGCGCCAGGTCTGTCAGTGAAGACTTCCTTTGCCTTCTGCATCTGAGAGCAGACTACGTGACCGGTAATTTCCTATTCCTCGTGCTTTTTTGCTCCGGGGTGAATATGTGTAGTTATGTGTTCTTTCGTAGCAGTTAGGGTTAGGTTTAGGGTTAGGATTAGGGTTAGGATTAGGGTTTGGTTAACCCTTATCCTAACCCTAATACTAACCCTAACTGCTACAAAACAAGACATAACTACACATATTCACTGCGGAGCAAAAAAGCACGAGTAATAGGAAATTACCATATATATATATATATATATATATATATATATATATATATATATATATATATATATATATATATATATATATATATATATATATATATATATATATATATATTCTATTTATATATATAGTTCTAATTGATTAATTAAATGGTGCGTTAGGAAGTGTGTAAAAATGTGTTATAAAACTACTGTGTAATTTCTGGGGGAAAAACCAAGCCTGTGTATATTCAAATAAATGAGAATGGCAGCGGAAAGTGTGTTCATAGTCTTAGAAAAGCATTTAAAGAATTATTTCTTGATGGAATGGGACACACACCAGGAACAAAGGAAAGTATGAAAGGTATTGTATTACTGTATTGTTTAAGATATTACTCAGTATTTTCCACAAGACCTAATAACTGTATGGAGGCGAATCATGAACAAATGGCTCTAACTAATGATTTGAAGAAAGATTGTATTCACAGTGAACTGGATTGTGTTATTACTGTTTTGTTATGCCCTGTGCGTCTACTTGCACACTGTCTGAAACAGTCTCTCATCCCCTACATCTGTCATAGAGAGATAGAGACAGACAATATAGTGGTTAATCAAATATATTTCAGGTTATATCCTGTCATAAGAGTACACTCTAAAGAGCCAACCACAACTGAAGGAACTAGTGGGGCGAGCGCCCCTTTGAGTTTAGAGGGACAGCCACCCAGTACCTACTGTCTGGAGGAATCTCAGTTGATCTTTCTTTCCAGAACAGAAGTGTGACAGGCTCCAATACAACAAAGACAGATAAGTGGCCAAACAAGGCTACTGTCCAGTATACGCCAGTATTACCACAAGAAAGTTATATCTAATGATGACATTGCAGTGCATCTGGATGGGCATATTAATAGCCAGTGCTTAACTGTAATTCATTAACTGTGAACTTTTATTGATTCTAAAATTCAGACAGTCTACAACCAGATTGAGTGCAGCCAGGAAAGAAGAATTAACATTATACATTTTGAAGACTATAGTTAGTTGTGAATATTTTACCAGTAATTTTATTAATTTTATTTCGTAATCAATTCTGAGTTCAGTGAAAGATTTTCACAAAGAAAAAAAAAGCTTGTATAAAACAAATTGTAAATTTTACCAACAGACTTACTTAGATTATTTAAGTTAAGTTACAGTTCTTGTTGGTTAATAGTTTAGTTAATACCCCTAGCAGAGCTTAACATTATAAACAGAGGAGGATCTTGAGAGGAGCATTTAGGGACCTAGGATAAAACTATCATCATTCCTAGGATCTTATACAGCTTGATCTTACCTTTGATGTCAGTACACTCTTACTATTTTCAGAGAAGGGGGTATTACTTATAAGACCAGACTCTTATCTGGCACTATCCTGGTATCACCTAATACAACTTTGTGTCCAGGATATCTTTCATTTAAAACTATATTCCCCTCTCGTGACAACCAGTTGCTTTTCCATCTTTCAGAAGCTTTATGGCTTTCTTTATTTCTTTTCTACTTGGTCGTTCAACAGCTGATTAGTAGCGCCGCTTCTGCTGACTGGATGTCTGAGGGATTAGTTGGAGCTGGTCTATAGAGAAGTTCCTCAAAATGTTCTGTCCATCTCTTCATTTATTCTTATATATTACAAAGCAATTTTCCATTCTTATCTTTTATGAGGCCCAGAATCTATACCTAAACACCAAGAAGACTAAAGTATTGACAACAGACAAAGTAAAGACCAATCCAGAAATTGAAATTGATAACGAAGAACTGGAAAGTGTTAATGAATTCGAATACTTAGGATCAATCATCAACAGCTCTGGCGACTGTGCAGTAGCAAATTAAAAGAAGACTTGTAATGCTTTAACATGTGAACTTACAGATGAAAAACCTATGGCAAGGCACAAGCAAAGAAACAAAGTTACAACTGATCAGAGCATGTATATTCCCAGTAGCAACATACGGCTGCGAGACTTGGACACTTAAAACAGTTGCAAAAAAGATTACATCATTCGAAATGAAATGCTACAGAAGGATGTTGAGAAAAAAAGCTGGACAGAAAAAAAGTTACCAGTTACAGTTCTTGTTTACGGTTTAGAATAGCAGAACTTAACAAAACAGAAGAGGACTGCACTATAGACCAAAATATAAAAATACTAAGGAACTATTATGTTACAGCTTGATAACATTGATGTCGCACTCTCTCTACATTTTCAGATGGCTCCTAAATACCATCGCAATAAGGAAGCTGAAATTTTTCGGTCATATAAAAAGACATAATAGCCTGGAAAAAACAGTGATGGAAGGCATAGTCCCTGGAAAAAGGGGAAGGGGTCGACCTAGACGACGGTGGACCCAGGACATCACAGAGAGTCTGAACTTGTCTTTGGCTCATGCAGGTCGATTTGCCCAGAATCGTGATGCGTTCAGAGCAGCTGTAATGGAGACAACGTTCTGGAAAAAATACGTCACATGATGATCTTTTATGAGGTGTCGTGCTTAGATAGGTTTTAAAGTTATTTATCGTCCCGCATGAGTGTAGGGGATGGTGATAATACGTGAGAAGTAAAGGTGTAAGAAATAGATTTTCATGAGTGAATAGTTTATGGAGAAGATCTGTCTCTGGACTGAGTAGTTTCTCTAGTCCAGCCTATCTATACGACAATAATTTGGTATAAGACAATCTTGCACCTACCTATATCTAGAAATATAAGTTTATCTAAACGCTCACACACAGCTATGTGACAACAAGACACACAAACGTGAAAAAACTATGGTTAATTGAGTATGGGTCTGACCAACACACAAAGTTTAGTTCTTTTGTTGTTTATTATCATTAAACTTTACAACATCGAATATCTAAAAGAGATCAAATAAAATCAGAATGTAATACATAGAAAAATAACAGAATACATGTGCCCTACCCCTTTATTGAGAAAATAAGAACCCACAAGCTAATAACCCTAAAGGTTAAAGGTTAGCACTAGGTTACAGTATAGACAGTAAAGTAAGAACAAAATTCCTACTAAACATTATCCAATAAAGTAAACAATATTTAAACAGACTTTAGATGATACAATTTTTCCTGTAACAAAGAAAAATATTTCACTCTGTCTCTCTGTCATACGTAGCCACACATTCGCTTCTTACCTACTCTTGGTGAAAAAATATCTTAGACATGCAATGCCTGAATAGATATATACCAGTGGTTTTATGTTCTAAATTGGGCCCCAGTCCCTCCTTTCAATAATTAAATTTTATAAAGGGAACGCCTAATTTGGGGGTTGATTCCTGGATAAACAAATGTCACCTCGAATGCAGAAACTCTCGGAGATCTGGTGTTCACAGTAAACAGCAGGAAAATGTCTGATTGGTAAATCCTATCGGCTGGCTCTGGTGAGCGCCGATTCTGAAATAGCGTTACTCTTCTGGATAAAAATCCACTTGGATACGACTATCAAATTCGGGAGAATTGCTATATCTTTCACACCCCAGTGGGCTGATAAAATTGAATAAATACCATCTGGTGTTTATAGTCCAGTTAATTTTACTAGTTAAAATGTCAGTCTCTGTGGCCGGTACGGTTCAGAACTGAACTTGGAGACGCGTAAGCCAAAAGAAGACAACTTTAATCCAATCAGTAAATGGAGAAAAGGCCCAACATAGACCACAATAGACCGCTTAGACCAAAATATAGACCAAAATAAAAACCGCTGTTCGCCGTTTGATCAGGTCATGCCTAAGGAAAGAGAAACATTTACTACTAATAAAATATCTACATATCAGCGCACGGTGTCTCTAGCCTATTCCTATCTGGTCAGTTATCATGTAATTATCCATACGCACACTTTAACAAATATCGCCTGTCATTAATAACTATTAGATTGTCGGCGTCTGTTTGTTAAGTCGCATGATATTTAAACAGTCACTTACTAAAATCTGGTTCATTCTTTGCATCTCAGCCTCCACAGTCCTCCGCCAGGGTGTTTTTGGTCGGCCTCTCTTTCGTTTTCCTTCAGGGGTCCAAACCATAGCTGTTCTTGTGATGGCATCGGGGTCTCTTCTGAGGACATGACCAACCCAGCTCCAACGTCTGCCAGCTATGATGGTGTGCATGTCCTCTTGCTTGCTACGAAACACTTTAATACGCTTAAGCACAAATTTATATTACCCGAAATTTAGAATGAAATCCCCACGAAACTATTAACACAACTATTCACAATGGTTCTAGATAACGTGTTTAGACTCTCCGAAAAATTCTGAGCGACACTGATAACAGATTTGAGAAGACGTAGTTTATATACATCATGTAATTTTGATCTCTAGAGGATGTTAATTTTCACACTCTGTTTCCTAGCAGAGAAATCTGAAAACTACGTTTCCCCGATAAAGGGTTTCCACGGTCGCTCTGTTTGGCGTTGCTAACCGACAACAGAGGCTTAAACCGTGTAACGGGCTTCCTTCCGAGATTTTCACCGTTTCTCGAGATCAAAGCGTTATCTCTCCCTGAGTACGAACATCAAAGAGTACACGGGGAAAATGTTTTTGCCCGTGCAACTACTTCGAAAATCCGGTGTTATCCCACGTGCGTCTGTCTGCTATCTTGATGATTGACAGATCCGCTCGCGAGAGAAACTCATGTAAACAAACCAGAGCTCGCTGCCCGTTATGCTGGCAGGTCGCGGAAGTTGGTAAGCTTTCTGTTTGTTTACATTTCAAGAAAAAGAGGCGTGGATTAAAGGTTAGTAAGGCAGGCTGTCAGATGCTTGACTTTGCTAACGAATCATAGAACGCCACGAGTTAACGAAAGGCTGTTGGATACTGTAGGCTATATTTCCATTATACGTCACGAATGTTCGCTTTTTCTCAGTACTTCTTCACATGTCTCGTTCCACATATTTTTTATTTGTTGCCAGTGGTCTTCCGTATCTTCTTTATCTTCCAGCTGTTGGAGTACTTGGTATTTGTTGGATACTGTGAATGAAAATGTATCTCTTATTTCCTGATGTCTTAGATATCCCACATTATACTGTTGTTTATAGCTATATAATGTTGTAAATTTCTTGTCTTCTTAAACCTTTTCAGTGTTATTCACCCTCGAGTCTTTATCACAAAATTTCATTCACCTACAACTAAATTTCCTTATGTATTTGGTAACTTTCATCCTACTCTCCCTCGTATATAATTCTAAATATACTTCATTTTTATGATAAGCAACACCAACAACAACAAAATTTACTAATTTTTTAAGCGTTTATTTTATTCAAGTTTTTGAACATCCTAAAATATTTAAAGAAAGCTAGGAGTGACAAAAATTGAACACAGAAAAGTTATTATAATTTTTCTAGTTTGCTTAAAGTTATTAAACATGAGTCATATAACTTAGAATTTGATTCTTAGAAACAATGTTTTCTTGTTGTGTATGCCTACCACAAAAATTGACAAGCAGTATACTTCTACACTTACATGTATGTTTTTTTATATCAAGGACTAGGATGTTCATGTACTCAAATGACAAGCTTCTCAAAAGGTTCAATTTCCTTCTTCAAAGCAACACGATTTACCGAATCAACATACTGAAGTGAATTTCGTTTTTTTTCTCAATTCTACCAAGGTCGAAAATCCTTGTTCAGACAGGAAAGCTGTCATTACTATGGTTGAAGGGCCTTCAGTGTAATTGATTTGTATTAAGGGAAAGCAAGTAATCCAACCCAACAGCTCCATAGTAGAATAACATCACAAAAGATGATTTTTAAGTTAAGTCATAATGAAGTTCCATCGAAACTTCTGAAATTTCTCTAACATCTGCTCGCTTGATGTGGCTGGTGATAAAAGGATTACCTATCCACATCTGATTTTCCAAATCCTGCAGTTGCTTTTGAAGAAAATAAATTTTCAACATTTCTAGACAGCAACTGTAGATGGTCGGAGACCATGGGTAGACCGAAAAAACACTTCAAATTTCCATCTCCATTGCCATTAAAAAGCAATAAGAGTTTACTGTGACGTATAATAGAAAAAGAGCCTACAGTAATCTGAGTCTTTGTGACCGCATAGCACTCTATGATTTGCTAGCTAAAACCATGCATTTACTGTCTGAAAATACTCAAACAAGCTTACTTTTTTCATCCCCGCCTCTTCTCTTGGAACTCAAGCAAACGACGTGTTTACAAACTTTCGTGACCTGCCCGTCATAACAGGTAGCGAATCACGTTTGTTTACCTCCTCTTCTCACGCGAGCTAATCTGTCAGTCATACGATACATGACAGACCGCACGTGAAAAACACAGAATCTTTTGAAGTCTACGAAGGGAAATCTAAAATTCCTTGACTACGCTTTGAAGTAGACTCACGAGCAAAATCTTCGAGAGACCCGTCAGACGTAAGAATTCTTCTGATGTCGGTTAGCAACGCCTGACAGATCGACCTGTAAACCTTTATCTTGTAACTCTGTTTCTGATTCTCCGTTACACACAGTAGCGCGAAAATTAACAACATCTATTGATCAGAGAAATACAATGATATATAAACTGTGTTTTCTTAAACCCGCATCAGTGTCACTCAGAATTTTTGGATAGTCTAAGCACGCAGTTCTAGAACCATTTTGTTAAAAGTGTTATTTGCAATTCGTGGGGATTTTTCATTCCGATTTCTGGTAATAGAAATTAGTGCTTACGTGTTTAAAAGTATTAGCTTTTACCATTATAATTCACTTAGATTTTCTAGCTGTTAAAACTAGTGAAATAAAATAACGCGTAGATTTTCATACCAGACATTCAGTTATAATGTTAATTATCACCACACGGTTTCTCACACAAGAAGAGACGGTTTTAGCTGACTGGTTTATATGCTAGGCGACACTGATAGTGACAGAAAAGAATTCACGCTTTATTTCATTGAGCGTATTTATTATAAGTGCCTATTATTTAATATCATACGACTAAACTATCAGACGCCGACCAGATTAATAGCTACTTAACGACTGGCGATAGTTTGTGATAATTGACACTGTACGCCGATCGTTAACCGCGAGCAGGGGGGGGGGAGTCACATAACTCAATCCAACCTACACTCGCTAAGCGACGCATGATAGGGTAGACTAAAGAAAACACCTGTGCCATTTAACTTTAATCAGAACTGACGGAGTGGATAAGAGACCGGTTGTCCCCGTCTGTGTGCATATATATAGCTATTTAGAAAAGTAGCATTTTTCCATAAATGTTTTTCTTATATTCCTAGCAGACCTGATCAAGAGCGGCCAGTGGTCTTTTCTTTTGTTTATTTTAGTCTGGGAAATTTTACTGTTAGTTACCTGTGCCTCAGATTTGTTTGAGCGGTACTGATCTTCATTATAAGCGTGTACGCGCCAAAGATACATAAGAACAGTTCTGACACTAAAAGTAATTTAACTGGACTTACCAAACCCAGCAATATTTTTTCAATTTTATCAGCCGACTGGGGTGTACAAAAGATAACATTTATTCCCGACTTCTGACAGTCGTATTCAAGCGAAGCATCCAGAAATTTACGCTGTTTCAGAATCGGCACTCTAACATAAAGCCAGCCGATAGGATTATCATCATTTATCTTCGTAACATTTTTTTGCAACCAGACGTATTCCGATACTGGAAGTATTTGCCTCTTTTTTTAATTGTGAACCACAAGAGCACGTTCCTACATCGACTACTCACAGTAATATTTGTTAGCTAGAAAAACATTAGATTTGGCGTTACCCTCAAAAGTTGTTGTTAGATGATGAACTGGGGCCAATGTGGGAATTGGATTGGATAGTTGGACGCGGAGGAATATCTCCTAGGAGATAAGAGTGAGAGAGTGGCCACTGTTTTCAAGAGAAAGTGAATATTTTTCTTTGTTACAGAGATTTTACCAACTCTGGATTTTCCTAATTTGTTTACTTTACTGTACTTATAGAGTCAGACTTTGTTTACTCTACTGTCTACTCTGTATCATAGTGCTAACCTTCGACCTTTGGGTTATTAACTTTGGGTTCTTTTCTCCATAGGGGGAGGGCGCATCTATTTTTGTTATTTCATCTGTATGTAAATCTGATTTGTTTGATCTTTTCTTTTGATAATTGGTGTTGTCAAGTTTAATGATAATAAACAACAAAGAAACTCAACTTTGTGTGTTGGTCAGACCCTTACCCAATTAACCGCAGTGTTTTCACGTTTGTGTGTCTTGTTGTCACATAGCTGTGGATGTGTGTAGTTAAACTTATATTTATATGTATGAGGAGGGCAAGGTTGTCTTGTACTAAATTACAGTCGTATAGATAGGCTGAAATAGAGAATTTTACTCATCCCAGAGACATATCTTTTTCCTTAAGCTATCACTTGTGAAATCTATTTCTCACACCTTTCTCACGTACCTATCCCCATCCACTCTACTCAGACGGGGCAAAAAAAAGTACGTCACAACCTATCTGTACGACATTTACTAATCACTTTAACGGCAATGCCTTTACTGAGTATAGAAAAAATATAAATGTCTGAGAAAATTGAGTTATTCACCCTTCATGTTTCATTCACCCTTCATTCACCCCTCTAGTTTCATTCACTTCCAAAATAAATTCATTTACCCTTGAGTGAACCATTCACCAGTTTAAAAATCACTGCTCTACGTTGTCGAGGTGAAGTCCTCTATAATGTCGCGGTGAAGTCCTCTATGGTGTGCGGTGAAGTCCTCGATGGCGTTGCGGTGAAGACCTCTATAATGTCGCGCTGAAGTCCTCTATGGTGTCGGTTGTGCCGATGTTACTGTGTCCAAAGTGACTTGGATCTAAGTCAATGACTGACAACTCGTGGTAGCGCCTGCGCATGACTCTGTCCTAAGGTGGCGCGAAAAAAGGCTTTCTGCAGTGACAGAGACTGTTGAGAAAATAGAAACAAAGAGGAAAAATTGAGGCTTATGAACAAGTAAATAATAACATAGATGTGTATGTTGCAGGTACGCGTGAGAAATAAAGAAGTAGAAAATTAGATAACATTAAGAGTAAAAACGTTATAGGCTAACTGAGGAATCAAACCCTGAACCATCCGAATGGTGCTATAGCTTCGCTACAGGAGTGAAGCGTGACTAACCATACACATCATACCCGTAGCGAAGCGATGGTGCCGTTTCTGGGCTCGATTGTCCGGTAAGACTTCCTCCCAGAACCTTTGTACAATAATTGTAGTTTCTTATATTTCCAGTTACCGACAATAGCGCGAAGAACAGTTTAGATATATTTGACATGTATTATTACAGTTGAACTGACAGTCACTTTCACTATTTCATTCACAGATAGAGGGAGAGTTTCTCCGCATAAATAATGACAAGCCAGGAAACGCCATTGTGGAGTGCGCAACAAACAAGAAGGCTACATTCGTCGTCATTGGTCAGTTGTTGTAATCGTCTCGCAGTCTAGCCAATGTACACAACATTTTTTTTAATTAGTTAACTCAGGTTTTATGGGCGAGGTAATTACTTGTTATATGGAATTACGTTGTCCCGGTATTTCACTTCAGACTTGAAAAATTCATACTTGAACTGAATCCAACAAAGTCCATGGCTTTGCATGCGTTCAAACAGCTTTTCCAGAGTGCGCAAATGGTCTTTAACTGTTTTCTGCGTGACCAAAACGTCATCTAGATAATGTTCGTCACCACCTGGATATGTGGTGACCTGCTTAATGAGCCTTTGGACAGTTGCGGTTGGATTTCCTATTCGAAAACTAATCTGGTCTCACGTATTCGGTATAGAGTTGCTTTAGTACAATCTTCTCTGCCCACTCTAACTGTGACATAAATCTGAAGCGTTAAGGGAGAACTTGATTTAATCACGTAAACACCACTAATAATCGCCCTCACCGGACATGCCAGACCGAATGTCTGCAGTAAAACCCGCGAGCGTTGTCTGAGATAGTTCCGCAATGCGTGAAAATCGCCACGATGTAGAATCGTACACATATCTTGGCAGCAATATAGACAAAGTTGGAGGGACAATGATATTAAAATAAGAATACAAAAAAGCAAGAGGAGCTTTCATTGCATTGGGAAACATATGGAGAACAAGATAAATCAAGTCCAACACGAACATAAGAATCTTCAACTCAAATGTCAAGCCAGTCCTATTGTGACCGCTTGGCATACACCACCATTTATACGTGTTAAAACGATATAGAATGAGAATAACACGTTAAAAGCAGTTAAGGCATTTTTGCACAAAACACAGTATCATGAAAAGTTCACGGCTTTGAGAGAGGAATTGTAAAGCTGTCACAGAACAACAAAATAGTAAATGCATGTTTTTGAATAGAAAATTTTGTGAAAGTGACAGTTGCTTATTTGGGTTTTCTCCCGTTGTTAGAGAGAGAGACGTGTGGAAAAAGTCGAAAAGCTGAGAAAACGTGTGCAAATGTAGATAATTGTACCGTGTGGAAAAAGAAAGCATCGTGTGAAAATTGGCGAGAAAAAAGAAGAAATAGTATAAAAAGAAGAGACGTGGGCGATAGACAGGCTTTTACAGATTTTTAGGATTTATTAGGCGAGAGGCTTTTACAGATAGTGTTAGGTGAACTTCGTCTTTGAGATTATCAAGACAAGTTTTTAACTTGACAAGTTTTCATGTTAGACAAGTTAATTTTTAAGTACACAAGTTTGTATTTTATTCTATTGGATATATTATTCCTGTGGATATACACTTTCATTTTGGATACTCACTACTTTGTGTAAGCAAGAAACAAGTACTTCACCATTGTGTCAATAACATTGCTGTTCTAATGACGTTAATAAACTATATTTTATTTTTCTACATTGCTGAGTTTTCTTTGGAACGTTACATTGGATTACTTTGACAAACCATTATACGACGTATTGCTTTTCACTAAACCTAAAATGGTAAGAATGAACTTTGGAAAGAAGAATAAATTAAGGTCAGTAATTTCCACCTCAGGCGAAAGGCCTGTAACGACTTGAACCAGAACATACAAGAATTAGCTCTCGTCAAAATATTTACCTGCGCACAACACAATTAACTGAACTGACCCCGGCCACACTATTGTATGGCTCTGAGACATGGAGAGCAACAAAAACAACAACCAAAAAGCTATAAACTTTTATAAACGGGTGCTTGCGTAGAAAAGGACTGAAATGATATGACAAAGTCACAAATGTGGAATTGATGACAAGAACCAAACAAGTGCCAGTGGAACAAGAGTTGAGAAGAAGACGCTGGCGATGGATAGGACACACATTGAGGAAACCTGTTGGTAGCATTACAAGGCAGTTCTTGTTCTGGAATCCACAGGGAAAGAGAGGCAGAGGTAGACCAAAAAACACATGGAGAAGAGAACTGGAAACAGAGGTGAAAATGATGAGGAAAACATGGAAAGAACTTGAGCGGATGGCACAGGACCGGAAGACTTGGCATGTGTTTGTTGAAGGCCTATGCTCCTCGGGGAACTAAATAGTATTAAATTGATTGAAGGGAGATGCCGATGTAGGCCAGGCACGTTAAGTGCCCCAGCTAGGTTTTTCTGCCACGCAGGAGCACGTGCCCACTATTTATCGAGAGTACATATATGCGCTGCCAAAATATACTTTCAGGAATCGAGCGGTCAGCCCCATGATTAACCTTACCTAGTCCCCATTCTACGATATGCCTATTACAGCGCAGTGTTATTATTCTTCGCTCCCCTTACAGGTATCGATAACAGCCAACTCAGTTACCCCTCCCCAGTATGTGTCATTGTTGGCTAGACCCTCGCAAGCCGGAATCAACAGCTGTGGTATTTATATATCAAGTAAGGTAGGGGTAGTCCTATAGCATATACTACCGTGAAGTGTTCGAGACTTCATTCCAGTAGGTCCAGCTTCGAGGGGTGGGGTGATCCGTTCCCTTCCTCGCTGCCTTTGCATTGTGCCTATTTACAGCTGGGTAGAATGAAGCATACCAACGGGCTGATCACCCGTTTGCCAGTCACTTCGATTACGGAAACAACAGCAAATGGATTGATTTGCCGTTGCCCTAAAGACGCCAATAGGCGTGATGGGAAACAATGGCAAAGAAAACTATCTGCTGTTGCCCTTGGCGTGGCCACTATGCTGTTGCCCTAAAGACGCCACCTTACAGCTTTGACGGTCGGTGGCTAAGGATGGAAGAAGAAGAAGAAGAAGAAGACTGAAGCATGAATTCACCTTCTTTTGAACCTGATACCCTTGTCGCGAGAGGCCAGAGTTCTAACCATTTTGCCAATCGGACACTCGTCCGGGATGAATTAGATCCCAACATTTACAGAAGCTGTTACTCTCAAATTCATTCTTGTAAATGATAAATCATGTGGAAATGTTGTGGTGTTGGCTTGTCTGTTGTGAAAGTGCCTGCTCATTCAAGCATGTCTGTTGTTTCAGGAACCCGTGGTCAGAGCAAAGTCCGGCGCACAATTATGGGCAGTGTCAGCGACTTCATCGTCCACAACTCTCCCGCGCCGGTGCTGCTGTGTCGACACAAGTCTGGCTGGGCGAAAGAATTTAAGCAGAAGGAGAAGAGAGAGAGAAAAGAGATGGAGCAGAGAGAAAAAGAGCTCAAGAATGTGAAATAGAATCAACCGATCACGCTGACCACCCGGTCTACTTTTTAATTTCTTTCTTTTTTTTTCTTTCTTTTTTTTCTTTCTATTTTGAGTACCGGGTAACAACATGGTTGAATCTCGACGAAATAAATTTTAGAATAAAATATGGCGGCACATTTGCTAAGACAATATCAGCACGAGGTATCCTTTTCAAAGCAGTTAGAAAGTATCCCCGATAACGGAACAATTTCTTTGTCATTGTTTCTTCTATATTGTTTAAGTAGTGATATCACAACAATGGATATAGTATCTGCCATATCACCATGGCAGGCTACGCCCTGGCTCACAATATTATGTGCCCCATTTTGTTACAGACTACCTTTTGTAATGTGTTACATACTGTTATACCCTGTACAAATGTTTTTATTTACAAACTCTATTGTTGTTATTCGGAGTTTAAAATAATGTCACATGACAAATCTGTTATTGTTACATCATGTGATCAATGTTAAAATGCCATACACCATTTCTGCTTTTTTTTTCTTTTTTTTTCTTGTGATTTACCGGGTTTTTCTATTCAAGTAACCTGACCATTACATAATGTAAATTTATCGAAGTATATACTAACTCTTTGTGTTAGATGAACGATCCACATAATTATCTTAGTTTATATATATATATATATATATATACTAGAACACAACGTTTATATTCCAATATACCGTATATATATATATATATATATATATATATATATATATATATATATATATATATATATATATATATATATATATACTAGAACACAATGTTTCTATTCCAATATTACCGTATATATCTATATATATATTGTTTACAGTGCGGTTGCATTTTATGCGTTCCTGAAGACATCTCATAGTTCAAAACTCGCATATTTCAAGACTAGTTTTCTAACATTCAAATGAGACTTTATTATAGTGCGTTTCAAAAAGATCGGTCGACGATTGACTTCAAATATCTCCATATTCCTTGCACTGATAAACATGATTTTTTACATGTGGTCTTATATTTTCAATGTCCCAAAGTTTTTATAAAATTCAATGTTGCAGGTAGTGTTCTTTTCTTGCAACGACTATTTCCTTTGATCTTTTTAAACGAAGTAATTATTTAGTCGTGGAAGAAAATAATTTACCGTAAATGAAGGAAGTTGCATATTTTCGGCATAGGCGTCTATACAATTCGAATGTTAAAGGGGTTTGTTAACTGATTACTACGTGTGGTCCTATTTTATTTCTTCGAAATATTTGACAGAATAATAACGATACAGTTTACCACGCTTGACTTCTCTGCAGAAATATTTATACATCTTCACTGCCATTGTATGCAGTGTAAGGAACTTGACTTTCATACCCATTGTATTACATACATAGAATACCGCAAGATACGCTTATGCACTGAAATACACAATCAGTAGAACACACCGGAAGGATCAATGTAATGTTCAAAACAGTGCGGTAGTGAGCTGAAACACCGGGAAAATCACGTGAAATACGTTCAAGATGTTAAATCGAAATAGCTCACAAATATGAAGGGGTAAGCCCTGTCAATACACCGTTGGACTAGGAGGTGGCCGATTTTGTATACTTTAAATAAAGAAAATTTAAAACCATAAGTTTGTTAACGAGGAAAAAAATGTCCCCCTCGGGACATAGCGATCATTAGGTCATATGCAAAGTTGCAACAATTACGATCAAGTGGTTGAAGAGATATTGAATATTAAACAGCGGCAAACATTGTGAAAGGCACTATAATATTCTTTTTAAACATCGTACTCTTTTGAATTCGCATAAATCAAATTTGCATAAAATGCGACCGGGATATTTAATAAATTGACATTGCTGATGTAAACAAAATATTAATGGATGGGTTATAGTTTCTGGATTTTAAAAAAATGTGTGAACATCTAAAGAAAGTCTAGCACATTAAGAAAGGTAATACAAGAGTGTCCTCTTTTTTTTTTCTTGCTCTACCACTGCTGATGATTCTGCGCAGAAAGTCTACACCAAAGCAGCTTGTGTTTTTGTTTTTTGCAGTCGTGGTTTCTGTAATAGTAACTCAAACGAGGCTGCGTATCTACGTTCTTCAAGTCTATTTTAAAAATCTTCATTCTGTCAATTTACGCCATCAATGTCATAAGGTGTGTACCACGTTTACAGTAATCAATAAACAGTACTGCAGAGACCAATTTTCATGGTTGTGTTTTAAAAGTGAGTTTTGTCTTGTTTTAGCTACACGCGTACTGTTCAACCTAGACATAAATCCATCTGTTATATTAGGGCTGCATTATCTTACAGAAGCTGCTGTTACTGAACAGACGAACGCAGCTATCTTCCCTTTTCAAATCCAGTCCAACGGTTTGACAAATCTAGGTTATGGTAATGACGTGAAATTAACACTGACATTCTCGACAAAAGCAGCTGCTGTTGCAATATTTTATGTAGTTGTGTTTATACACTTGGCTACAACTACCAGTTTTTAAAAAAAAATATACGTTTGTTGTGTCTTTATGGCGAGGAACGTCCCATTTAGCCGTATCGCAAAACCAATCAACTATATTAAATCTGCTGAATCAGAACTTTATGAGCAACCAGATCGCAAGTTTCGTGATCATTCAGTAGCCATATCAGTACTATAGACTACTATAGAGATAACTCGTAATTATCTTGTTGTCTAATTTTCTACTTCTTTATTATTCACGAGTGCCTGAAAACATACCGTTATGTGTGTGTAATATTTATTTACTGTTTACAGGCCTCTAGTTTCCCTTCTTTATGTGTTTAAAACGTTCGTAATTATCTTACAACGCCAACAGTAGTAACAAAGCAACGTCATCAAAACGGATTAACACAACCCAGTAGAAAAAGTACATAAATAAACCCCAAATCAATATCAGTACTATTTCAGGTGTTTAAACCTGCAGCCACCTTTAAACTTAAAAATCACGATAACCATAACGCTCAAGATTTAAAGAACTGGTGCCGCACTGACACATTACTGCAAGGGAAATCAGCTTGGTATTGGTTGCCCTAGTTACATAGCAATATCTAAAAATTAACAGACTAGTACAGTTAACATGAACCTAAAAACAACTAATAACAGAGTTTAAATTTACTGAGCAAAGTCATCTTTGATAAGGCTGATAATGTAACATTCTCTTCCATAATCTTAAACAAAGTCATATCCTGTCTTCTTTAGACTTTCATCATTGAAGTCTTGAAGGATCTATACAATATAATAAAGTGTTACATCATAAAAACAAGAAATTAACATATAACTGCCAGAACAAATCAAAACGATAAAGGAAGAACACACCACTTAACCCCCTTTCCCCTCCCTTCCCTACCCCCATATGTGTATGATAAGTAAAATAAACACCCAAAAAAAAAAAAAAATCAACAAATGTCCAGTAGATACATTTCAGATAATGTCAATTAGAATTCTTTAAAAAAAAAAAAGGCTGGGAAAAGATACAGTAAAACGAAATCTACAAACACCTAAAAAAAAGCAACAGGGTAAAGAGAGATCAATCTAGGAACACCGAACGGGGTACATCTTATTTAAACAGTACAGACATTAGGCAATGCAACAACAAACGGCTGAGAAATTACAGCTTGGAAGAACCAACATAAGTGTCACGGATTGCCTCCCCTTAGCTCTGCAGTAGTGGTCCACCAGTGGCCGCAACGCAAGAGTATCTACAATGGGTCGTCAAAGGTGTCTACCTTCGCACAAGATTACTGTTGGGTTCTTTTGTGATGATGTATGGTAGTAATAGTAAGCTAGTGATAGGAATTCTCCTTCTACGATAGATCACCGAGGCTAACAGCTCCGTTGGTCCATTCTAGGAATAACATAACAATATGTATTCCCGCTAGACTTTATCAAGGAGAAGCCTTAAACTTCAGGTTTCAATATACTAATCATAAGAATACGAAGGGGCGACAACTTACATGTTACTCCCAATATTGGCTTCGACATGAAGACCAATATTCCAACAAAAGAATGGCTTCCACAGACTTGCCACGATTAACGAAATATCACACGGACAGATGGTCCGGCCTACCCCTTTCAGATCATGACGTCAGACTCTCTACCAAAACTAGGTTACCCGTGCGCAAAGAGCAACTCACAATCTGCATTGTGCACGTCGGTGCGTGAATAAATCGAACGCACAAATAATATAACTATATCAAGACTGGTGCGTACACTGGCAGGACCGAAGACTACCCCCTAGGTAAAAACGTACGCAACAATTACTCTTGGCAGAGTTGTAGATAGAAGGGTAATGACACTTCTGTCCCAAGGTAGTATTTTCACAAGATATGTCCGAAGTCAAGAACAATGATGCACTGGCAGGGCAATTGTTAACTTATATCGGTCCCCCGCCTTTTGTGAAGAATTAAGCAATGTTTTTAGCCCGTTCAAGCCCCCAGCTGGTGTAAAATCCAGCGAAATTCCTTGTATAGGTATTTGATCTATAAATGTAAATATATGTCTGTTAAACTCTGTTTAGTTGTTTACTCATACTGGCTACTAGTTGCTGAATCACGCTTTATTTGTTAAATGACGTGAATGTCCACCAGTTGATAAATGTAGATGTTGGGACTGGTGTAGTAAAGTGTAACGATTGTCAACTCATTAAACCCAGCACAGTTTTGGTCATACAGGTCATCTTGTCCTGGAACGTGATGAGGCTCCGACAAGAATGTGAGTGTAAACAATGAGTGTGTATGAGAATGTCAGAACGCGAATGGTAGAATGATTCGATAGAGTTGACAGGTTGGTAGTACATCACTCATACTCACACTGTTCGAATTCAAGAAGTACTGGAACTACGGTGGTCTTTTTATAACATTTAATGGGACGCACACTTGGACAGTACGTGTATGGTTACAGGAACAAATGTCGACATAGACAGCATAATGTTGATCACAGGAATATCATCTTAAGTTAACATTCATGCTTGGCAAATATCATAATGGAGCATTCGTAAATAAGCATTCAGAGTTCCATCATGTAAATCATCTGGCTTTACTGACTGGGCACGTCAGACCATAACCAATATATAGGAAGGCTCCTAGACCTAACCTCGTCTAGTGAATATCCCTTCACGTAAAGTTCAATATATAAATTTTCCATAAAGATATAGGAATCCCAGACATGGGTTCTCACATGTAGCAGTGATCTCTTGGTTCATCGAGCGATAGTACAGGCATCCCTTTTTCTCACTCGATAAATACAAAGTATATGAATTTCAACATGGCTGTTCTTCTCTCGTGAGTTTCACTCACTATAGGACCCAGACCAAAATTGGTCATTCGTTAAATGTCCTCATTTCTTCATGACTTCTATCATAGAAGTAATTGAATAATATCATATAATCTAGTGCTGATACATAGGAATGTCGTCTTCCTTTGAATAAATATTCTTTTCAAAAGTACCACTGTGCATCTGTTTATCGACAACGATGGCGAAGCCCAAGTTCATAATAAATTGTGGTTTTACCTTTCTATGCGAAATATAACTTTGCCATTCCTTGGCAAAAGAGAATAAACACTGGGGTAAAGTACATACAACATGTCTAAATGACTATCACTTTTCCCCATTGACTTATAGATCACTTTTTCGGCGATTACATCCAGACAGGATGACAGCCATGAATCACACCCCTTGCTAGCGATACTTCCGCTGCATAGCCTTTGACCTTTTCTAGCCACAACCAACATAGTTCGACTTAGAAATGTAAAGATATCCATATATAAGACAGACTCGTCCTACTCATACAAACACTACGTATAAATTCAGGCCATAGATATACTGAAGCAAGAACAATCTATTCCTACCCAGCCAAAGAATAAATCGCAGTAGGCCTAGACTCGTCCGCGGAGTCCGATCGAAGATGACGGAACTACTTTCAAGGGAAGTAACTCAAAAATGACTTCTCCTTAAGCACTTAAAAAGGAAATACTTTGATTACAAAATATTTGCGAACATAATAAGTTATCCGCTAAATGTATGTATACGTGGTAAGAAAAAATTTTCAGGAGACCTCCTTGTTTTCACATATATGTAGAAAATAATCCTCTAGCAAAGGATATAACCAATTTTGCTTGAACAACAAGTTCAAGACTGTTATCACTAAAGGTACACAGTCTTTGAATGCCTTGTCAGACCATTTCTTTTTCTGTAACTGCTCGACTTAAAAATATTTCATGCCGGCAAGTGCCTTGGCTTCGTCGAGCTCATGCTAATCAGTCTATTCATTGGATAAAAACAATCACGTGATCCCGGCCAAGCTATTATCCTGCATTCTAATAGTTCACTTGGAGCAAAAATGCTTGAGGTAATTTGGCTGCACTGCATTTCTTTCCCGTATTTAACGCCTATACCGTATTCAGGGTGCTTTTTTATTTTAGTTAAGATTTATTGTCTGTTTTCAAACGCTAAAGTGGTGCGTAAATTTCATTTTGTTATAATTGAGCTTTTTGTTTACAAAAAATCTATTGTCTGGTTGTAAAACAAAATGTTAGTTTACTTTTATGTTCATTACTTGGAGCCCCTAGATGAATGAATGCAGGGAGGTGGTTGGTTAATACGGCCACATAATACAGTCAAACAATATGTATCAGGAACAAATGTTAATATATAGTGACTGGGAATGTGAAGGTCTGATGCTGTTATTCCCGAATGCTTCCACAAATGATCTTTTTTAACACATGAATCGTCATTTTAAATCATTTGTTAAAGTCAGTTATATAAAACTGGAACCACCAGGTCTACGACTACCATCTGCGCACTTTAAATATTATTCTTGCTTCGCCAGAGCTCGCCTTTCTTCTTGTATTTTTGTCAGTGGTTCCGCCCGTTGTTTTTATTTATGCCGTTTATTTTTTTAAAGGCCGTATAAGACCATAATTTCAAGTGATTGTCCCTGCCATTTACATTGATTTGACTGAAATGTGTATTGCCACTTTAACTCATACTCCGGCAGTTGTTCATATTATTTGGAATTGAAAACAATATATATCCTAATTATAACCCATCAGTGGTTGAACGGGATATTTTTCTTCATTAATTAAGAAAAAGATATGCCTGCAAATAATGTAATATTGGTATTCTTATTTGTTCACACTTCTTACATTTTAACAAGAAATGTTTCTTGTTATATATTATTGTCTTGAAGACATCCTGCACAGTAAGGTTCTTCTATTCTGAAATAACCTTTTCCCAGCTGTATTTTATGTCCATCAAGTTTCAAGTTTATACATAAAATTTTTAAAAAGTACTTCTGAAGTGGCAAGTCTTCAGTGATAATATTAGTATATTACAAGCAGGTACATTATGAAAAAAAAATTATTACGTTTTTATTAATTTTTGAAGGCCACACAAAGAAACATTTGGTTGCTCCAACAAGAAACATTTGGTTGCTCCAACAAGAAACATTTGGTTGCTAAAACAAGAAACATTTGGTTGCTCCAACAAGAAACATTTGGTTGCTCCAACAAGAAACATTTGGTTGCTCCAACAAAAATTGCAAGTTTAGCCATTGCATCAACAACAATTTTACAAAATAAAATTCCCCTCGCTTGGTGAGGCGCGCCCCGTTCAACCTAGACACAGGGTTCGTTGATTATATGCGATGATTGATAGCTGATATACAAAAATTCAAATCTGGGCTGTTTGTAAAAGCAAGGGCATAAACTATTGCGGATAAAAGTTATCATTGCAGGTAAAAGTTAACTATTGCTGAAAACAGTCGAAATATAATTTATGTAAGAAGCGAGAATGACTCTTATATTTTTGTGTGACGTCACATTCTTTGCCAAAACACCCCCCCCCTCCCCCCCAATCGTCACATAACGTCACAACATTTTGACCCTTTTCCCCTATCACTGTGTGACGTCATATGTGAACGACCCCTTAATTAAGCTTAGTTATAATTATCCACCAATTCATCACAAAAAATTAGGGAGCGTTGTCTTATGACTGTATGGAATTCTTAAATATTTACCCATATTTACCACATCCACCTATTGAAATATCATAGTGTGCTGTGGAATTTTGAAAGACACTTTAAGTGTGGCGTGAAGTGAAATTGGTTGAGGAGCACTTGAAGCTCTTCGAAGCAGAGGTAAGTATACTGTAGCGGCGTCATGGTTGCTGTGCGACATGCGGAAGTAAGTTCAAACTGAATTTTCGGAATCGCCAAGATTGTCATATTTTCATGAAAAGAAAATTACCGAGTTTAAAAAATACGTATTGTTTACGTACGCATATCAAGATAATATTGGAGTCTACATATAAAGTGGAAAATTTCGAGCTTGATGTTTTAACATCGGCTAAAAAAATAAAACCCCAAAATTTCAAAGCAATTTAATGTTGTGCTTAGAACATTTGAGTTCGTTTGGGATCTTGGCTGTTTAGAAGTAATTAAATCTCTTCAAAATTTGGTTATTTAATGAGTATCCAAAAGTAACTTTAATTAGGATTTAACTGCGTAGATAAAATTAAACCACATAGTGATTTTTTTTTAAATTTAAAGACAAATTATCTCGTTCAACCCCTGATGGGTTATAATTAGAATATATTGTGTAGGGGCCCAGCAAATTCAAGATAATAACATTTAATTTCTGATATCTAAATATAAATATCTAAATACTGTCTCCCCCTTTCCATTCAGTCCATATATAGTAAATCAAAACTGTAAAATTGTGTGAAGGTGTGTGTGTGTGTGTGTGTGCCTTTCCCAAAAAAAAAGAAACACTTCAAATAAACAAGTGCAAACTCCTAGAACAAAGAGAAAAAAAAGTAAAGTCTCTCATAAACACCGTGTTGTTAACACAGTGAAAAAGGGTGAGAAAGCCTGGGGTTAACTGGGAGGACACCCAATCCACTAATTATCTGCCATCATCCACTCAAACTCCCCATCAGACTACACCATCATTGATTCTTATATATTAATTTTAGTTCTTGTTGTATACTTTTTTACTATATTGTGCAATTCACATAGTGACATGTTTAGTGCTTTTACACTTACAAAATAGGCTTCTACCTTTGTTTTGTGTAGCAGTTGTTGCAACGCAACCACATAAGTTACATAACTATTGAAAAGTTAAAGACGGGCGGATTTCTCATTAGACACAATGCCTAGGGCAGAGGTTTTAAAACTGTTTTGGTCCGTGACTCCCTTGATCTATGCATAAATCACCGCGGCTCCTCTCTATACTACAAAGATCTATATTTATTGATGGACCTTGGCTCATAATATCGAGCCCAACACTTTTCCCAAGCCACCGCGACGCCCTTAGCCGAGGGCTGGGAGCCGTGATGCACAGTTTGAAAACCTCTGGCCTAGGGCATACAACATTTTTAGGGTCTACAAAGGAAGGGAAAAATAATTTCCCCTTTTTTATTTCTAGCACAATTTTAGAATATGAGTACTGAGAGCCTACGTACATCTAAATCACACCCTCGTTAAAGAAACACTAGAAAAGAGTTGTCGCTTTAAGCTGTACCATAATTTATAGTCATATTCTCTGCAGATTTGTAGGCATATCATGATTTATTGGTATAAATTTGTTAGGATTTATAAACATATTTTCATGATTTATTAATATAAATCTCTGAGGATTTATAAACATATTTTCTCATGATTTATATACATTTTATGGGGTTTATGTACATATTTTTTCATGAACTGTTTTCTCATGAGCTACAGACAAATTTTCAATTATTTTGTATCCTGCATGAGCAGACGGACAGCAATACTAGTCAGTTTTATGCTTGTCATCCATATGAATTAATTCATAGAGGTCCTACAAGATGGCATTCTTGGAGCTGTCCAGTGTATACCAGGTTGGAGTCAGCGAAAAAGTCAAAGAGTTGGAGGCAGAGCTGGCACATGAACTGGCTGAACTTAGAACAGAGCTAGAAGAGGTTGACTTGCCAGCTAAGACAACCAGGTGATATGTCCTGTTATGTGACAAGTAACATAGAATCATTTGTAATCAAACAACAAAAGCAGGAACAATTTCTCTGTGACTTAACATTTTCTGTATTCATCATTTTCATGTCGATGTGAAAGCGGAGAAATATTTTTGAAAAACAAAACTTATTGGTATTTAAAATGCTGATCGCTTTTTTAAATTGATGGAGAAAGATATCCTGTTCATCCCCTAATGGCTTATTGTTAGTGTGACAGCGCCATCTTGTCATCGCCATTTTGTCTGTCGTTCTCTGCCTTTTTACTACAACATAGCGATTTGGCAGCCATTTTAGTGTTACTCAGTCAGGATCTAAAAATAGAACATTAGTCATATCACTTACGAATAGCAGCCAATCAGAGAAGAGAAGCGTCCAGGCTACCACGTCAGTTTAACACATTAACTACCACAAGCCGCTGTCAGCGGCTCACAAAATAATCACATTTGGACCGCAAGCCGCTCAGAGCGCCAATCTAATTTTAGTAATAAAACGAATGAAAAATGTACTGAAACACTCTCTGATCTGGTTCGAGATTTTAAGTTGTCACCGGAAAACAAATTCCCAAAGCATGGTTGTTATAGAACACTGGAAAATTGATATTATGTTCATATTTTTCAACGTTTTGGGTTAGTTACCAAATCGTGTAAAACTGTTTACCGTGGCAACTAGGGATAGGACTACAAATAATGCGAGTACATCTTGTCTAACGGCTGAATAGGATAGAAACGTGTTTCAAAAATTGACTGATAGATCTAGCGACGAGGACAAGAGTGAAAACGGTGTGCACATTGATTGAAATTGTGATTTCGATAGAGATGGGGCGCAAGCAGTTATAATTGTGAAAACATTGCACGTCCTCGGCCATCGGAGGGCCGTTAAATAGCAACAACCTCTATTAGAGTTACAACCAATGTTTATTGTAATAGTACATTCATTTATCTTTAAAATGACGTGTAATTCATAAAAATTTGTAAACAATTACGAAAACTACAGCTTACTTTTTGCAAACACCTACAGGATGAAAATGGGAAAAAATTTAATTCGGCCACAGTGTGTTTTTCAATTCGGTAGTTAATGTGTTAAATTCTTTATCATTCTGATCGCCTGTCGCGGAGAGAGAACAAGCTATTGAGAAATACTGAAGTCTAGTTCAAGCAAGAACATGCCTTAAATTTATTAGCAATTGAGCACTGGCTGGGTGTTTTGTTTGCTTTGTTTTATTTGTTTAATGTTTGCTTCATGTGCTTGTTGTCACTGACAGGGTTGTACGAATAAATACAGCCTCTGCCTTAGAATCACAGTTTTATTGTTGATCGGGTCGGTTGCAAGTGTGCAAGAAAGTGATCACATATCATATCACAATAGCATCATCATCATCTCACCCACCCTATCACATTAGGATGTACAGTTCTACATAGTATATTCAATTCGCATCAATGTAACTATACTGTAGACCAAATACAATGCGAATCACTTATACTGCAGTTAGAATTTTGATCCCAATTTTGCTGATTGCCCTCTTCTCATGTGCTTCAAATATGAACAATTCATGAGTTGATGCAGGACATTTCCTAGATGGTTTGAACATATTACATTATTATAGAGGTCAATTTGTAGAACCATATCTTTTTTTTTATGCGCTGATAATAACTGAGTACAGATGCTGTACTGTATTTTTTTTAACATTTTGTTTATGGGTACAGTGTTCATACATTTTTGTTGTTTAGCAATAAAAACCCAAAACATTTTGGTCATTTAGCAATAAAAACCCAAAACATTTTTGTCATTTACCATTAAAAACCCAAAACATTTTTGTCATTTACCAATAAAAACTCAAAACATTTTTGTCATTTACCAATAAAAACCCAAAACATTTTTGTCATTTACCAATAAAAACCCAAAACATTTTTGTCATTTACCAATAAAAACTCAAAACCTTTTTGTCATTTACCAATAAAAACCCAAAACATTTTTGTCATTTACCAATAAAAACCCAAAACATTTTTGTCATTTACCAATAAAAACCCAAAGCATTTGAGAGAATCATTATTTTCAGCATCCAAAATAAAAGATGTACATGATTAATATATCTGTTATTATTTTTGCTCATTCATGTGTGACGATGGTTGTTTGTGTGTATGCTAGACATCCATTAAGCTGGTTTATGTCAAATATTGGTTAATTTATGTCAAAATAAGGAAATTGGATACAATGTGGACTCACTTATAATGCAGTGCCAAAGTTCGGACCTCACCATCCACATTACATCATGTCTACAGTGTTTAACTACAGTAGACACTACTGAAGAAAATTCAATCCTTAGCATATATATTCCACCAGTAATTAAACTTTTAAATTGTCAGAAGTTTAGTTACAAAAAAAACCTACACAGAAGGAAACCAAGACATAGATATTTCACAGCAGAACTAAATTACAAAAAAATTCAAACCAGGAAAGGAAGGCAAGAATTACAGAATAAGAAACAAGAACAGAAAATGTGCAAACTGACCAGAAAGCAACAATGCATGTTCTCAAGGATGTCCACAATCTACAGATTTTTTTATTTGATTTTTTGTCCATGCACAGTAAAATTGATGTTTGTCTTTTGCATTGGATTCCTGGTTCAATCCCATGTGGGTTATCGTTTGGGTATATAGTGTTCTTTATTCTATATAGCGTATTTACATTGGATGTTTTTTTTTTCTGTATTGGTTCTTCCAAATTACAATTTCTCTGTCATGTGTTGAGACATTGCCTAATGTCTGTAGTGTTTATGGTGTATCCCCTTCCGTGTTCCTAGACTAATCTCTATATGCTCTGCTGTATTTTAAGGGTGTGTTACGGTATATGTTATTAACGCCATCTGCTAAAGGTTAGCAGACGTGCAATTGTAAAGGTTAAGACATTTAATATATTGCGATAGATGTTTCAATTATTGAACGCTCCATACACGATCGATTATGACGTGTCTAGCGTTGTTTGGGTCACAGTCGGTAACTAGGAGACGCTACCCTTTGTTACTTGACCGCCAAGCTGAATAGCTGCGTTTTTTTAACCTTCCAATTCAATGGCATGATATAGCCATTTATATGTGCATTTATGATGGACCAGGGTCAGTCCTAGAACTCTACGAGAGAGGAAACTTATGGAGGTTAGTGATTAACTAAATCCTTGGAAGGAGAAAGAAAATCGTCTACTTTATACGAAGTAATTAGACTCACAGTCTCACTGTCGGCAGGTAGCCATTCTATCTGCGCGTGCATATAGCTGTGATGTTCTGACGACAATTACTGCATTGTATCCTTAAACGGACATTGACACGTAAAACAGCAGTCTACGCTATTGATTGATTGATGCATGTACCTCATGAGTGAATTGAAACTGTTTATGTATGTGTGTAATCCATATTAAATTGTGAAGGACTCGAACCGGAGGCATTATTCGTTGAATCACGTTACACCATTCAACCTTATGAATTACGTATTTTATGTCAAGTTGCTGAGTTAATAAGATGAGCAGTTGTTTACATCTTGATGCCAAGTTCAGGCATTACGACAAACCGAAGGTGAGGTTCACCCCATTCGCGTAAGAACATTAGCACGATCAGAATTCAGGCAACACAACCAGTAACCACACACGAAAGTCCATTAGATTGTACTTTATTGGGTAGAAGTTTGGACATGATACCACTGGGGTTTCATGTACCGCTGTCCCAATTATAAAAGCCAGTTGATAATGGTATAGTTTTGAGCAGCGTGGCTTCAATTGGGAAATGTTATGGTTATAATTTATTAGAATTAGAATTTTATGATTTTAGTGAAATAGGAAATTTTTTACGTTTGATATCTGGTTAACAAAGTAAAAAAGAACTAACTCTGTAAGCTTCTCCATTCAAGGGGGAGAGAATTGGAAACATGAATGAATATGAATTGTGCTCGATTGAGACACATATGGTTTTATATTTTGGACTTTCGCACAAGGAACAGGTACCTTGGTAGTTCCGCATGCCCTTGATAGCCGTGGCCCTTGTGTGCACCAAATACCTTTCTTTTATGTCACGTTAGGCGGCTAAATAAATTCCTGGAGTTCCGAATAATAAAAACATTATGCCTTATTTTAAATCCCGAATCTCGTATACTTAATCACTAGTTGCAGAGTACTAACCTTGTATAATATACACATTCTAGGAATAATATGCTTTAATTGTTGCGCTATAACGCTGATGTGGCCTGTCAGTCTCCACTTGTGGGCCACTGGAAATAAGATGTTTAGTTTGAGCCATTAGCTGATTTTTAAACTATAAAACTATATAGCATTATACTCAGAAAGCACTCTCATGCATTTTACCTGACCGCTAGATTTATCTATGAGACGTACAAGGCCTTGCAATGTGTAGCAAAAGAGTCTTGACTTGTGTCTGCAACACTATTCTGCGCCTACTGTCATTCGGGGTATGATGACATTTTTGTATTTTTCCATATCCGTCACCTGGTTTCCACGTCGACTATTTGCCGCTTTCCTTGATTCTTTTCCTTCATGTGATTTTTTATTCTAAATAATCCCTTATTAACCCCGCTCCAGGCTTGACACCACCAGCGCATCTGTGACTTTTGAATTTTTGCTGCTATTAAAAATGCACCAATTAACTTGGTCTCTGTACCCAAGTAACGTTGATAATCTTGCAAATTGTGGTTGTCGTCTTGCCAGATCGGATGGCCGCAAACTTAACAGCTAACCGATATTAGATTCTTTTCGAACAGGGCCGCTCAGTCTTAAATTGGTGTAACTCTTGTACTGTCTCATTCAGGGGAGTGCAACCTCGAGTTTTACCTTAGGTAGTGGCCCTTGGCCTACGCTATTGGACATGTCAGTTAGCGGGAAATAATATTATTGCCTTAACTTCATTCTCGTGTCTGTTGTCTGTGGATGTTAGACTTTAGGTTATGATTTATCTTCCCTTTATCATGATGTTCACTGCCAAACACACTATGGAAAGCAATACCAGATGTTTGGGTCAGCATCTGATTTTTAGACTATAAACCAAATGTTTGTTACTCAGTCAAATTCATGTGCATTTTAACTAGGCATTAATAACTATGAGACACAAAATTGACTGTGAGCAAAAGTTCTTGAGATGTTGTCTGCAAAATTTTTGGAATAATCATACTGCTATTATTGTGGGGCATAACAGTTTATTGTAACCTTGTTATGACTTTATTTGCATTGCACTGCGGAAATGTTTGGTTGTTTTGGTCTTAGTTCCAGGGTCTCCACTGCTCCGGCAGGATTCCAGGTCTCAACTCAGACCCAACTGGATCTACTCACCGAGTTTCGTCTACAAGGCACGCCTATTATATTTTACTGCACCGGATAAGAGTGCAAGAAATGGGCGGTCGTCCTCAGTTGACCCCCTTGATTTGTTAGGTCTACTGGTCAGTATGGACTCTGCGTGTAGTAGTAGGCAGAATATAGACAGAGTTAATATACAGCCTAGCTTGGTTGTTTGTGTGTGTGTGTGAACACGGCACATGGATAGCGTCCCCAGTGGTGAAGTCGGTGCATATATAGCGTCTCCAGTGGATTTCACATAAAAAACACTTACTGTGGTATTTGTTAATTCTCACACGCGGCCAAAGGATTAACTCTATATTTATTTATTTTGTCTGTGTTCTATAGGAGGGTTTGGTGGTTTATTTGTTAACTTTGTTATTTTGATCAATTATTTTGCTGAGATTTTTATGCTTCTTCTTCTATACAAGCAAAAGAGAACTTTAATAAATTTTAACCTTTTGTTATTGCGCTGTTCACGACCTTCATCCATACTTAATATTTCAGCTCTTACTATTGTCTCTATCTGATGGTGAGAAAGGAGAGAGAGCGGGTGTTGCTTAGACATATAAGTGTGTTGTGGGCCTGGAACAAGAGATAACTTTAATAAATCTTCTTCCAGGTTTGTCTCAAGTTCACCCTATTTTTACTCATTATCTATGTTTTGTCTATAATTCTGCCAGTTCACTATCATTGTCGATTTCACTTAAATTGTCTGACTCGACAAATAATTCTAAATGTTTAACCCAACGACGACACCTACATGCAATGAATAGTTGAAAATGTAAGACAGAGCGAATGAGAGAATGAGAGAGTGAGTGACAGAGACAGAGAGAGAGAGCATCAGAGACTAAAGTTACATGTGTATTTTTTCCAAAGACAGAATACTGTGCCTTATGTGTCACGAAACATTAGCTTTCCAAAAGAATACAGCCTTCAGCGGTACTTTGAAACAAAACGTTCTGTTCTCACTAAACTGGACCCAAATGAAAAAAAAATTAAAGCATCAAGTTGAGCGGAAAAACTTAGTGGCGAACAGCAGATTTTCAAGAAAATTAACATTGAAAATGAGATGGTTATTAAAGTTATCTTTCAAGTTTCTAATGAAATTGTTGCGGTGAGGAAATGCTTCACAGAAGGTGAATTTTAAAAAAAAGAATATGTTGTTAGTTGTTGTTTCCATTGTGAACTACATCCGTTCTAGAGGACTCACACAAAGAACATTTTGAAACTCTCTTGAAGAGGTAGATGCTGAGAACAGCGACTTACTGTACCATACTGAAGTGAGGTGGTTGAGTAGAGGTTTTGTTGCTTTGAAGGAGGAGGTGGCTACATTCCTACAAAGTTAATCAAAAATATTTTAGGAACTTGAAAATGAAACCTGGAGTCTAGATCTTTTTTTCTTCATGAGTGATATTACAGCACAATTGAATGATCTCAAAATTCAACTTCAGGGAAAATAACAACTTATTTCAAATGTATGATGCAATCAAAGCTTTTAAAATGAAATTGAACCTTTTCAGAAGTCAGCAGTCCAGAGGAGAAATGTATCACTTTCCCACATGTGCACAACATATCCTTTATCGGAGACACTCTGAGTTAGGAGGAAAGTGTGCAAAGGAAATTGATGTTTTGATTGAAGAGTTTACCAGAAGACTTACTTTATCTAAAGCTGAAGATTTCAAGTTGAAGCTTGTTGAAGATCCCATTTCTGTGGATCCAGAAGAAGTGCAGATAGATTTGCAGATGGAGTTAACTGAACTACAGTGTTCAGCTGTTTATTGAAATTAGCACACAGAAAGTAACCTGTGTGATTTCTATAAAAGTCTGGACAATGGAAAATTAAAACAATTGATTGAAGTCACACTGAAAACGTTCAGCATGTTTGGAAGCACGTATACATGTGAACAAATATTTTCACTCATGAACATGAACAAAAGCAAGCATCGTTCCAAACTCACTGATGACCATTTGGAAGACATTATGAAAATATCCACTTCAACTATGAACCGCGAGTTTGACAAACTTGTTGCTGAAAAGAGATGTAATATCTCTCATTAAGCATAAGGACATCATGAAAACATACCTATGTCTCCTTGTAATTCAACGTATATATTTCCTGTACCTATGATTAATTAATAAGTATATATACATATTTTTATTTAATTAATTAATTGCCTCTTAATAAAATACCACCTGAAACTTACACCTGTAAGCATGTTGTGCATCCCTGCTTTAGAGCCAAAGTGGATTTATAATCTTGATGGTGATATTCACTGACCTATCTCTGGGGGCGTACGTTACAAATTAAAGAAAACTGACTCTGTGTGTGTGTGTGTGCTTGCTCAAATAGCCTCTGACAACCAAGTCTATAAATATATATATATATATATATATATATATATATATATATATATATATATATATATATATATATATATAATATATATATATATATATATATATATATATATATATATATATATATATATATATATATATATATATATATATATATATATATATATACACTTGTATATATAATAGGATAATGACTTCTTTCAAACAAACATCGTAACATGCAAACAAATGTCATAATGCCAGATATAGTCTACAACAGTAGACATCAATAACGCCATTAAGTTCTGACCTCTTGTTCCAGTGTCACTTGTTTGGGTCCTGCCATCAGTTCCATATTGGTAATCTTGTGATAACTTTTAAACCCTTCTATTCTACTCAAGCACCCATTTATGACAGTCTGTAAATTCTTGGTTATTGTTTTCTTTGTTCTGCTGTTTCCGAGCCGTACGTACGGTAGGACGACCTTGATATTTGAGTTGAAGATTCTTGTCATATTCTTATCAACATCTTTGGTATCAGAGCGAAAGTACATTTATAGCTATCAAAGCATCCATTGAACACAGAATTTGGTATGTGAACATAGATTTTTGTAAAGTGAACATAGATTTCTGTTAAATAAACATAGATTTATGTCAGTTGAATATAGACTTTATGAACTTGATGTAGACTTTTGTGAACTAAACACAGGTCAGTGTGGCCCAGCCTGTTTACATCCAAGCAGAACAGATGAAGACAGAGATGGAGACCACAGAACATAATGAATATACTCCCAGTAGTCTGCCACTGTTACTACTTCAGGTAATGGATACCTTACTTTTCCCTTTGCCAAAGTTACTCCTGCAGGTAATAGACACTTAACCTCTTCTGCTGACACAGTTACTCGTGCATGTAATAGACACTTAACCTCTTCTCCTGTCATGATTACTCCTGCAGGTAATAGACACCTAACTTCTTCTCCTGTCATGGTTCCTCCTGTAGGTAATATACCCTTAACCTCTTCTCCTGTCATGGTTACTCCTGCAGGTAATAGACACTTAACCTCTGTTCCTGTCACAATTACTCCTGCAGGTAGTAGACACTTAACCTCATCTACTGTCACAGTTACTCCTGCAGGTAATAGACACTTAACCTCTTTTCCTGTCACAGTTACTCCTGCAGGTAATAGACACTTAACCTCTTTTCCTGTCACAGTTACTCCTGCAGGTAATAGACACTTAACCTCTGTTCCTGTCACAATTACTCCTGCAGGTAGTAGACACTTAACCTCATCTACTGTCACAGTTACTCCTGCAGGTAATAGACACTTAACCTCTTTTCCTGTCACAGTTACTCCTGCAGGTAATTGACACCTTATTTCTCATTCAGATAAAAGCTTTTAGTTTGTTTGTTCTTCTTTTCTTTTTCCCTGCCTTTGTTCCATTTTTTTAAATCTAAGACATAATTTTTCAAACTGGATTAGACTTTAGCAGAAACCTCTCATTGCGTATCTGCAAAAAAGATTGTCAGATTGGCTAGTATCCAATACCTCATTGTGGATCAGTAAATAGTAGAAATCTCTTGGACGATCAGCCCGTGGCAGTCTTTTCTCAGTGGATCAGCCCATGGCAGTCTTTTCTCAGTGGATCAGCCAGTGGCAGTCTTTTCTCAGTGGATCAGCCAGTGGCAGTCTTTCCTCAGTGGATCAGCCAGTGGCAGTCTTTTCTCAGTGGATCAGCCCGTGGCAGTCTTTTCTCAGTGGATCAGCCAGTAGTAGAAATTGCTGTGGCCAGACTGACGTATTTTATCAAGGGAACGTATGAGAAAATAGAGCAGCCATAAGAATGCTTACTAGTTTCTATTCTTTGTGGAATCATTTATCTTCACTGAATCTGTTAGCTTTGCTATATATCTCATATTTGTTTAATTATTTTGTTGCGCTGATTTTGCAGACCAGACTCCATAAACCCAAAAATTTGCTGTCTGGAATCTGCACTATCTAATTGTATTCTAGAATATCTAGATCATCTTGCCTCTTGATTAAATTTTACCTTATGATTTTCATAGTTCCGGTCTAACGATTTTATTACCCAACACTTCATGAGGGAAACCAGCATTGGACTCATTTAATCATTTAACATTTATTAACCAGCACTTCCTGAGAAAAACCAACAGTTAGTTCCTCTCATTATACAAGACTTTCATTACTCAGCATTTTACTTGGCAATTCTAATATCTGGTTCATCTCATCATCATTGTCATCATCATTGTGGTGAGATGGATGTTGAGTCATTGAGATAGTGTAGTAGTTCCCAGAAATGGTGAACTTGTGGTAAGGGTAATGTCAGATAGTCAATCTCACTGTTCAGTTGTACAGAAGGAGAGAAGTGGCAGGTAAGTCACCTTCTCGCTCGACCTATCCTATGCTCCTAAAAGATGTGAATGTAGCTCAAAATGAATCCCTACCACTTTAAGGTTACTTTAAAATACTGAAAAAGGAAACTAACTTCAATAACTTCAGGCATAACATTAAATAACATTAAACTACAGAAAGTTGAAAGTTTCAATTATTTAGGCAGTAAAATGACTCAGGATGGTGACACAACAAGAGAAATCCATACTAGAATTGCTTTGGCAGCTAGCGCCTTCAATAGATTATCTAACATTTGGAAATTACGATCATTGAATATACATACCAAGCTTCGTCTGTTTAATTCAAATGTTATCTCAGTGTTAACATACGGCTGTGAGAGTTGGAAAATAACAAAATCATTGGAGAACAAGCTGAATACATTCGAGAACAAATGTCTTAGAAAACTCATGAACATCAGTTGGAAAGAATTCAAGACTAATCGACAAATAAGAGAAGACTCTAGGCAGAAATATGTCTCCGACTATATAAGGAAAAGACGATGGTCATATATCGGTCATGTCCTACGAATGCAAAACAACAGAATACCACTACAGGCGCTCACTTGGGTTCCTGAGGGTAAGAGGAAAAAAGGAAGACCAAAAGAAACACTCAGAAGAACAATAATAAGAGAAGGAAGAACGTTGGGCCTAAATAATGTGCAAGAGCTAAGAGGAGTGGCGTCACAACGAACAACCTGGAGAGCACTGGTTTCTGCCTTATGCGCCGTGTTTGGTGCTTAAAGAATTTATTATTATTATTATTATAACATTAAATCAGGGTACTTTAATTAATTAAATATATTCAAGACAATAATGGCATCTGGCATAATTTACCAAAAAAAAAAAAAATTTGCATAATGGGCTATCTGTGAAGAGTACATGTCATCACACACAAATTTCTAAATTGGCGGTATGTCCTCACTTAGGTGGATTTAACTGGTTATCACGTTGATAAGACTTGTGGTCCTCAAAGTCATAATGCTGAGTCCAGGTAGCAGTGATGGTCCACTGTTTCATATTCCATCTTTTTCTACTGTCACGTGTTACACACTGACTGAACCTGGAACCAAATAAACCCAATATATGGTACCTGTTTCAGTGATGACTGGCCACTGTGATCAGAATCCTCATTCTCGACAACACTATCATGAGGCCGTGGTATGTCAGTGAAGAAGGGGTATGTCGTACATGATACAATACATTAAAATACATTTCCCCCTTTTTCTCATATAGATAAAAGGTGCCCAGTGAATAAAGAAAGGGGAAAGGAATGGGCAAACTCTTGAGCCCAGCATTAAAAGTCAAGCTGTGAAAATGGCTGATAGTTTCATTTGCTAGTGAATACCGGACCTGACAAGGACTCTAGCTACACAATGCTGTATGGGATTGTGGTTATATCTGTGACGAAGCCAACCTTCATACGAGCATAGAGCAAGAATATTGATGTAAAGAGTTAAGCACAAAATATACATCAATTTGTAATGTGTAAATGTACATACATCATCATCATCATCTCAACCCATAACCCGTCATGGGTCGTAGGGGTGCCATGGTGGAAGCATCAACAGACAGGGTCCTCTACATACATTTTTTTCAAAAACCTAATGTATTTTGTAAGCTTATCGTTCATAGATATACCCTCAGTCACGTAGTACTACGCCGATGACAGCTGTTATGAAGCTTAATTGCACACAATCTCATATCACGCTATGGTGGCTTTCAATGAATAGCAATAAGATCTGAGCTCTTCTCAGCTCACTGCATGCTATTGTAACTGTCTGGTCTGTTGTAGAACTGGTTACGGCACCAATTAGTAAGATGTAACCGTGTGTCTGTTGTAATTATTACTCAAGTCACAAGATCTCTTTTTGTTTATCTTCCAAGTGGGTTAAGAGTGTACTTGTGTACTGGCCATCTCCGCCAGAGGTGTAGATTCCTGGATGAACATATTTTCCCTCTTTTCTTTAACTCACGACTCGTTCGGTTCCTTCTTTGCTATTTCTACTGACATTCGTATAGTGGTAGTTTGTTTTTATTATTCTTATTTGCTGGCCACATACATCAACGCTCACAGACAGACTCAAACATCTGCTGTATCCATCAAAACATTTATTTACATAAATATGTATATATATATCTTTATCAGCAAGACAAATAATTCATCCCAGAGCTTGCATACGTTTATCTCATGTTGGCTTCATATATAAAAGCTCTAATGCTCATGTATATGCATCGTCCTCCTGTATCTTGTTTAGTTCAATCAACTTTACTCCTGTTCACTTAAATACCTCTATACTCCATCTCCTCACTCCCATCTCATTATATTCCTGCCTTTATTTCTAACCTCTGTAGGGCTCTGTTACTATCGCTGAAAGATTAGCTTAAACTATATACAAGTACCATGTCATCTAAGCATATACCTATGTGCGAGGGCGTGTGAACAGTTCTTACAAAAGTTGACTCTTCAAATCATTTACTTGTCGTAACTATTTTCTGAAGACAGCTCATTAGTTTACTTGTCGTAACTATTCTCTGAAGACAGCTCATTAGTTTACTTGTCGTGACTATTCTCTGAAGACAGCTCATTAGTTTACTTGTCGTGAACTCACCATGACAAAAGTGGTTATCCTTCACCTCTAACTTTACTCTTTTGTTGCTCAGTCCACAATGTTCTCAACATATATCTTTGACATGTCGACTTGGTACATCTGCATTACTTCTCCTGTAAATCTCTTACTTGTATGCATAATAAGTTCAAAATCATACTTACAATCAAATCGCTGAATATCTCCTGAAATACATTTACTACTCTCATAATCTACACAAGACTTCTTCATTATCTTATACAGTTACTGTCTAGCGCTAACACATCCTCTGAACAATTTCTGGACTTATGTTCCTTATCCTATAACCTCTATATTTTGCTAGACTTATTCTTATATCTTGCTAGACTTATTCTACTTCTGTCAAACCACAGAATCTGTTCGTCTGCAGGCAACCGCCCAAAACAAAAACACTTCTTGTTTCTTCAAACTCAGAAACCGGACTCTCTCAATGACCTCTGGTCATTGTTCTCCCGTACGATTCCCTCGCTACTTCTGATTCGTCGCCCTCACTTGTTTTTCACTACTCTCATTGGTTAAGCCTTTGATTTACAACTCACGAGAAAAAAAATACTCACGTTATGTTAACGCGAGCCAAGTTACTGAACGCTCGTCTTATTTTATTCATACTTAACTTTCTTCCCGGTGAACTGTCTTAAGCGTTCATCTAATCTTGACAAATAGCATGAGTAATGCTTGGGCAAACCCCACGGTGACATACTTTAGGCATTCCTATAACCTTGCCTATCGCATGAATAATGCTTGGGCAAACCCCACGGTGACACTATTGGCAGCTTTGTCGACTAGTTTTATGAAGTGTGACTGATTTAAAATCTGAGCGGTCTTAAAAAGTCGACTTCCCTACGTATTGGAGATATGCATACACAATTTCTCCCATCAACCCAATTTTTACAGAGATTCCACTGGTTTGTGCTAATTTTTCAGCAAACTTTACAATATCTTAAACATAAACCACAGAGTTTTGTCAAACTGTTATTCTTGGATGTTTTAGCGGTTGTAGTTTATATATTTAAAATATGATCTGATTCCAAGCGATCATCACCGAGATAATTCAAATAAACTTTTGTTAGAATTAGGCGAAGAAGGCCTAAATTATAAAATATCACGATAAAGTGATACGTAAGTCCCTCGGGTTTTTCCCGAGTTTCCGTGTGTCTCTGACAAGCAAAGGGAGGTAAGTGTCACAGAAAAGAGGTTATGATACATCCACAAAGAATTTTGCTGATAATATGACAATCATCATCGCCACCACCACCACCATAATTTCCCCTTTTGCACCTTATGAAGCACTTCATCATACAACACTTTTATTATTCAGTACTTCACTGAGAGAATCCAACACTTGATTCATCTGAAACATCAGTACATGCTCCGCTGGAGTAGATTCTGTGAACATACCAGCATTATAGAGGCTCTGTACCCCGCATATAATGAACGTTTAACGTAAGTCTTCATTTTAGCTTCATCATTTTTGTTTTATTACTTTCCCCTTAAGTGTGCCACTTCCTGAAGTAGTTGACCAGCTTGAGATCATGACAGCCAAATTGGCAGGGAAGGTTGTGACTTCAAGCATAGGCACATTTTGTTTAGATGCTAATAGATTACCCAGTAATATACGACTTACAGTGTGTAAAATTAATCAGCTGTGAGTGACAGTACTAACACATCCAACATTTATTTTTTAACTGAAAGAAAATGCTTGAAGGGCTGTCATTGCTGATCACTTCCATGTTGCTGCATCTATTTCCTTGCATGAATCAGATAATCCTCATGTACTGGCATAAGAGGTACATTTTTATAGTTAAAAACATGAGATAAATGGTCATAATTAGATATATGGGAAGTATATAAATATAAATATATTGACTGAAAGCAAATCTTGGATGCATTTTGTTTCTTTGACTATGTATAAATCTTAAATGAGATTTGTTTTCTTGACTACAGCTAAACCTTAGAAGAAATTTGTTTTCATGTCATAGAGAAAATTTGATGAGATTTGTTTGATAAATCAGACGTAAGGGTCTTTTATGTTTGGACATGCACCCTAATATAACTGACTAGGTTGAACGGGATGCGCCTCGCCAAAACGAGGCAAAACTTTATTAAAAAAAAAAAAAATAAGATTAAATTTGATGAGATTTGTTTCCATGATATAGACAAAATTTGATCAGATTTATTTCCATGACATGGACAAAATTTGATGAGAATTGTTTCCATGACATGGACAAAATTTGATGAGATTTGTTTTCATGACATAGACAAAATTTGATGAGATTTGTTTCCATGACATAGAGAAAATTTGATCAGATTTGTTTCCATGACATAGACAAAATTTGATGAGATTTGTTTTCATGATGTATACACAATTTGATGAGATTTGTTTTCATGACAAGGAAAAAATTTGATGAAATTTGTTTGCATGACAGACAAAATTTGATGAGATTTCTTTGCCTGACATAGACAAAATTTGATGAGATTTGTTTTCATGACATATACACAATTTGATGAGATTTGTTTTCATGAGAGACAAAATTTGATGACATTAGTTTTCAAGACATATACCCAATTTGATGAGATTTGTTTTCATGAGAGACAAAATTTGATGAGATTTGTTTTCATGACATAGACAAAGTTTGATGAAATTTGTTTGCATGACATAGATAAAATTTGATAAGATTTTTTTTCATGACCACAGATACATCTTAGATGAGATTTGTTTTCTTATCTGCAGACACATCTTAGATGAGTACAAGGATTGCGTGCAGAGAGCACAGAGGCTGTCTGCGGCAAGAGAGTCACTCATGCTGGACAAACCAGAGTCAGGAGTGACCGCTGTCAGTTTTGAGGACTTGCTCATATACCTCAGATGGCTAGTCTGCCACCTGCACTCCATGAAGAAATTCAATCAGTTCTTGAAGGTAGTAAATGTCTGTTTGTATTACATGTGGCATGATGGCATAAAATCAGTAAATTGTGGACTTTTAGAGAAATACTAATGGAATAATAATAACAGTTTTTCTTTTTGCTTTTTTTAAAAAAAACTTTCGCTGAGGTGAAAAACATTATTACAATTGAAATATTTAGTAAATGGTTATATGTATTTGACAACAGCTTGTCTGAAATATCACATTTTGGGGCATTTAGAATGAAAGTTCAGTGTCATTGGATAAACGGTTTGTTCAACCAAAAAAAAAAAAAAACTGGCATCTCAATTCAGTTGTGTTCTCAATCTTTTCACACGTCATATGGTCAGTCTTCCTCTTATTTTCTTTGACTTGAATATGCCAGTTTTACCAGATTCTCTCATTTGTCTTTCCTTATGATGTTTTAAAAAAAAATTGACCTAAATAGCGTGGCCTGATCTTTGCATGGTCACAAGGTCTTTATTAGGGAGAAGAAAATAAAAACTGAAAGGTAATAAAGCAAGAACTAAATGAAAAAGATGAAAGATGAATAAAAATGATACAATACTTGAATTCATGTGCCTGTTTCATTTCAGTAATGCAAAGATCAGGCCACACTATTTAGGTCAATTTTTTGTTTTTTAAACATCATAAGGAAAGACAAATGAGAGAATCTGGTAACAACTGGCATATTCAAGTCAAAGAGAATAAGAGGAAGACTGACCATATGACATGTGAAAAGATTGAGAACACAACTGAATTGAGACGCCAGGGAGAACAGGAAATGGAAAAACATCATCAACAACACTAACGGGCATTGCATTAAGTGAACGAGTCAATGACCTCTAGGATTATATCTCACAAGATACAATTTTATGTCTCCATGTAACACTACAGTGTTCATTTTCAGGCTCAGCACCATCTCATGTTTATTTAATCTCCAATTATTGACAGGTGCTACAGTGGCTGCCTGTAGTCTGCAGGAATGATGTTACCCCTCCAAATGTCTGTACTGAAGAGAAGGTTTGTTATAGAATATAGATGCTAGTGTGAGCTCTTCTGCGCATGCAGTGCTGTCTTATTCATGTGCTAGTGTGAGCTCTTATATGTATGAAGTACTGTTTGTTTCAGAAAATATTTGGATGGTTCTAGTATTGATATTCTGGTTTGAGTAGTTTTTAATTTAATGTTGTTGATGTACATTGTTTTTTTTCAATTATTGTAGTTTTCTTTGAGTGGGGCTTTTAAAAGTAATGTTGCTGACACTGAGTGATATTTTTTAAATTGATGTAATTGACCTAAGAGGGATTTTTAAAAATTGATGTAGTTCACTTTTAGTTGTTGTTTTTACAGTTGTTGTTGGATGTTGAAAGTCTGATTGGTTAAGTGGTTAGAGTGCTTGCCTTATGGGGACATTAACCGGGTTCTGGGATTTAAGCCTGGTGACATCATGCTCCACTCTACCCAGTTGTAAATGGGTACCTGACTCTGCTGTTTAGTCAAAGAAGGCAAAGGCAGTGAGGAGAACTGGTCACCTCCCCTCTTAAAACTGGACCTAGTATAGTGAAGTCTTTAACACTTCACTCCCCTACAGCAGCTTCTACTATATGACTACCTATACCTTTAACTGACTGAGTGTTTGTACTGATGCTGTGACATGCGTGACTGTGTGTGTTTGTACTGATGCTTTGACATGTGTGACTGTGTGTGTTTGTACTGATGTTATGACTTGTATGACTGTGAGTGATTGTACTGATGTTATGACATGTATGACTGTTAGTATTTGTACTGATGCTGTGACATGTATAAGTAGGAGTGTTTGTACTGATGTTGTGACATGTATGACTGTGAGTGTTTGTACTGATGCTGTGACATGTATAAGTAGCAGTGTTTATACTGATGTTGTGACATGTATGACTGTGAGTGTTTGTACTGATTTTGTGACATGTATGACTGTGTTAATTTTTGTACTGATGCTGTGACATGTATGAAAGTGAGTGTTTGTGCTGATGCTGTGACATGTATGACTGTGAGTGTTTGTACTGATGCTGTGACATGTATGAAAGTGAGTGTTTGTGCTGATGTTGTGACATGCATTGTGGTTTTAAAAAACAAATTGATGTTGCTGACAATTCAGTGACACTTTTTGTCTCCATGTGTTTTGCCTAAGCTTCTGACATGTAAGTTTGATTGTTTAGATGCTCCAGACACTGAGTATTTGTTTGCTTTTTTTAAATTTTAATGTTGTTGACACGAAGCACCCTTATTGCCATATCTGCTATATTTGATGTTTTCATACATATAGTTCTCATTATAGTCACTACATGAAAAAAAATGTTGTAAAATTTAGGAGGAAGAAACCCACGCCTCTAGGATTGCCTCCCGTTACCATGATGACATGTTTACACACCGCCTACCGGACAGATCTAGATCAACATCTGCAAGATCTGAAGACAGTGCTGCTTCCTCTATTCCATCCCCACCTCCCCTGAACCCAAAGTTACTGTCGACCACTCCTCTGCCAGCATCAGCTGTACTATATGCTGCTGCTGCTACAGGTATCTGACCAAAATATTTCTGGTAAAATCAGTTTTTAAACAACAACAAAACAACAAGCAAGACGTTACAGGTTTTTATACATGGGTGCTTGCTGAGAATAGACGGGTTACATTGATACAAGAGAGTCATCAGGAGAAACTGATGGAAAGAAACAGACAAATGCCAGTGACAAAAGAGCTGAGGAAAACACTTTGCTGCTTGATAGAAATACATGAAATACACGAAATACATGAAATACACATTGTGGAAACCAAAAGAGAAAACTTGAATAGATGTCACATGACAGGAGGACATGCCATGAACTGATTGAAGGCTTATACTCCATAGGGAGGTGAGGTGTGATGATGATGAGCAAACACTGCCCCCGAGTGTGGAGCAGAGAGTGCAAAGTACAAAACAGAAGTAAAATCCAACTCCACTGCACTGTATCAATCTTGTTTTAAAAAAGTCATAAAAGTTATGCTTGGAGCTGGCAATCTCATTAAGCAAAAGGAATGACCTCAGAAACCACCGTTGTAAATTAATATTACTTTAGTGCAAGCTTGTAAATTAATATTACTGGTAAGTGCTTTAGTGCAAGCTTTATTATGTGGGTTAACGGCATTAGTGGTCCTATGTTCTTGAAGAAGTGAACAAAAAATGACAAGAATAAGTAAAATAATTTAATTAATTTGAAATAATATTTTTTACTGAAAAACTATTTACAGTTAGAATGCATATGTCATGTTTGTGAAGGCTGCATATTGCTGGCAAGTTGAGACTAAGTTTATAAAATAATTTATTACATGTGCATTTAAAGATTTTGGTTTCTATCAGGTGGCGGTTTGGCATGTGATGAGCAGTTGCTGAGTATACCCATACACACAATGGATCTGGAATGTTTCAGACCTCAGCTGGCTTTCCTCATCAATATTTATGCTATCAATTTTGTAAGTCTTCTGGCAATACACTCCTGTGTTGATGAGCTGTTGGTTTTCTAGTCTCTAAACCTCTTGCTTGATGCATCATGGCTTCAGCCATCATGACATTTGTATTAACTGCTGTGAGCTAATGAGTTGAGCCAAGCTGTCATATAAAAATAGCATTTATTTTTAGCTTTGCAAGGTGGATACATTATAACTCTACAGTGGTGAATTTGACAGGATCCAGAGAAGGTCACTTTGTCAGACAAGGCTTGTTACATGACCTGACCTGTGCTTCGCCAATGGGATGATAATGTTGAGTTGGGAAATGCCTAGGGCAAAAGTGACTTGATGGGGTAGCTGAAATATGTCCATGTATTTACATCCAGTTTAACCAATCTTACTGATACTGTTATTGCATCTCTCCATGTTGTCTGATAACAGTAGTATTAAAACATCAATGAATCAAAGGCGGATTTTTGGACTGATTGACCAATTGTTTGACTCACTTATTGATTCACTGACTAACTGATTAAATAACTCACTTATTGACTCACTGATTGATTGAGTCACTGACTAATAACCTATGTACCTACATCCTCACCTGCCTGTCAGTCTACCTACCTACCCAACCTTCATTTTTGTCACTATTAAGCATCCTTCCAGTTTTCCTACCTAACAAACTGCATACTTATCTACTTACCAAGCCATCTACCAGTGTGCTTGTTTACCTGTCTACCTATTTGCCTGCATTCCTACTTCTTATCTAACCACCAGCCTACCTGCATTCTTGGCTGCCTCTCTGAATGCCTGCCTATCATTTTACTTACTTACCGTCCTAGCTTTCTGCCTTCCTACTCACTTACATGCATCTCACCTACCTACTTATTTATTTGTTAGTCTTCTACCTACTTATTTGCCTGCCATCTTGCCTACCCATCCACCCACCCTTACCTACATATTAATCTACCAATCTCAGTATCTACCTACCTATTTGCCTGCCTTCCCATCCACCTACCCTTACCTACCTAATAACCTGCCAATCTAAGTATCTCCCTACTTATGTTCAGGACCTGAGCAGTGTACACAACAGTTCTGATGAAATGGAAATGTTTGGCGCCATCAATCGCAGGTTCAAGCAGATCTTTGTCAAGCAAGAACAGCTCAACCACTTCAAGACATATGACAGTTTTGAGGTAAGACACATTCTGCTTATGATTTGTCTTTCCATGATAGTGACATAGCTGATGTCATCTGCATGTCATGTCTGTCACAGTTCTAAGCTGAAATTTTCCAGGGCTGTGACATGGCTGAAGTCATCTATATGTCACATCTGTCACAGTTCTGAGGTGAGGCTTGCCATGGCTGTGACTTGTCTGATGTCATTTACATGTCTTGACTGGGAGGTTTGAAATGCTGCTTGTTGTGGGTTTTTTTCTTTCTTGTTGGTATCTTCGACCTGGAGGACCTGAGTGGGTCAGTTACCCTAGGGACTGTGCTAATGGTAACACTTGCTACCAGAAATACCACCTGTATTGATACAGTGATGCAGCAGACATGACACCCTGATCTTTCAAACATAGAAGGTTGCATATTAGGTCACTGTTACGCACATATTCTTTTGTAGGCAATGAAAGATATTTATTTGTCTGTTAACACTTTTTGTTGAGAGTCAAAGGTACATAACCCTTGATTTTGTTGATGGTACATTTTATTATATCTGTTACTTCTCTTGGGTCTTATATGAATACTTAGATTTACGTCGGCCCATCTTGAGTTGAACTCTGGGGGTCACGCGTTTCTGCGCATGTGTCGAATTGTGGTTGTCGAGAGAGACTTCCGTGATGATGGGCGGATCCTGATCGCTGTACAGACAGAAGTCCGAAGATTTGTTCTTTGCTGTGAAATTCTGGGGGAAGGTGACATCGTCTGTGTGACTATTATGTCTATGTTCCTCCCCAGAATATATTCTTAGCGCCAAAGGAAGGCGGGTGCTATTTTTCTAGTGTTTTTCTAGGATGATAAGGTAAAGAGAGACAGTTACTGTACCTTTTCAAATGCCTAGATCTGCAGCCATGTTATGGTCTGCACATGTATATGATTGACTATTTTCGAGACGACATTTTGCCAGCAGCACCATTATTCGTATGATATACATTGCATTATTATGCATATAATCTACACAGCATTATTGATATGATGGACAGCGCCCTTTACTTATGCTTTATTATGCAGCTTCAGAGTGAGCAAAGCTCATCGAAGTTAGGAGCCATTTTTGGATCTCGCCTTTGCCTAAGCGGATCATCGTTCGGAGAACAGGGATACCTTACTATCTGATGATGATACAGAGATGTCTACTATTGTAAGCCACTACTGGTGGTTTTGAGATTGTCGTCATAAAAGCCTACTAATTTACGGCTTGTAATTCTTCATCAGAAGAGGTTCTGTCAGGGAGCCATTGATGATAAATATTTGAGAACATTAACTGACGTGATCAGTCAGTTAGGCTTGAAAGTAAATACAACTAGAACTCAGAGGGACTAGCTACTAACGTTCTATTATATTCACATTCTTTACGAATGTATCTTTGATGTCGTAAACCATTGTCAAGCATGTGATGTTGTTGCCAACCTGTTACAGTGGCTGTAGCTGTGTTGTCAGAGTGTACGTCCCATTAAACTGTATGAAACTGTTAACAGTAGTTCCAGCCGTCATTGACTTCTAGATACGAGTGTATGAGTGCATTGTTACCTATCAACTCTACAGAACAGTACACCCATTCGCGTAACTCACATCTGTACTCTCACTCAATATAAACACTGTCCCTTGCCAGGGCCTCAATGCTTTATGGACTGTGTCGGTTTGAGTTGACCATCAACCTTCATCAAGATGACTAGTACACACAAACTACATGCACCACAGTCACCCTTGTCACTGTAGTGTGCCAGTGTGATGCCTTTGCATTTACAGTTTACATTCTACATTTATCAGTGTGGTGTCTTCATGTATACAGCATTCTTCAATGATAAGAAAATATTTACACTTATCAGTCACCAACCTCTGTAAATAAATAGGCAGTTACATAAAGACAATGTCTATCAATACCATCTCTGAATGAGTCTCTGACATCTAGTCTAAAAATATGTAAGAACTGTAACAACATTTGATCATTAAAAATATGAAATAAAGAAGAAAACACCAAAATACAAAATAAAAAAGGTACAAAAATAAATGAATGAAACAAGAGATGTCTTCTGTACATTGTCGTCATCATCATCATCATCATCATCACTATTCTTCAGCTCCATAGCGAGCATTGGCCTTTAAGTCAGCTCACACTAAGCTCTCCTGTCCTGTGCCATCATTTCAAGATCATTCCATGTCTTTTTTAATGCTTGTTTAAGTCCGTCTTTCATTCCCAAATCCATGTGTTATTAGGTCTTCCAGTATTTCTTTTACCCTGGGGGTTCAAGAACAAGGGCTGCCTTGTATTGCTATCTGCAGGTTTCCTCAGTGTATGTTTGATCCAATGTCTGTGTTTTTTTTTTCATCACTATCTGTTCCACTAGTATGTGTTCAGACATTTTCCAGCAGATACATAAAACTGAAGAGTTTAAGGCATGTTCTAAACATGTCATTGCTCTCCCAATTTTTTTTTTTTTTTGGTTCTATGCTGGACTACTGAAACTAGCAGAAGATACAGCTAATAAGGTCAAGGTCCTAAGATGTTAGTTAATTTCTTTCTTCCATTGTCCCTGATCCTCAATGCTGATAGGTGCACAACTTTCCAGTAAATGTTCTGTGTGTCTACGAAGATCTTTTCTGTCAGTTTTGTAATGACATCTGCTTGGCATATCTTTGGTCTACCCCCTTTTGTTTGTTTGTTTGTTTTATTTTGTTCTATCGACTGACATTCTAAGGATCGATGATGTTAATGCAGACAACAGGAGACTGACACTTGGGAGTCATGACCCAGGTGGTCCCGCCCCCCTTAGAGTGTAAAGGAGAGTAAGGGGCCGAAACACTTGATCAATGGGGGGACTGTTGTCTCTGATGATCAGATTGCCTCCTGTTGTATCGCTCTGTATAGAGTTTCCTATCATAAGGATCGATGATGTTAATACATACATTTATTGATCTTCAGGCTGGAAAAGAAACCTCTGAGCCAGAAAAAACCACTTACACCTTTAAGAAGGAAGCCAACTGGTGTGAGTTTATAAGTTTAAGTGCTGAGAAAGATCCTCAGCAGGAGATGATGTGGGCAGAGTTGCAACAATGGAAGTATGTTGATGAGATACTGAAGGTTCAAGCTCATTTTGTGAAAGTGAACAATCATAAGGTGAGTCAAGGAATAGCAGAGCATTGAGTAAGGTTAGGTTGGAGTATGGTGAGTCAGATTGAGTGTTGGGAGTCAAGGGAGTGAGCTGGGTTGCTTTATGTATGGTGAGTGAGGGCAAGAGTTAAGAGTAAGGTGGATGGGATTAAGTGTTGGGAGTAAGGTGAGTGAGACTGAGAGTTTGGAGTAAAGTGGGTAGGGTTGATTTTTGAAAGTAGGGTGAGTGAGGATGAGTGTAAGGAATATGGTGAATGAGACTGAGTGTTGGGAGTAAGGTATATTTAGCTGAATGTTGAACATTTAACCCCTTGAACCCATATCCCGCTATAGCGGTTTGTCCAACTATTTCTGATCCCCACTGTCCTGCTCGGTTGACTTCAAAGAATTTTCACAGATACCTGATTTCCCATAAACCAGTAATAAAGCTGTGCAACTGTAGGGCAGTGTTTAGTACCTGGCTGGACGAGCTAGATGGTAATTGTTAAAGAACGAATATTGATATGTTTTGTATTGTTGCCACACATAGACTTATTGCTAGTACTTTTGAGGAAATATGTTTCTTTGTGGTAACTCATGTTTTTGCACGGGTTTTAACTTATATTGAACGCTGCATATTTAATACGTCACCAGTTGTCTATGACGTAACACGTTTGCACTAATTTATTCTAACGGCTAATATTTGTGGCCTTTCGTTACTTCAAGCCGTCCCAGTAAGACGTGTTTTTCAAGCTCCAAGAATTGCAGAGGAAGATATTTATTTAAGTGGCATAACTAACTTCGGAGGCCGCCACTATGTTTTCTAAGATGGTCCTGAACTTATATAGAAGTTTCACCTCTTATTGAGAAATATAAATCAAGCAACTGTAATATTCACGTCGTCTGGTCCACATTACTTGGGTGGTCATTGTTCGTATGCACCTCTAGTACAGCGGCCAGGACTGAATGATTGAGACGAGACAGATGGAAGATTAACTACTATGTATGCCTTGTATCCCAACGGGCTGATCACCCGTTTGCCAGTCACTTTGATTACGGAAACAACGACAAACGGATTGATTTGTCGTTGCCCTAAAGACGCCATTAGGCGTGATGGGAACAACGGCAAAGAAAATCTATTCGCTGTTGCCCTTAAGACGCCACTAGGCGTAATGGCCACTGACTGCTTTGCCGGTCGGTGGCTAAGGATGGAAGAAGAAGAAGAAGATGCCTTGTATATGCATTGACCATGAAGATATTTCCTTGATGTAAAATAAATGCTGAAGAAGATGTATCGTGAATCTTCTACACGACGTCTTATGTTCTTGCGCCAGTGATGTTCTGTATAACCATACCCGTCTCCATTCGTGTTTGTCAGCATGATGCATGAACGTTTGTGATTCTATATTCTACTCTAACCTAACTACAAAGAAGAAAACCACACATGACAGTAATATCTGAATCGATAAATAGTCATTTGCTTCAGTAGTAGTTCGTTCTTTCTTGAAAGGAAAATTAATGGGACGTACTCTGTGGGCTAGTAAAAAGATAGTCCCATGGCAGATACTGCCATAGAGAAGTGAAGTGTTAGAGACTTCACTATACTAGTACATCAAAAGGTAGGATGATTAGTTCCTTTCCTCGCTACCTTTCCTTCACTAGTTCAAGAGCAAAGTCATGTACAGCTGGGTAGACTGGAGCGTGTCAATACCATGAATCTTGTCACTTATCAAATGCTGTACAGCATTAGGTATGGGAGTTGGTTAGTGAAATGACTACCTTTACCTTAATATTGTAACTTGTCAAATGTTGTATAGAACTAGGGAAGGAAGTCTGGAGTAAAATTGCTCTCTTTACTATATTATTGTAATTTGTAAAATGAATGTTTATCCTAGTCTGTGGTTTTTGAGAAGGATACTGAGAATATTGTGGACAGAGAAGAAAACAAATGCCGAGGTATTGACAGCTGCGGATGTTGTTAATAGATCGCTCATCAAAACCATCAGGAAAAGACAAATGAAATTTATGGGACATATTAACAGAAGATACCTAGTACATAAAAAGAAAAAATGGATGAGAGAAGATACTTGGGATAAAATACAAGAAAGGAAAACAGCAAAACTTAAACTACTAGCGGCAAGTACACATAATGCAGTTGAATCTTGCAAACTAACTTATAACTTGTTAAATAAAGAAGTGAAGACAAAAACTCGAAGAGATAAAAGACATTTCATCAATGAACTGGCCGTAGAAGCTGAAAATGCTGCAAGAACTGGTAATAGTAGGTGCCTTTATCAAATTACAAAACAACTATGTCACCAGCCTACTGCTATGGAAACACCTGTTAAAGGTAAATTAGGGAATTCAATACCAACAGAAAAAGAACAAATGAAGAGATGGGCTGAGCACTTCATAGAGGTGCTAAACAGACCACCACCAACAGTAACACCTGATTTTAATAATGAAACATCCACAACCACTTTGCCAATAACTTGCGATGAATTCACGCTGGACGAGATCAAACAAGCCGTTAAAAGATTAAAAAATTTTAAAGCTGCTGGAGTTGACGAAATTTCAGGGGAAATGATTAAAGCAGTTAATGACAACAACCTCTTGAGAATTTTAGATATTATAAATGAAGTATGGAGAGAGAAGAACAACCACCACAACAATGGAAAGACAGTATTATTGTAAAGTTACCGAAGAAAGGTGATCTATCAGACTGTAATAACTGGCGTGGTATATCTCTATTATCAGTACCTGGAAAATTATTATGTTGCATGATGTTAGAAAGACTTAAATTGCATGCTGACGAAAAGATCAGAGAAGAACAAGCGGGTTTCAGGCCGAAACGATCATGTATTGATCAAATATTCACACTAAGAACAATTATAGAAGAATCAGTGGAAAGGCAATCGCCACTTATTATCACCTTCGTCGATTTTCAAAAAAGCCTTTGATAGTCTACACCGCCCATCATTGTGGAAGATACTTACAATCTATGGTTTTCCAACAAAATATGTGAATATAATCAAAGCGCTATATGACAATGCAAGATGTTGTGTTAGAACAAATAAAGGGAATACAGAATGGTTTACAGTAGAAACAGGGGTGAAACAAGGCTGTATTATGTCACCACTACTTTTTGGAATAGCTATTGATTGGGTTATGAGAAACTATACCCACAATGAACAATTGGGTATAAAATGGACAAATGGAAAATTCCTGGGGGACCTGGATTTCGCAGATGATGTAGCATTCTTAAGTTCAACACCAAGACAATCCCAAGAAGCAATAAATAATTTGTGTCATCTCTCGGTTAAAATTGGTCTCCAAATAAATGCCTCTAAAACTAAAGCTATGAACTTTTCTAACGAGACCTTTGATATCATCTTGAACGGGGAAAAACTACAGAAAGTTGAAAGTTTCAATTATTTAGGCAGTAAAATGACTCAGGATGGTGACACAACAAGAGAAATCCATACTAGAATTGCTTTGGCAGCTAGCGCCTTCAATAGATTATCTAACATTTGGAAATTACGATCATTGAATATACATACCAAGCTTCGTCTGTTTAATTCAAATGTTATCTCAGTGTTAACATACGGCTGTGAGAGTTGGAAAATAACAAAATCATTGGAGAACAAGCTGAATACATTCGAGAACAAATGTCTTAGAAAACTCATGAACATCAGTTGGAAAGAATTCAAGACTAATCGACAAATAAGAGAAGACTCTAGGCAGAAATATGTCTCCGACTATATAAGGAAAAGACGATGGTCATATATCGGTCATGTCCTACGAATGCAAAACAACAGAATACCACTACAGGCGCTCACTTGGGTTCCTGAGGGTAAGCGGAAAAAAGGAAGACCACAAACAACAACCTCATTAGACTATCAAAAGACAGAGAAGATTGGAGGGTCGTGATCGCCAATGTCTGTTCCAGACCAGGCACCTGAAGAAGAAGAAGTGGAGTACAAAATGATGATAATTATGAATATAAAACTGGTGCAATTTTGTATTGTCCATGTAGTTTCTTCGGATTTTAAAAGAGACAAAGAAGGAGTATGTTTACTTCTGCCTTTTACGAGTAATATGAGGTTTATACATGGGGCTGGCAACCTTATCATGTAAAATAATGTATTACAAAAACTATCACTGCAGGAGCACATTCATGTTTTAGCTTCCAGTAAGAGGATCTGCTGCAGCTTTGGCTGTATGCTTCAAGGGGAACAAACATGGAAATTGTGATAATAGTGAACATTTTATATCAGATTCCTATTTCCTATGAGCTCATAGTCTCGTAAACGCAGAATGGTAAGACTATCTTTATATCTTGATAGATTTTCCCTAGATTTTTATTATGCTAATGTGTGACCAGCAATTGTAGCACAACTAGCAGAATGGTAAGACTATCTTTATATCTCAATAGATTTTCCCTAGGTTTTTATTATGCTAATGTGTGACCAGCAATTGTAGCACCAATAGCAGAATGGTAAGACTATCTTTATATCTCAATAGATTTTCCCTAGGTTTTTATTATGCTAATGTGTGACCAGCAATTGTAGCACCTTTAGCAGAATGGTAAGACTATTTTTATATCTCAATAGATTTTCCCTAGATTGTTATTACGCTAATGCGTGACCAGCAATTGTAGCACCTTTAGCAGAATTTTAAGACTATCTTTATATCTTGATAGATTTTCCCTAGATTTTTATTACCCTAATGTGTGACCAGCAGCGCTATTAGCATAATCATCATCATCAATGTCATCATTTTCCTTGTTGTACCTTGTGGAGCATAGAGCCACCTCTGTAGCTGGTCTCCTTACATGAAGCCAATGCCAAGCATGTTCTTGTAGCAGTGATATCTGTAGCAATATGTTTTACATGAAGGGGTTGCCAGCCTCATACACAACCTCATATTAGTCACCTTATACGACATATTTGAGGAAGCAGTAATCCCATTCTTTCTTTGTCTTATCAGAGACCTCCAAGAACTACGTGCGGCAATTTCTGAAATAGTGACTAGTAATTATTCAAATATTTGTAACGCCGAAATTTGTTGTTGTCATGGGGGAACAAAATTTGAGACTAATATGTGAAGACTGGCCATTCAGAATTCCAGTTTCCTTTGAGCCAGTATTTTCACAGAAGCAGAACGAGGAGACTTTCATTTTATTTTGATAGATTTTCCTTAAATTTTTATAATGCTATTGTGGCTAACAACAGTTAGCAGAACAGTGATTAGTAAATATTCCACGGTTTAGGAAAATGTTCGTAGTTTTCAGAGGAAACTGAATTTGAAACCACACCGTGAACTCTTTGCATGTCAGACTGAAATAACTATAGCCTAGTGATTTGATTTCTTCTTCTTCTTTGATCCTTAGCCACCGACCGTCAAAGCAGTCAGTGGCCATTACACCTGGTGGCATCTTGTAGGGCAACAACAAATTGATTCCACTTTACTTGGTCGGCGGCCATCCTTCGTACAGTGCCCCAACTCTGGTTCATTCTTTGCATCTCAGCCTCCACAGTCCTCCGCCAAGTTGTTTGATTTGATTTGTTGCCTGGTAATTTGATTGCTATTGATTGTAATTTGATTTCCCTTTCTAAACCCATTTGCAATCTCTAATTGCAATTTACCCTCGCTTAGGTGCCAAACATTAAATATGTAATAATGCTGCCGCGCTTTTACGGTTCTGGCCAGGAACTTCGGATATAGGGTATGGCTGAAAGTTTTGCAGCGGGCTCAAAGGGTTAAGGGCTGAAGTTCAGTGAGAGCAAGATGAATGAGGCTGGGGGTTGGATTTAAAGTGAGTAAAGAGAGAGTAAGGTGTGTGACATTGGATTTTGGGAGTAAAGTGAGTGAAAAATGAAGTGCATCATATTGCACGTTGTTGTAAGGTGAGTGGAGTTCTATGTTGAGATTGAGTGAGAGTGAAACTGATTATTGTAATTAGGTGAATAAGGTTATCTTGGAGTAAAGCTATTTGGGGTTGAAAATTATGAGTAATGGGAGTAGGGTTGAGTGTTAGGAGTTTGGTGTGGGATGTTGAGTGGGAGTAAGGTAAATGAGGTTGAGTACTGGAAGTAAAATGAGATTGAACAAGAAGAATACGTATGGGGGAGGTGGGGGGGGAGGTGAGATTAAGATAATTGAGAAGGTAAATGGCAGTGAAGTGACGAGTGGTATGTGAATGTTGAGAAGAATAAAGTGAAAGTGATATATTAGTGAGGTGAGATAAAATGAATATTATAATGTATGTAATTTTGTGTGTGTGTATGTATCTTTATTAAGGCTATACTCGGTGAGGTGGATTTAAACGAGGTAAGTTAAAATGAATATTAGATGAGTATAGCACAAACTATTTTAAAAGCTTGCCAGTCGTCGTAGGTTGTTTTTATGACTATCATTTGAACATCAGAGGTCTTGACAGAGTAAAAAGTATATTTCTTGTCGTCTGTAATATGTGTAACTTATTACAGGTGAGTAGTAAGGCTTTTTTTTTCAGTGATTTGTGTGAATATTACTGAGGAATGATTATTTCCCATGTTTTGCAATATCTGAAACATACAACAAGTGAGTGACACGGTTTTTCTAGTGATTTTTTGTGAACATTACTGTAGGATTATATATATTTTTTATGGCTTGTAATATGTGAAATCACAGAGTGGTTAGAGTGCTGGTCTCTCGCGGCAAAGGTACCAGGTTCAAATCACGGTAACGACATGCTCCAGTCTACTCAGCTGTAAATGGGTACCTGACTTTGAGTTAGGGAAGGAAAAGGCAGCGAGGAAGGGAACTGGTCACCCCCACCTCTCGATGCTGGACCTAGTATGGTGAAGTCTCTAACACTTCACTCCACTATGGCAGTATCTGCCATGGGACTACCTTTTAATATGTGAAACGTATTACAGGTGAGATATATGGTTTGTCTTGTGGGTTGTGTGAGCATAATTGGGAAATAATAGAAATTTCTTGTGGTTCACGGCATGTGAAACATACTGATGAATGGTAAGACTTCTCTATGGCTTTTACAAGCCATATATATTTCTCATGGTTTGTAATGTGTGAAATTTAAAGGTGAACTGTACGACTTTTCTATGGTTTGTATGATCCATTGTATGAGAGTGGTTTATAGAGAGCATTGTGTAGTGTTAATAAAACAGGAAAAATGCTAGAAAACTGGTCAGCATTGTTAACATAATGCATGAGTTCGATAACATATTTATGACTATTTTTGTAACATAAGTTTGTCAGTTTTGTAATAGTACATGGAAAGTGGGGAAGTGAAATACCTGATTCTCTGATGTTGTGAAAGCACAGAAAGTCCAGGACACCTTGAAGAAACATGCAGCCCAAGTGCACAGTCCTCAACCTGTGATGGCTGCTTCTGTGACTTCACATAGAACTCCACACAACACCAGCATGACCTGGAAGAAGATATACTCTGACCCTGACCTCTACACTGAGTAAGTCTTCAGGAAAAACAATAAAAAATGCGTATTTCTAAAAAAAAATTTTTTTCATTCAGTTGGGCCATATAAAGAATATTTGAAAATTTGTGTTGATCACAAGTTTTGTTTCATATCTTGTAGACTTTATAACGCAGCCAGTAGGGCCATATGAAGATCTACCAACAATAATGAAAACATGCAAACTCAAATCATATGGCCTTCATCAAGAACTATTGGAATGTCCAAGACTGTCCTCCAAGGAACATTCCCGGCAACAAGAAACAGCAGTGGACCAAAGGCAGGCTTTCCATAAATGGACAGAAAAGATCTTTGTAGAAGCATAAAAATACAGGACATGCAAGAATTGTGGTTTGCAACCTTTTCCAGACCTTTAAAGGTTATGACTAATGAGGCATTCCATGTTTATACTTACTGAATTATATGGGACCTCTCTAGTTTGATATTAGTTGTATAATCAATTACTTCATCTAGATATTAGTTGTATAATTGATGACTTCATCTAGATATTAGTTGTGTAATCGATTACTTCATCTAGAAATTAGTTGTATAATTGATTACTTCATCTAGATATTAGTTGTGTAATCGATTACTTCATCTAGATATTAGTTGTGTAATCAATTACTTCATCTAGATATTAGTTGCGTAATCAATTACTTCATCTAGATATTAGTTGTGTAATCGATTACTTCATCTAGATGTTAGTTGTATAATCAATTACTTCATCTAGATATTAGTTGTGTAATAGATTACTTCATCTAGATATTACTGGACTGTTCGTTGCCTTAACCAAAATGAGGTTTGTATTAATTCCCATTTTTGAATGATCAAGAGGATGTCCCACATGATGTCCCACATGATGTCCCACATGCACATTAAACAGGATGCTGAACATTCCACACTTGTAAACTATATGTCACAAAATTGCAAGTTCACGCAACACGGCTAATATTTTAAAATAGACAATAAATAAAAACAAATTTTCACTGTGCAGAATACAGCATGCTTGTTTCATAATTATTTCAATAGTGTTCCTTTAAAGTAAGTTTGAAAGAAACAGAGAGACAGTGGTACAAGGTATATTATTGACCCCAGTACCTTTTCCATTGCTAATTTTGTGACTATAACCTAACATGGTAGATTGTATGTCTGACATACTATAGTTAGTACGCAGAGCCTGAAGTTTGAGCTGCTTGTGTGCTTGTTTCGGAATGTCCCCTACCACTCCCTTTATAATTTGCCACCACTCATTGCTCACTAATCTTTTACTGCCTTCTTGGAAACTAAAAACTCCCCCATTCCCATAGGGGCTGGAGTGCCCAGGTTGAGACACACTAATCCAGGTACGGAAGAAAGAAAGTAGAAAGACTCAGCTCAAACATTTTTTTTCATGAGAAAAAGCACTTTATAATTCATTCAAACAGGTAACAAATTTACAGAAAACTCTCAACAACTCTAGAATGTCTGCCATGCATAAGTTTTTGCCTTTGGCAGGAAAATCTGAAATGAATGTTGCAATAAATGAAAAAACCTGGTTGTGTTTTAATTGGTTAGGTGTTAACAGAAATTACATTTTAACAGAAATTATATTTATATTAAACTCAAAAATAATTTTGTATGTTATTGTGATGCATGCTGCTATGGGAGCCAGATGTTATGATGATGTATGCTGCTATTGGAGCCAAATGTTAAGATGATGTATGCTTCAATGGGAACCAAATGTTATGGTGATGCTTATTGCTATGGGAGCCAAATGTTATAGTGATGTATGCTGCTTTGGGAGCCAAATGTTATGGTAATGCTTATTACTATGGGAGCCACATATTATGGTGATGTATGCTGCTATGGGAGCCAAATGTTATGGTGGTGCTTTTTGCAATGGGAAACATATGGAGAACAAGAGAAATCAAGTCCAACACGAAAATAAGAATCTTCAACTCAAATGTCAAGTCAGTCCTATTGTATGGCTCTGAGACATGGAGAACAACAAAAACAACAACCAAAAAGCTACAGACTTTTATAAACGGGTGCTTGCGTAGAATAGAAGGACTGAAATGGTATGACAAAGTCACAAATTGGAACTGATGACAAGAACTAGACAAGTGCCGGTGGAACAAGAGTTGAGAAGAAGATGCTGGCAATGGATAGGACACACATTGAGGAAACCTATTGATAGCATTACAAGGCAGTTCTTGTTCTGGAATCCACAGGGAAAGAGAGGCAGAGGTAGACCAAAAAACACATGGAGAAGAGAACTGGATACAGAGGTGAAAATGATGAGGAAAACATGGAAAGAACTTGAGCGGATGGCACAGGACAGGAAGACTTGGCATGTGTTTGTTGAAGGCCTATGCTCTTTGGGGAGCTAAAGGGTATTGATTGATTGATTACTGCTATGGGAGCCAAATGTTATGGTGATGTATGCTACTATAGGAGCCAAAGTTATAGTGATGCTTGCTGCTATGGTAGCAGTAAAGGAAAATGTATTCATTGAAGGAAGAGTTACCACATGTGGAATGGTACAGTGTGGAATAATAACATGGTACAATTCTGTCAACTATATTGAAACATTTCCCCTACTGAACTTTTTAATTCTGGAAAAATTAAGTTAAAAAAAAATAACTTGTAGCTGTAATATTTTCATAAATGCTCCACTAATGATCATTATTTTTAAATAAAACATTCTCTACTAAGCTAACTTAAAGCAGTTGTTGTCACCCTTTGCCATAAATGTTCCACATACTGCCACAGATGCCATAAATACTCTAGTCGCTGTTATCAGTTACCACAAACTTTCAACAAATGTATCATAGTTTTTCTATTGATCCAGATTACAGTGTCACCATTTGCCATACATTTTCCACTTGTTGTCACAAAGACCATTAATTTGCTTCTTACTGTTATCAGTTACCACAAACTATTCACAAATAGTTTATATTTTTCTTATAATTACCTCTTATCCAGATTACAAGTGTCTCATATTGCCATGTACCATAAATTCACCATAGTGATCTTATGTGAAGAGTTTGTAGCTAGCGGTGACAATAGGTGGAGAATTTGTGGAAAATAGTGACCATGTGTGGAGCATTTATGGTAAACTGTTATCATAATTTGAGAATTTATGGTAATTTGTGACACTTAGCATTGTAACTTCTCAGCACGGATCAAGATGAGAATATTCCTGTACCAGAGATTGATGAAAGGGAAGTGGAAAATGTCAACTTTGGTGCTAGTGCATGTCGAGGTGACAGTGCACACAAGAGAAAAGACAGCTACGATTATGTTAGCACTGTACAAATGTTGGGTGAGTTCTTCGTTCACTTCCATGTAGCCACATCTATTTATCTGGTAAAGTTGAAAGTTTGTCTCAGACTTCTCTCATCACCATACAGTGTTTCCATCAATGAGGTTGGTGAAGGCCATACTGTCAGTCTGCTCAGCTCATGGAACTGAAATTCTTGAAGGACATATTCTACAGTTTATTGTCTTCTCTACGTGGACACATGTCTGTCTATCTGATTTTTAATTTGTTGAATATATAGTGTTGGAATCTGCAGAAACTGGTTCTGAGTCTGACATTTATCACTTGATCTCTTCTTGATAAGGAGTAGAATGCTTCTGTTATATCTGGCTCTGGGTATTCTCAATCCATTTTTAATTGAAGTTATTTTTTATTGTTACTTTTTTTCTCTTCATATGTTGTCCTGTCCTCAGCTTAAATTTTACTTCCCTCTTCTTTGACAAATCTATCTGCCTTTTTAGTTTGATACATCTTGAAAGAGTCTACTCTATTTTCACTTTGTTGAATTTATAGCTTGTTTTCATTAGTCTTTCTGACAGCCTGTCTAATATATTATTTTTATTGCTTCTTTGGCCAGTTATAACTGACAGCCAATCTTTGGGGAAAATTGTCTTGGCTTTAGTATTTTCCTGAGGGCTGATGAAATTCCCAATTCATTGTTTTCATCTTAAACAGCTTCTATGTTAACTTTACATGTAGTGTTGGGCAGAGCAACCTAACTTTGATGTGAAGACAGGAGTACGACAGGGATGCCCCTTATCAACAATTTTATTTTTGACAGTCATAGACTGGGTGACGTGCCAGACAACAGAGGGCAGTCCAAGAGGAATTAGATGGACAATGTTTTCTACACTGGAAGATCTGGAATATGCAGATGACATTGCACTACTCGCACAAACTTTTTCTGTGATTGTTATTACGGTTGTATTTAGTTCTTCTGCCTCAGATTTGTGTTTTTTTTTTAAATTGTCAAGTGGCCACTGAGATATGGATTCTCTGTCAATTCTTTAATTTTGAATATATGCCTCATCTTTCATCATTTACAGTTCTTGTTGTTTGCCCATCTGTATATACACATGTCCATTACATAGTTGGGTATGTTTCTTTTTTAAATTGCCATATGCTTCCTCTTTACATCAATTTTTCTGCCTTTTTTCACCACTTCTGATACATAGTCAACCAACTCTGGGAAACTTGCTCTCAATGGTGGGAATGTGCTACTTTGTGTTAGGGGCACTGCCTTTGTTTGTGCAAGCTCTGGTTTAATGAGTGGGAGATCTTTAGCTTTTTGTACAAAGCAATTTCTCTGCAATCTACCCCCAGCCATATCCTTTCAATCTGTCTTTCACTGGGGGGTTTTTTGAGCCTTTGAAATTTGTCTGCCTACTTATTGAAGTCAAGAGACAAGATGACAAATCACATTTTATTTTTGTTCAGAGTTCATTTTGTATGGACTAATTTATTTAGCTAAGTTTACACATGAAAAATTTATTTTGTTTTTATTTGTTTGCCTATTTGATGATTTATTTTTCAGAGTTAAAGGAAGTTGCTGTTTAAAAGCATAAGAGTTTTAGTTTGCAGATGTAAAAGTTCAAAATTTAGAAATCTTTAGCAGACCACAATGTCTATTGTACGTTGACATCTGCCAGAATACTTGATTAAAAAATGTTCAGAACAAGAAGTTGTAGAAACACATGATCATCTATAGTAGCAGGCACTGTACATTCAGAAGAAGAGGCCACAATATAACCAATGGACCTTGTATCTGAGTTTAATGAAGTGGACCTAAATAAAATGGAGGCAAAACTCATACATTAAAAAAAAATTGTATGTGAGGCCATCTACCATGGGCTGATTGTGCTGCAATTAGAACAGACCTGAGATATTAGAATAATCTATCAAAATGGTTATCTTTCTTAGTTTGTGATGCAGTTGGCAAATAGAGCTATCCTTGGTGTATATATGTAGACAGCATGTGGTTGTTCACAACACGAACTTGTACACAGTATGAAGTTGTACAAAACATGTATTTGTACACAGAAACTTTTATGCACATCACAAACTTGTGCACACAAAATGAACATGTATACAACATAAATGTATAATAATAATAATAATAGCCCCTTCAGTCATAACTGACTATGGGAATGCGCCCCTGAGGTGACAGCCCTCAGCTGCTTATTTTCCTGGTGCTCCTTTTGATGTTTTCTCCCCTCCTCTGCTTGTTGTGTGAGCCTCTCTTCGCCCAATCTGAGGTGGCGCCGTAAATAGCATCGCCACTTAGTGCGATCAGCAGCTTCATCCTCCCATGTTGCTGGATCCATGTCCAGTGCCCTCATATCTCTCTTGCACACTTCTTTGAACCTCAGCTGTGGTCGCCCAACTGTTCTCTTGCCATCTGCTAATTGTCCGTAGAAGATATCTTTTGGGATGCGACCATCTTCCATGCGGCGAACATGGCCAAGCCAGTGAAGTCTGCGCTGTCTAAGCAGTGTATACATACTTTGAAGGCCAGCACGTGACAACACCTCGACATTTGTCACTTTATCTTTCCACGAAATGCCGAGGATGCGGCGTAGACACCGTAAATGGAAGGTATTGAGCCTTCTTTCTTGCTTAGCATAGGTCTTCCAGGTCTTGCTGCCAATTATAGGAGTGTGCTGGTGATGCAGGCATTATATACCGCAGCTTTGTTTTCATTGTGAATTTGGAGTTTCCCCAAACACGCGATGTGAGGCGGGCAAAGGTAGCTGCAGCTTTGCCAATGCGGCTGTCGATTTCTGTATCCAGTGAGAGTTTGTCATTGAAGTAGACCCTAGGTATGTGAAGTGGTGCTTCTTCTTCTTCTTCCGTCCTTAGCCACCGACCGTCAAAGCAGTCAGTGGCCATTACGCCTAGTGGCGTCTTAGGGCAACAGCAGATAGGTTTTCTTCGCCATTGTTTCCCATCACGCCTATTGGCGTCTTTAGGGCAACGGCAAATCAATCCATTTGCTGTTGTTTCCGTAATCGAAGTGACTGGCAAACGGGTGATCAGCCCGTTGGTTGAAGTGGTGCACCACTGCCAATTTATAGTTATCAATAGTGATAACTGATGCAGCACCCACATCCTGATTCAGCACATTTGTTTTCTTTAGACTTATTGTGAGGCCAAAGTCCTTGCATGCTTTAGTGAAGCAATTCATCAAGTTCTGAAGCTCCTGTTGGCTTTGAGTGACGACTGCAGCATCATCAGCGAACAACAAGTCTCTTATAGTGACCCTTCTGATTTTTGTTTTTGCCTTCAGCCTTGAAAGATTAAACAGACGGCCATCTGACCTAGTGTGAAGGCATATTCCTTCAGTTGCATCTCTGAATACATGTTTCAAGAGTAAGGCAAAGAAGATCCCGAAGAGGGTCAGAGCCAGAACACAGCTTTGTTTAACGCTGCTTCGTATGTCAAAGTGCTGTGACGTGCTTCCAGCATATTGGACTGTTCCCTTCATGTCATCATGGAATGACTTTATCATTTCCAGCATTTTAGAAGGGCAGCCTATTTTCAGGAGGATTTTGAAGAGTCCATCCCTACTAACCAGGTCAAATGCTTTTGTGAGGTCTATAAAGGCGATATTTAAAGGCCTTTTCTGCTCTCTTGATTTTTCCTGAAGCTGGCGGACAGAGAAGATCATGTCTGTTGTTGATCTACCAGCTCGGAATCCACACTGTGACTCTGGATATATGCGCTCAGCTAACTTGTGTAGTCGCATTAAGATGACTTTGGCAAAAACCTTACCAACAATACTAAGAAGAGAGATGCCTCTGTAGTTATTGCAATCACTTCTGTCTCCTTTATTTTTGTACAGTGTTACAATCTTGGCATCTCGCATGTCTTGAGGAATAGTTGTCTCTTCCCAGCACTGGCACAGCATCCTATGCAGGGGATGTAATAGCGTGCTCTTACAGCATTTGATTAAATCAGGAGGAATCACATCACTTCCTGGTGCTTTGCCAGAGGCCAAGCTATCAATGGCCTTGCTGAGTTCCTCTAATGATGGTTCAGCATCCAGCTCCTCCATAGTTGGCAGACATTTGACAGCATCAAGGGCTGCAGGCATAACGGTATGTTCTCTAGCATAAAGCTCAGAGTAGTGCTTGACCCACCTCTCCATCTGCTTACCCTTATCGGTTAGCTTCTCTCTGCTGATGGTTTTTAGCAGTGCCGTCTTACTTTTTTGGGGGCCAAGTGCTTTCTTTATACCGTCATACATTTGTTTAATGTTGCCTGTTTGCGCTGCGATCTGGATGCTCTCACTGAGCTGGAGCCAATAGTCATTTGCACAGCATCGAGCAGTTTGTTGAACTTTGCTTCTCGTAGCCTTCAGGATCTGTAGGGTTCTAGCACTCGGTGAACGTTTGTATTCATTCATTGCACTGCGCTTAGCTTCAATGACAGGTGCCATCACATCTGATGAAGCATCAAACCAGTCATTTGACTTTGCTGTTTTCTTACCAAAGGTGGCAAGTGCAGTACTTTGAATGGTGTTCTGCAGATGCTCCCAGTTCTCTGTAATAGTATCACCATGCTGAGGGCTGCTGAGCACTTTCTTGAAGGTCGCAGTAAATTGAGCGATCATGACAGGGTCTGACATCTTGCTGGTATCAATGCGTGGTTTCCCTTCATGTCTGAAACGATAGAGTTTTCTTGGTTGTGCTCTGATTTTGCAGCAAACCAAGGAGTGATCTGTATCACAGTCTGCACTATGGTACGAGCGCGTGGAGAGCACAGACCTGAGAAGTGGCCTTCTGACGAGAATCAGGTCCAGTTGGTGCCAGTGCTTAGATCGTGGGTGTCTCCATGACACCTTATGCTGGGGTTTTGTCTGAAAGTAGGTGTTGGTCATGCAGAGGTCATGGTGGACACACAGCTCTAAGAGCCGTTGTCCATTTTCATTCATCTTACCAATACCAAACCTGCCCAGACATGAAGGCCATAAAACATTATCGGCACCCACTCTAGCATTAAAGTCACCAAGGAGAACAAGCTGTTCTTGCCTAGGGATGCTTTTGATGACTGCTGCTAGATTCTCGTAGAACTCATCTTTAGTTTCTGAGGCAGAGTACAGAGTAGGAGCATGCACACTGACAAGGGTGATGGGACCTGTGCTAGTTTGCAGGCGGAGCGTTAACAGGCGTTCTGATCCATTCTCGCCTGGTTCAACCATTTTAGTTAGGGATTATTTTACCGCAAAACCTACTCCGTGTTCTTTAGTTTTATTAAGATCTTTCCCTTGCCAATAAAATGTGTAGTCCTTCTCGCTCACCGTTCCAGAGTCCGCCAGGCGCGTTTCCTGAAGTGCAACTATATCCATCTGAAGTCGTTTAAGCTCATCATTAATTATGGCTGTCTTCCTTACATCGTTTATGTCCTGTAGGTTTTCGGATAGTCCAGTCAACATAGTCTGGACGTTCCAGCATCCCAATCTGAGAGTTTGCTTATTTATATTATTCTGATAATTGCTTGGTGCAAGATTTTCTGTCCACAGTTCGGGTTTGACCCTAATCCCCATGCACCCAATGGGGAAAGCAGACAGTGGCGGGACAACACCTTATTGACTGGGGGCTGCCTAGCTTGAAGCGGGCGGTAGCTGTCCAGTGAGATCCTAGAACCTCTCCCACTGTCGGAAGTAGCTCCTGGCGCCATGCCCTACGCCAATTGGGCAAAATGCTTATAACCGGTAACTGCTACTTTCCGTGTTTTGCCGACACCTATAGGGTGAAGCTGGAGTGTCCTCTCCAGGGCGCGAGCTTGGGCACAGTTATATGGAGATCAAGCTGTTGCCCATGCAGCATGTTCCCCCTCTCCACACAGCTGGTAGATCCAAAGGAACGGCAGTAGCTGATACAGTTTGGTACCAGCCACATCGCATAAATGTATAACATGTACACAACATTGCCATTCACAACGGGAACTTTTGCACAAGAAACTTGTACTCAACATGCATTTGTACACAAATATACATGCACACAACATTAATTGAACCTGTACGCAGCATAAGATTAAGAAACTTGTAAAGATTCACAAGGGCTGTCATTTGTATAACAACCTCTTCAGGTCTGGATGATGGAGATAAAGACAAAACAGATCCGGTGACTACACAAGGAGCATATCTGTCCTATCTCCATCTTCGACATTTGCGAATCAGGGACATGCGGAGGACTGTAAGTGAGCTAGTTAAAACACATTGTCATTGCCTGGTTGTAAGTTCTCCACAGTTCATCAGACATGTCACTGCCTGGTTGTATGCTCACCACAGTTCATCAGACTTGTCATTGCCTGGTTTTATGTTCTCAACTTCATAAAACATAAAGTTGCCTGGTTGTATGTTCTCCACAGTTCGTCAGACTTGTAGTTGCCTGGTTGTAAGTTCTCCACACTTCATCAGACTTGTAGTTGCCTGGTTGTAAGTTCTCCACACTTCATCACACTTGTAGTTGCCTGGTTGTAAGTTCTCCACACTTCATCAGACTTGTAGTTGCCTGGTTGTAAGTTCTCCACACTTCATCAGACTTGTAGTTGCCTGGTTATTATTAAAGTAACATTTAAAAAAAGCCTTGTGTAATTGCCAGGGGTCTCTGAAGAGAAATAGAAAGAACAAGACTATGCTGGCATGTCATTTAAAGGTGATTAATATGAGGTTGTTCATGAGGCTAGCAACCTCATCATGAAAAACAAATTGTTACACAAACCATTGCTACAAGAGCACATGAATATTTTTGGTGCATGTTTCCTGCAAGGGGACCAGCTGTAGTGGTGGCTGCATGCTCCACAGGCGGCAAAAAGAAAGATGATGAGGATTTAAAAAAATAAAAACTTGGATGAGATTTTAATCTCATTCATTAGTCAAGATTGGTACTAGGTAATCCAGTTCATTGACCTGTTAAAATGAATTAATTAATACCTCATTTTGCCCTTACAGAGCATGAGAGCACCGCTGCAGTTGATCCCATGTAGGAAGCTTGTGTCAAAACATGTCATGTTCTTTTGTAGTGGTTGTTTTGTTATAGTCTGTCCGGAAATTTGTGCCCACAGAAAGTGTCAATTTTCTCCAAAACTGTTTGTTGTATGGACATGAATTTTTGCATGCAGTCTTAGATTTTCCATGCAGTTATTAATATTTTTTTGCCCTTACAAAACTCATGTCATGTTCGAATTTTCTTCTTTACGTTATATAAAAAACTCTTACTGTTGTTTGGGTTAATTTTTCTTAGTTTTACAGGAAAGTTACAAGATCCGTTCAAAAATATTTTTTTTTGTTTGAATTAATGTAGTAACTACATGTCCACATGAGTGGCACTTATTGTACACAGTCGCGAGTAACTAATTCAAACCAAAAAAAAATATTTTTGAATGGATCTTGTAACTTTCCTGTAAAACTACTAAAAATTAACCCAGACAACAGTAAGAGTTTTTTTATATAACGTAAAGAAGAAAATTCTAACATGACATGAGTTTTGTAAGGGCAAAAAATATATTAATAACTGCATGGAAAATCTAAGACTGCATGCAAAAATTCATGTCCATACAACAAACAGTTTTGGAGAGAATTGATGCTTTCTGTGGGCACGAATTTCCGAACGGACTATACCAGTATGTTTCTTATGATGAGGTTGGTAGCCCTCATACAGGCCCTGAAATTAGTTATATCTTATATCATGCCTGAGGGAAAGGTCATCATCTTTCTTTGTCTCCTCAATATCCACCCCACCTCCACCCCTTTTCCTGGAACCAAGTAGTTTGTTAAAAAAGTAACAATTTGACAAAAATTATCTCAATGGCACTTGACTCTCATTCATTAGCCTAGAATTGATGCCTTCACTCATTTTATTCTGTATCCATCAACAAGTTCATGACATTTCCCATCATGCCACCACGCGCCGTCTGTTCAATATCTGTCTGTGTCATCTTTATTCCTTTTAGGTTTGTCTCCACCTTCCTTTTCCATGCCTTATTTTTTTTCCGTCGTCTATTTCTCTTACCCTGCAGGGTCCAAAAGAACAACTGTCTTGTAATGTTATCAGCAGGTTTTCTCAGTGTGTGTGTGTGTGCGTATGTGTGTGTATGTGTATATATGTGTGTGTGTGTTTATGTGTGTGTGTATTATCCAAAACCAATGTCTTGTCTTGTTCCACTGATATTTGTCTGGTTTGTTCCATCAGCTCCACGTCTGTGGTCTTGTCACTATATTCTAATCCTTCCATTTTGTACAAGCACCTGATTATTAAAGTCTGTGAGTTCTTCATTGTTGCATTTATTTTAGCCAGCAATAGAACAAGATTATACAGTACATTCACTTATCTAGCTGCTGTAAATTGGTTCATGAACACAAGTCTCTAAAAGTAATGAGGATGGCCAGAAATAAGCCAGTATGCAGGTAAAGCTCTTTGCATACACCCAGAAGGAGGTACTCCACATTTTATGGACACGTTATTTGGAAAGGAAATTCAGAATGTTTAATGACAACAGGCAAAAAATGTATGAAGAAAGAGATAATTTATGTTGCTATTGTATCAGTTGTTTCCTGAAGTTGTTGACTAGTAATTCAAAACCAAATTAAAAAAAAAAATAAAAAATTAAGCATTTTAGTGTAGCAATTTGAAAAGGCCCTATTTAGTTCCCAGGCCCTATATAGTTCCCAGGCCCTATATAGTTCCCAGGGGTCTCAGAGGAGACAAAGATAGAATAAGGCTACTATTACCTGAGGTATATTGTAAGAGTCAACTAATATGACATAGTGCAAGGGGTTGGCAAGCTCATCATGTTGTAAGAGTCAACTAATATGACATAGTGTGTTAAGAATCTTTCCTTTGTCTTCTGTATGTTGTCTAGGGATTACTAATTTTATAGAAATATCGTCACCAAAACTCTGGCCACAACCTTTATAGGTATTCGTTCTGCTTTTTATTCAGATTCGTTTTATCGAACTAACTGTCAGAAAGTGTTAGTTGTTTATATGTATTCAAACTGTGAATCAGTCCTCAACGAATGCTGTTTTATACGACTTTCAATTTTATTTAACATATAAACTTGCATGAGCGACACATTGCTCTAATAAAGTCTGACATCCTCAATTAAATATCGATTCTTGCCTTCCATATATTATTTATACATGAGTCCACACATCTGAAAATTCTTTATACTATCAAGACTTAATCTCTATGTGCTTGCATAGCATGTTCCATAATTTCCTCCATTTATTTTATTCTTAGGAGTTCATCTTTATATTTTGGCTTCCTTCCATGTCCGTATTATTTCAGTTCCGTGCCTTCTTGCACATTTTCCTTTTGTCGGCAATCAAATGTATTTTCGTGGATATTCATATCCCTTCATAACGGTTATATTAACCTTGACCTGTGGTCAAATATCTCCTTTGGCAAATCGAGATTAAATCTTACCCGAACTTTGACACATCCAAATAAGATGGGTTTGTCCCATAATGAATTCACAGCACACTTGATTTCTACATCGAAATCTGAATCATATAGACCTTTCAAGTAGACCCCGCTACACTTTGATAAGTGGACTACGCCACACAAGCCGACACTGTCCATACGGGTCCAAGCCCACAAGTAGAATGCACACTACGTCATGCCTCGCAACCATGTGTAGTTACATTCCAGCATGATAGCAATTCTGTGTTCTGGTGAGGCACATCTTGGTGCAGAGCGATCTCTCCCAAAACACTCTTAAAAATCGCTTTGCCCCACGATGCGCTCTCAACATAGTCAATGGGGTTGGCAAGCTCATCATGTTGTAAGAGTCAACTAATATGACATAGTCAATGGGGTTGGAAAGCTCATCATGTAAAACAAGTTGCTACAAAAACCACTGCTGCAAGAGCACATAAATGTTTAGGTGCCAATATCCCACAAGGGGACCAGCTACAGTGGTGGGCTGCCTGCTCCATTATGAGCAAAGATAGGAAATGATGATGAACAAGTTTATAAGTTTAACTCTTTGACTCCGCAATTATTTTCCACCCTGTGCCATAATTTTAGTTCATGATAGACTAAAAACAACGCTCAGAGCGTTGTTTCGGCATGGGTATCAAATCTGACCACCGCTCTGAGCATTGTTCCGGAGTCAAAGAGTTAAGATATTCAGCACATAAATAAACATTTACTGTTGGCCAGATAATAACTAGTAAGACAAGCTCATTTACACATCAGTATTTTATAAACATGAAAAGTTGTCCATCAAGTACAAAGTTATTTATGGCTTGAGCTGACATAGACTATCTCGTTGTCTTTGTTTGACAGTGTTTATCTGTGCTGAACTACTTCCGGTCGATAGAGAGGACATTGACCATCAATGATCAAGGACTGATTAAAAATGAAGACAGTCTTCAGCGTGGCAGGTCAGAGGCACATGTTTTATTTCTTTGAGATGCTGTCTTTGTCAACAACATGACATTTAAAAAAAAAGGCTATTTCACAATACATGAGTTATGTTTAAATTACGCCTTTCTGTTATTTTGTCTGTTATTTTATATATATATATATATATCCATTCATCCTTAAATGAATCCATCCATCTATCTGTCTATTTGTGTGTCAACTTACTTTTGCTGACTGTGCCCACTGTAGTCTTCTTCCTTGTATTATGTTCCTTAAAGCTGATATGTACCTGTTTGTACTAGATTTTGCCCACTTCAGTCTTGGCTTTTGCATTAATATATTCCTTAAAACTGATATTTACCTGCTTGTGTTAGACTGAGCCCACTTTTGTCTTCTTCCTGTAATAGCTGATAACATAATCCCTAAAATTGATGAGGTCATCCACATATGACATCACACAATTTTTGCCATTGTCAAATCCCCCTCCCTCTTTTGTCACACTTCATCACAAAAACCCCCCCCCCCCCCCCCCCCCCCCTCCCTTTGTGTGACATCACAAATATCTTCCCCAATCCCTTATTTTAAAAGACAAAGTGTTTAATTACGCCTGCGTCACCAGCACACTCCTATATGGTAGTGAGACCTGGACAACCAATGCTAAGCAAGAAAGAAGGCTCAACACCTTCCATCTACAGTGCCTACGCCTCATCCTTGGCATTTCTTGGAAAGATAAAGTGACAAATGTCGAGGTGTTTTCACATGCTGGCCTTCAAAGCATGTATACACTGCTTAGACAGTGAAGATTATGCTGGCTTGGCCATGTCCACCACATGGAAGATGGTCGCATCCTAAAAGATATTTTCTATGGCCAACTAGCAGATGGCAGAAGAACAGGTGGGCAACCGCAGCTGAGGTTCAAAGATGTGTGCAAGAGAGACATGAGGGCACTGGACATAAATCCAGTAAAGTGGGAAGATGAAACTGCCGATTGCACCAAGTGGCGATGCTATCTACGGTGCCACCTCAGATTGAGCGAAAAGAAACTCACACAACAAGCAGAAAAGAGGAGAAAACATCGAAAGGAGCACCAGGAAAATAAGCAGCTGAGGGCTGTCACCTCAGGGGCGCATTCCCATAGTCAGTTATGACTGAAGGGGCTATTTTTATTATTATAGTGTTTAATTAATCAGGCTTCTAGAAAAATCGTTCCATTCATGTGCCACGTTCCAACATAAGACATGGCCTAATCCTTGCCCTACCCAGCCACATGCTTTTGCATTTTCATCATCATCATGTGACATATTCTTTCCAGAACGTTGTCTCCATTACAGCTGCTCTGAACGCATCACGATTCTGGGCAAGTCGACCTGCATCAGCCAAAGACAAGTTCAGACTCTCTGTGATGTCCTGGGTCCACCGTCGTCTAGGTCGACCCCTTCCCCTTTTTCCAGGGACCATGCCTTCCATCACTGTTTTTTCCAGACTATTATGTCTTTTTATATGACCGAAAAAATTTCAGCTTCCTTATTGCGATGGTATTTAGGAGCCAATGTTCCTGTACGTTTAGTGAGTGCAGTACTTCTCTGTTGGTCTTTTTTTCTGTCCAGGGTATTCTCAACATCCTTCTGTAGCATTTCATTTCGAATGATGTAATCTTTTTTGCAACTGTTTTATTGAGTGTCCAAGTCTCGCAGCCGTATGTTGCTACTGGGAATATACATGCTCTGATCAGTTGTAACTTTGTTTCTTTGCTTGTGCCTTGCCATAGGTTTTTCATCTGTATTAGCTTATGTGAAGCAATTGCAAGTCTTCTTTTAATTTCTACTGCACAGTCGCCAGAGCTGTTAATGATTGATCCTAAGTATTCGAATTCATTGACACTTTCCAGTTCTTCGTTATCAATTTCAATTTCTGGTTTGGTCTTTACTTTGTCTGTTGTCAATACTTTGGTCTTCTTGGTGTTTAGGTATAGATTCTGGGTTTTGCATTTTACCCCACCAAAATATAATAATTATATTAATAATAAAATAAATAAATAATTGTAATGTTTACGTCTGCCCTAATACTTTCAGCTTGCTAAACATATGTGTCTTTGATCTCATCGAACTATTGATGGTGTTAACTTGCTATTGTTTAATTTTTTTTAAATCTAATTTTAATCAACAGACAAGTTTTTGAAAGGTGTGTACAACATTATAGGAAACCTGTTCACAACATTACGAGGCAGTCCTTGTTCTGGAATCCCCAAGGTAGGAGAGGTAGATCAAAAAAACACATGGAGAAGATAGCTGGAGACAGAAGTGAAAATGATGAAGAAGTAGAACAAACTTGAGCTCATGACACGTGACCGGTGAACTTGGCGTGTATGTGTTGAAGGCCTATGCTCCTTAGGGAACTATAGGGTATTGATTTGACTACATACATACATACATTCATATCAGAATCTTTATTCTCCTTTAAAATAATGGACGTTCATACATACATACACACACTTAACTCTTAGTATACGAGCGGCCTTTTAGAAAGGCAGATGATCGATCTGCACTAAATAATTTATTTATAAAGATAACATAAAGTGTTATATATCAAAATGTGAAGAAATGAAACCCCTATATCATGGACGTAACTAAATTGTTCAGTGGTTTTAAACATGCATTCACTTATACATTTTTGCTATTGACGGGGATCGATCATCGGCCTTTCTAAAAGGCCGCTCGTATACTAAGAGTTAAATAAATATATAATTAAAAATCAATTTAAACCAATTAGAGATTATCACAAGTCCAAATTATCCGATATTTCAGCTGCAATAATAACAATAATAATAATAATCAAAGTTATCCATGAGGGAGTTGTTTACTATTGTGGATAAAAGTGGACTATGAGAAATGAGGTGACAAAATCTATTTTGTTAAGACGTCATTTATGGAAGACGCGATCTGTATTCATATTCTTTTTGTGTGACATCACATTTCTTTAACTCTTTTTGAAGCATTCTAAATGGTGACGTGTACTATCTTTTAGTGTTAATTTTATGTTAATCTTTTCTGTGAACATGTACTTATTATATACCAAACTGTAAGGAAATAGATAGAGAATTGTAATATGTAGTGTCTTTTGTAGTATTTACACAAGTATGTTCGGTATACTTGAAACATTTTGCATGTAAAATTGAAAAACACTAAATATTTAACTGTAGAATATGAGCTTACCAAAGACAAATTACTGTTATAGACAATTAAACTTTCTTTTTAGTCTTCAAACATCATGGAAATCTATTTACAAAGTAAAAACACATTGCTTATTGCCACAGTTAGTATATTTAGTGTTGTTCACACCAGTATTTACTGTGGTCCCTTATAAGAAAAAAATAAATTATGCAAAATTGCATTACGTAATTTTCAAACAAATAAAGAAGAATAACATCATATAAAAACTTTTTACATTTGTTTAATGTTTTAATAGTATCCCTAGCTTCATCTTCTACCTAAGACTAGTGATTAGATGTTCAGGTAGGTCTAGTTTTGTTGCTTTTCGATCGGCCAGAATTTGACTATGCCCACTAATCAACTAAATCTAATATGTCTAGCTTTTCTGCACCGATTCAGTTTTTTTACAACAAACTGTGACTTCCAAACAATCATTGTCAATGTTAGCAATGTTTCTAAGTAGTTTGACACAATTATTCACTTAGGAGACTTAGAAAATGTAAATATAAAGCATAACATATTTCTCTCGCAATAACAACGAAAAATGCAAACAAGTGAATCATCACACAAATTGTGATAATAACTTCAAAACACGCACACGTGCTGCTTAACTACACTCAAATTAGTTGTTTAAATAGTAGCAGAAGTCATTCTAGGAGTTTTAAAATATGAACTGTATTAAACAGACGATTTTTGGGGTTTATTCGTGATAAACTAAAAACAACGCTCTGAGCATTACAGTGGCACGGCAGTTACAATGTTGCAATGCTCTGAGCGTTGTTCTGGAGTCAAAGAGTTAAACCCCCCCTCCCCATATCATCACACTTCGTTACAAAATTTTAGACTCCCCTTCCCCCTCATTGTGTGATGTCATATGTGGATGACCACTATTTACTTGTTTGTGTTAGATTGTGCCCACTTTTGTCTTCTTCCTGTAACAGTTGATAACATGTTCCCTATAACTGATAATTAACTCTTTCATTCCAGAGTTATTTTGCACGCTGTGCCAGACTTTTTTTGGGGCAGAATTTTATAGAGTGAAGTGTTCATATTTCAGTCTAAATTTTTGTGTGAATTTTCCTTTGAACTAGCACATATTATATATCAACATGAAGGGGAATGGAAGGAGAATTGTAATTATTAATTTATTTTGTAGTATTAACAAACATGCTGTTAGTAGACATTAAAACATGATGAATGTTATTTGAAAAACACAAAAATATTGAAAGCAAAATGTGCACTTACCGATGGCCAGCTAATGTTGTAGTCATTAAAACTTACCATTCAGTCTTGAAACATCAAGGTAATCCATTTTTGAAATAACACAACACTAGATATAGCACAATTTAGCACATTTAGTGCATTTATGCAGTGTATGCTGCAGCCACTAAAAACTTCACAACACTGAAAAAATCCACTAAAAACTTCACAACACTGAAAAAATCCTAGAATATATATATTACCAGATTATGGCTTTTTCCAGCACATAAACTAGAAAAATATAAAATGAAACATTTTCATAATATATTTACATGATTATTTTATGATTCAAGCTTGCGCTGTGTGTGCCACAACTTGAAGCAGTGAGGATGAAGTCGAGGTTTGCCTTCGCATCCCTCACAAATAAAGACTGTCCGCTTTACATCCTTCGGTGTACTGCACACTCTGCAGCGTCCATCATTTTTTTGCTCTTACAATAACATGCTTCGAGCCCTGAAGTCTTTCTATTACATTTGACTTAATAGGGCGGCCAATTTTGGATCTCATCATGTCATCTGCTTCAGTCATCAAGTCAGCTGCTGCTTCTGTAAGCTGGTTAATTAAAATCAGCTTGAATTTTTTAAGTGACATTTTTGTGTCAGCGCCCTCTGGTCGAGACAAAACATATAGAATATGTGCATTATTGCAGCAAATCTCCACTATCCAGTGGTATATTTTCTTCCACCATTTATTGCTTTTCCTTGTGTGGAGTCCATAATAACTCAACATCTGGTCAGCCTTATCACAACCATTCATGCTCATATTGTAGCTATGGATAGTGGATGGTTTGGTTTTTTGCCTGTGTGTAATGTCTTCAGCATTTCCATTTGAAGTGACTATCACCACAGGTTTTTTTGCCTTTTTATCCTTCCATGCAGTGCACATAATTCTGTCATCTTTAGAGACCCAGTGCCGGCTTTCCATATGTTTCAAGGAAAGACCTTTCAGAGCAAGAGGAAAACCTTTTCTATTGGTCTGGAGTGTCCCTGTGAAATAGAATTTGTGTTCAAGAAGGAAATCAACTAAAGCTCTGGTGGTGTAATACCTGTCAGCATATATGTGATATCCACTTCCAATACAGCCGAGGAGGGTATTGAAGATTTTAATGGCATGGCCACTGTCAGAATCACACTCTGGATTGTATGATGTATCTGATCCATAATAAGTGAGCAGATTCAGTACATATCCAGTGGCACTGTCTACCAATCCAAAACTTTTTATGTGATACTTTTTGGGCTTGGATGCATTAAACTGCTTATATCTCCAACGCCCCTTGAAACCAATAATCATTTCATCAATTGAAATGTTTTCAAATGGTATAAAGGCACTGTTGAAATTTGAGCATAGCATGTCCACAAAAGGCTCAATTTTGCTCTTTCCTTCAGCATCTGCATCTCCCACATGAAGCATTGTGTGATGTATAGCCTCAAATCTCTTTCTTTCAAACATTTTGAAATAGAAAGGCATAAACAAGCTTGGCTCTCTTGAAAAGTAGTCGCGTATGCTTGGTCTCTTATCCAACCCCATTGAATTAGTGACTGCAATGAATTTTAAAAATTCATGCCTATTTACAGGTTTCCAGTTGTTATACACTGATTGTTTTTGTGCTGGGGTGTTCATCTGTACACATCTTGTGGCATATTCATTGATGCTTGTGATTATATATTCCATCACATCATTTCTGACAAGTGCCAAAAAGCAATCCAGTGGTGTTGATGTTTCATCAACATATTCTGGGTTTACACCTGGTGCTGTTTGTGTACCTCGTGGCTTGGGGATAAATCTAAAGTTGTTTGAAGTTTTAACCGTACTTCTAACATCATCAGCAACCTGTGACCAGTCATCTGGTGTTGTAAGCCTAGCTTTCTTACCTTTCGATGGGCCAGGCTGGGGCAACGCCCTCTCATCACCTAGATCCAAAGTGTCTGACATGCCTGAAACACTTCCATCATCTGATAAAAAATTATCAGAGTCCATCAATTCATCTTCACTCTCCATTATATTTTCAAGTAAACTTAATGCTTTAGACGCAGACATTCATCTAGAAGGCACAGAACTAATAGGAATATGACTTGCCATAACGCTAAAACCACACACAAATTTTTCTCAAAATCGGATCACACTTGACTAGCTAATAAATTCGATAACAAAGAAATAACACGTGTGAACAGCTCCAATTTCTTCGATAAAAAGACCGGACATCACTAACGGAAGTTCCTGTTAGGTTTAGAAAACATGGATTTGTTTACATGGTTAAGTTTCTGCATTTCTTGGCGAGAATTCTTAAGAGCTTAAGACGCTCAGGGATTTGCTAACAGTCACGCAACGCTCAGAGCGTTGCAGGGAGTTGCTGTTTTTTTTTAAATTATTTTAATCTGATAGTTACAGCTTTACTGTAATTAGACTATTATTTTTTTTAACTACAGCTGTGTTACTTGAATTCTGATTTGAAGAAATTCTTTGTTTTTTCATGATCCCTTTTCACACGTAACGGAGCATGAGATCACCTCACCTGCAGTGGAAGTCCACAAAATAAGAGTTAAACCTGTTTTTTTTGATTTGTTTCAAATGAGGTTTTATGCTAAACTGATAGTTACCTTTTACTTAATAATGTAATTAAGCGCCAAACACGGCGCATAAGGCAGAAACCAGTGCTCTCCAGGTTGTTTTTTGTGACGCCACTCCTCTTAGCTCTTGCACAGCTTTAGGCCCAACGTTACTTGAATTATGTTCTTCTGATTTTCTTTTGAACCCTCAGAAAAGTTGTAGTGGTTTGTTTTTTCATGTAGGACATGACCCTTTTGACCACGTCTTTTCCTTATATAGTCGGAGACATAGATTTCTGCCTAGAGTCCTCATTTGTCCTAGTCTTGAATTTTACTTTCACCTTTTCATGAGTTTTCTAAGACATTTGTTCTCGAATGTATTCAGCTTGTTCTCCAATGAATTTTTGTTATTTTCCAACTCTCAATCACTTCATGTGAATAAACAGACGAAGTGTATGTTTTCTGATCAATTTCCAAATGTTAGATTTGTTTAGCAAAGCTTCTAATGATTTCTCTTGTTGTCACCATCCTGAGTCATTTTACTGCCTAAATAATTGAAACTTTCAAAGTTTTTCCTGTTCATGATATCAAAGATACATAGCTTTAGTTTTAGAGGCATTTATTTGGAGACTTTTAACCGAGAGATGACACAAATTATTTATTGCTTCTTGGGATTGTCTTGGTGTTGAACTTAAGAATGCTACATCATCTGCGAAATCCAGGTCCCCCAGGAATTTTCCATTTGTCCATTTTATACCCATACTTACGATATACTTGAGGAATAAATGGCCGATTCTTTCTTCTTCTTCTTCTTCTTCTAAGAGACCCCTAGGAACTGTATGGGGCAATGTCTTTCTCATTAGACTCATCAAAACAAATTTTATTAGAACATCAGTCAACTAAATATTTATGAGGACACTAAGTTATACCTCACACTGTGTAGTATCTAATACTGCGATGCATAGAGGGCAAAAACCATGTTTATTTTCTTTTTTTTTCATTGTTCTTCAGTTCCCAAAACCACCGCACAGGAACTGATATAGATGGCAGCACGGGAGGTGGTGGTGGTCTTGGCTTCCATGGTTACCTGCACAATAATCCAGCAGATTTTAAGTAAGCTTGCAAATAGTTCATGGACCTTATTGTTACCAGTAAAATCAACAAACGCAATGTATCTTCAGTATAATCAATAACACAGCAACATTTCTGATTTAGAATGTTAAAAAAGGGTGAAAAATTGTACTAGAGTCAGTTTTACAAATAAGCAAACACTAGAAACACAGGAGGTTTTGGAAATGTCCTTCATCAGCCAGTTACAAGCAGGAAACGAAGATGATTTTTATTTTTGAATTAGAAGTTTTGCTTTGTTTTGATAAGCCATGCACCGTTTAACCTAGACGCAAGGTCTGTCGTTATATTAGGGTGCATGTTCAAATATAAAACTACTTGTGGTCCATAGAACCGTTATCAAAACAAAGATGAGAGATATAGAAAAGCTAAGAAAAAATAACATTATATCTGATTTAGGCTTGGTGCTTGCAACCCTTTATGTAAAACAAAGTGCTAAAAAAAACTTTCTCTGCAAGAACACAGGATCTACTTTGAAGAAGGCATTCTACAGGGGAGCTAACTGCAGGGTTGTTATCTCCTTAAGGAACAATAAAAGCAAGAAGTGGGAAAGAGAAGAGAAAGAAATTTGATGTTGGAGAAAATGTGAAACATTGTAAATTATGTTTAAAAAAATAAAATAAAATAAATAAAACAAATATTCCCCAGTGAGTTTTTATATTTTAAGGATACTTTAGCTTGGTGTTTCCCCTTGAACCCCGGAGCACATCCCCAGCACACCCACCATTTTTCTGCATTAATTCAACAAAAAACTAAAAAGAGTGGAAGATAAGAGTAACTGTCAATTCAACAGCAGCCTTGAATTAACCCAATAATGTACTATTGGGTGTATGAGAAACTAGGACAAGTGAAGTTAGGGAGGAGCGGTGCATTAGGTTTTGTTCAGGCCATGTTATCCTTTTAAGTGCTCATGTCAGGGCCATGTAAAATCAAACTGCTATTATATGTAAGCCGTATATTACAGTAATATTGTTGAATTTAGCCTGGCAAATCCTCAAACACTCCCTTACTATTGAATGTCCCCCCTTTGCCCCTTTTACCTTATTGCCCCCTGGATCCTCCCAAAGCCCCCAAGTGGGCAGAGCCGCCCACTTTGGGAACCACTGCTTTAGCTTCTCTGCTGTTAAATAATCTACATCATGTACACTAAAACTGATCTTTATTTCTGAAAACCTCTCTGGAAATGGTGACTTATTTTGAAACATCAACATAATGCTGGACCTTAATCCAGATTGTCTCAGAATTTTATTTTTTGGTCATGGGTCTCACTGTGGTTTATAACACTGATCATGTTTCCTTGGCATTTTCTATTAAACATTTAGTACACAAATACTGGCAACATTTTACTTACATGCCAGTTCCAGAATACGAGTATCAACAGCATGCAGTTAGAACTTTCTTCATTTGTCCCAAAACCTAAGTGTGTGGTCAATGAGGCATCACTTTCCACTGAATGATTGATCACTTGTTTCCACATTTATCTATCTTTTACCATGTTCTACGTGCCAGCAAAAGTAATTTATATCTGAATGTTGTCTGCCCAGCACATGTGTGGTCTACCATATTTTCATGTTCTGGGGGCATGCAGTTAGAACGTTCTTCATTTGACCCAAAACCTAACTGTGTAGTCAATGATTCATCACTTTCCACTAAATGATTGATCACTTGTTTCCACATTTATCTATCTTGTACCTTGTTCTATGTGCCAGCAAAGGTATTTTATATCTGAATGTTGTCTGCTCAGCACATCTGTCTTCTTCTTTCTTCTTTGATCCTTAGCCGCCGACCGTCAAAGCAGTCAGTGGCCATCACGCCTAGTGGCGTCTTGTAGGGCAACAACAAATTGATTCCACTTTGCTCGGTCGGTGGCCATCCTTCGTACAGTGCCCCAACTCTGGTTCATTCCCTGCATCTCAGCCTCCACAGTCCTCCGCCAGGTTGTTTTTGGTCGGCCTCTCTTTCGTTTTCCTTCAGGGGTCCAAAGCATAGCTGTTCTTGTGATGGCATCGGGGTCTCTTCTGAGGACATGACCAACCCAGCTCCAGCGTCTGCCAGCTATGATGGTGTGCATGTCCTCTTGCTTGCTACGAGTAAGCAGATCTTGGTTAGTGATGGTATTCGGCCAAAAGATTCGGTGAATTTTTCTTAGGCATGTTGTGTGAAAGGAGGACAATTTCGACATTTCCTTCTCTGTAACTCTCCAGCATTCCGCACCATAGAGAAGCACAGAAAGCACACAGCTCTGATATAATCTTAATTTTGTGCTTGTGCTGTATTGGGAGGACTTCCAGATGTTGTTTAGGCTAAAGAAGGCTGTTCTTGCCTTATTCATTCTGATGTTGATGTCTTTGCCTGCCCCGCCGTCTGGTGTTACTATGCTTCCTAGGTATGTGAAGGTGTCTGTCTGTACCAATTGCTGATTCCTTACTGATATGGGCTCAGGGTTGCTCACATTGAGCGTCATGACCTCCAGCACATCTGTGGTCTACCATATTTTCTTGTTCTGGGGGCTGTCCTTTGAATGATGGTCTTGAACAATGCATTTGTTCTGGATACATCACCATGCCATGTTTAGTGTTTCTATTACACTGAAAAACTACATTTTTCTTTCTTATATAAGAATAAGTGTTCTTAGGTCAGTTTCTTGCGCTGATTTCAAATCTGAAATCCGTTTATCTCTGTCACATCGGGTTCTTAAGATATTTGTGAATAAATATATTTTTGGGAAACCGTTATTTGCTCCGTTTCATTTTTACTATATAACTTATTAAAAATTAATAAAATGCAAAATAATTCTACTTTTTATACTGCTAAAAGATGCATGACATACGTTATGCTATTTTTCAAATAGTTACAGTATTTTGAAATAATTCTGAGCAAAATATGGCTTCTAGAAGTTGTAGAAATTCGGCTGATCTGTTCTGTTACATGTGCGGATATTTTACCGATCGTGTTCACCAGAAAAACTTTACACCATTACTAAAGAAAGCATATGAACTTTATTTCAATTCGAAAGTTGATGATGCAAATAAATCTTGGAAGCCAAATGCAGTTTGTTCGACTTGTGCAAATACATTGGCAGGTTGGTTACGAAAATCGCTGAAGCATAAGTCGATGCCTTTTGGAGTGCCAGTAATATGGCGTGAACCGACACTACTGATTGTTACTTCTGCTTGACAAATATCCATGGTTTCACTTTTAAAACTAGAAAGTCTGTGGTTTATCAAAATATTGAATCGGTTTCGAAACCAGTGCCTCATGATCCAATCACGTGTCCGACCCCAGTTCCACCAGAACAATATCCGTTGGACGTGAATAAACCATCAGAAATTGATAGTTTACCTGCTTTAGAAACTAATTCTGACTCGGATTATATACCGGTGAAATATGGTGTTCACTTAATTGACCATTCAGAACTTTCAGATCTAATACGTGATCTTGCTCTTACCAAAGGACAAGTGGAATTACTCGGTTCGCGACTCAAAGAATGGAATCTTTTAGCGCCCAATACTCCGATATCTAAATCTCGTCATAGTACTTATAGACACAGAGAACTTGTTCAATACTTTGAGATGGATGATCACATTTGCTATTGCAAAGATGTAAACGGTCTAATGGTGCACTTCGGTCATGAGCACATAGTCAACGAATGGCGACTTTTCATCGACTCTTCCAAGACTAGTCTAAAAGCCGTGTTATTGCATAACGGAAATTTATTTTCATCAATTCCAGTCGCCTACTCTGTTCATATGAAAGAAACTTATGACAATATGGCTATACATTTGGCAAAAATAAAGTACAATGACTACCAATGGCGGATTTGTGGAGACCTAATGGTCATTGCAATTCTCACGGGCATGCAGACTGGGTATACTAAATTTTGTTGCTTCCTATGTGAATGGGACAGCCGCAACAGACTGGAACATTATGCAAGAAAGGTGGGGCCTATCAGGGATCGTATGCAGCTCGGGCATAAAAATGTAATACACGAGCCATTAGTTAACAAAGACAGCATCATTTTACCACCGATACATAAAAGTTGGGGCTCATGAAGAATTTCGTAAAAGCGTTAGATAAAACGAGCAAAGCTTTCACTTATCTTCGAGAAAAGTTTCCGCAAGTTAGCGATGCAAAGATAAAGGAAGGTATCTTTGTAGGACCTAAGATTAGGAAAGTTATTGCAGACAAACAATTCGAGAACTTGTTACATGGTAGTGAACTTCGCGCATGGATGGCATTCAAATCGATCGTCGATAACTTTCTGGGAAATCACAAATCTGTCGACTATGTGCATATTGTTAAGCAGTGCATAGATGGATACAGAATTATGGGCTGTAACATGTCCCTCAAAATCCATTTGCTCGATTCGCATCATGACTTTTTCCCTGACAACCTTGGCGAAGTCAGCGATGAACATGGAGAACGATTCCATCAAGATATCGCCGTAATGGAGTGACGTTATCAAGGACGGTGGAGTGTGACCATGCTTGCCGATTATTGTTGGATGCTGCATCGCGATGTATCACATGCCATTCACCGACGAAAGTCGACTGCAAAGAAATTCAAGCCTACATAACTGTTATATTTCTTGTACGAATGATGTTGTAATACTGTATGCGTTGTTAAAAACCTTCAATTGCGTATTTCTAGAGATCCCGACCTGATAGAGAAAAACGGTTTGCAGATTTAAAAACAGCGCATTAAAATTGACCAGAAAAACATAGAAATGTTAGAGAAAGAAAAAAATTTTTATTTTGTTAACCAGTGTTATTGGAAGAGCTGACATCAGATTCAATGGTTGTCATTGTTGACACATTGTTGAATAAATCTTTACATTGTTTAGTATTACAATATAGGTCTGGTCTGTTTGTGCTCGATAATCATTTGATCTTTCATTTCATGATATTTAGTTGTTAGTACAGACTTGGACTCATTGGTGACAAGTGATGAAGATAAGGGTTGAGTTAGGGTATGGGCTATCACATTTTGTCAAACAGACTTGTATTTCTTATGGAAGAAATTGTGATGTGGTACTGTGATTTTATTTTTCAATAGGCCCCATTCGTTCTCTCTAGATAATTATTTATGTTGTTATGAGACCATTCTCCTCTCTGTAACTATTTGAGTTTAATCTTCTTGTCTTGGTGATTGATTGAATTTTCAGGTGGGATTACTGTAGAGTTTAAGTTTATACTCGCACCAGTTTTCTTTTCTTTAAAGTAATTGTGTACAAGTAGTTGTAATTCCTTTGTTAAATTAATCGCAGTCAGTTTATTGTATTTACTAGGCATTGTAGTTATTTTAGGCTGGGTAGATTTTTCAGCTCGGATGAAACTGAAAAACCCGCACCTACCCAGGTAAATTGGGGGTGGGTGTGAACAAGCACTACCCAGGTGCTTAAAACTGGCGCTAGGATCGAATTAAAGTTAATTTTGCTCACGCGGTCGATGTAACATTATCTTACATGGCGCAATTGTTGGACGCGCGGTAGCGGTAATAATATGAGTCATGAGTAGCTTGCATTATCATTGGGGGATTTCAAATAGTTTATGAAATGCAGGTATATTATTGGTTTAAGAGCGACGCCAAGCGATGACGTAGGGCGTGGGGTCCCTTGAATAAATAACAGGGTAAATCATTAGCGGGTCTCTTGTGTCTCCAGAAATTCAGCCGTGTAAACAGTCATTTTTGCTTGCTCTTAACACATTAACTACCGAATTGAAAAACACACTGTGGCCGAATTAAATTGTTTTCCCATTTTCATCCTGTAGGTGTTTGCACAAAGTAAGCTGTAGTTTTCGTAATTGTTTACATATTTTTATGAATTACGCGTCATTTTAAAGATAAATGAATGTACTATTGCAATAAACACCGGTTGTAACTCTAATAGAGGTTGTTGCTATTTAACGGCCCTCCGATGGCCGAGGACTTGCAATATTTTCACAATTATAACTGCTTGCGCCCCATCTCTATCAAAATCACAATTTCAATCAATGTGCACACCGTTTTAACTGTTGTCCTCGTCGCTAGATCTATCAGTCAATTGTTGAAACACGTTTCTATCCTATTCAGCCGTTAGACGAGATGTACACGCATTTTTTGTAGTCCTATCACCATTTGCCACGGTAAACAGTTTTACACGATTTGGTAACTAACCCAAAACGCTGAAAAATATGATTATAATATCAATTTTCCAGTGTTCTACAACAACCATGCTTTGGGAATTTGTTTTCCGGTGGCAACTTAAAATCTCGAACCAGATCAGAGAGTGTTTCAGTACATTTTTCATTCGTTTTATTTCTAAAATTAGATTGGCGCTCTGAGCGGCTTGCGGTCCAAATGTGATTATTTTGTGAGCCGCTGACAGCGGCTTGCGGTAGTTAATGTGTTAAGTTGGAAATTCGAATTGGGTATGTTCATATTTTAATTTAGCGCAGTACTTATAATTCGATTCTTAATAGAACCTTAGCACGATAACGTAAGTTTCTCTTCAGGGAGTTAAAATTAACTTGTATATAACCGAAAGCGCCATCAATTACTATCTTAGAGATATAATGTAAATGTAAGTGTGCATATAATGTTTTTCTAGGATAAGCTAGTTCGATCTTTGGTTGTTGGGGTAGCTTTGTAATATTTTCTGTGTGCGTATAGCGTTTAGATACATGAGTGTAAGTTGTGTATTTTGCTAGCTGGCTATTTTGATAATGTAGTCAGAAGACAGGGGTGTAATTAATATTTCCTCATCTTTTGATTTATAATATTTGCAGCGTAAATACGCTTGCGAAATTAATTGTATAAGGTTACGTCCGTAGGCTATAACCTACTGTAATTGTGAGGTCCGATATAGGTAACCTCGATTTGATTACAATATTTGCAGTTTAAATACTCTAGCGTATTTGTGTACATTATTGTGTTGTGCATCCAATTGTTGTGTACTCAACAGGGGAGTGAGGGGTGTATTTAATTTTCTGAGATGGGATTTCAATTCCCTAGATATATATATATATATATATATATATATATATATATATATATATATATATATATATATATATATATATATATATATATATATATATATATATATATATATATATATATATATATATATATATATAACTCTTTATGAATAGTGGTGTAATTAATTTTACCGAGTTGGTATAGCAGATGGTGTATATAAAATTTTGTAATCGATAGAATGGTCCTGGGTCAGCTTGTAAAATAAGTAGGGCCAGGAATTTTACCTGCGAAGGTTTTGTTTCAATGTATGAACTGTTGTGACGAGGAAGCTAGACATACATAACAGATTTAGATCAGCTGGTGTCTGGAGTTTATTATTAGACTGATATTTAAGTTGAGAGGGAGAACGAACGAACGAACGAACTTTATTTTCGAAGGGTAAAGAATTGGGCGCGCAGGCCCGTCTAACATTCTGCCCTTCCACTCTCATTAATCTTGCATACTATATCCTTTCATTCCCACATGATGCTTTAAGCATTAATTTAAAGGCATGCAACATTATAAAGTTACCATAACAGCATTCATTTACAGTATGCAAGCATAATAAAAAAAATGAGTAGGGTTTTTTTTTTTTTTTTTTTGAAACAAACAAGCTAGTAAATGGGGGAAAAAAGTAATAATAAAATAAAATAAATAAAACAATAAATAAAAATAAATAAATTCTGTATACCGACACTCACTCATGCGGTCAATCCGTCTACAATTAATCTGTATTTTTGGTATGCGGGTACATTCTCATGAGAGAAGAGAGAGAGTGATGCCAGTGTAGGGTAGGCTGACCTTTGAGTGAAATAATTGTTTGTAGCTGTTGCAAAAATAGCGCAGGGGAGCTGTATTGATTTAAGGGATTGACGGGAGATGTATTTATGGGAGGTATGTGTTAGAGATGAGATTATTTTGAAGTGTTGTACATTAGTTGCTATTTCTTTTGTCTGCAGCAAGTTTCATGGCTCAGAAGGGGGGGGGGGGGGGGGGGGGTGAAACCGGCTCTTACAAGTTACCAACGGCAGATTTGTCATCTCAGGAGCCGAGTGCTCGAGATATCACCAGAGGTGAAAGAACCGGGAAGTTCCCTTGCGGTGAAGAGAAAAATCTTCAGCGAGAACTGGTTCTAGCAAATCAGGAGCTCTAAGCTCGCTAAAGCACATCAGATAGGCGCGTTGCTTAGTGTTCACCAGAAGGCCATAATAAAACCTTGAATCTAATTACCGCCTTCGGCTATCACATATTGTGGTAGTGGACCAGACCCGTTATCAGTGCAACGGAAAAGAGATAGGGAAATCATACTTTTTCCAACCAGCCAATCATCAGATCCTCAGAAGGTGACAGCCGCGTCAGAGAGTCACTGAGTCTAAAGCCCAAGTCATCAACAGAGAAAATTCGTGGAGGGAGATAGGGTTAAAATTCCTTCTGAATGCTTTAGAGTGGCGAGACAGTAGTGATAAAGAGTTATAAAATCAGAGCAGAGGACAGCTTCTGAGGTTTTATTGAAGAAGTCAGTTTGTGGATCAGTGTTCGTGATCTGCAGTGTAGGACTTTAGAAAATTCATGCAGAGGTCGGGTAGATCGTAGTTAGGTCTACAGTTGGACAGAGGTGTTAGATTTCAATAATTAAGAATAAGAAAGTTAGGAGCAGTGGCTCTAAAGTTAGAGACCCCACCTAGTAAATCCTGTTGTTTAATCCTTAACTTTCTTCCCTGCAGGTTGAAGGGGAGGGTGACACTGTGGGTTTATATATTGTATGCCATGTTAATTGGTTTGGTTCTGTTCCAGGTTTGTGCGACCTCACATGTTATTCATTTTATTATGTTATCTGAATTTTGTTGTGTGTAATAAACTATAAACGGTAGTCTGGATCAGTCACTTAACTATACTGTATGTGTATACTTGTCTGTATAGTGTGTCTGTGGTCGTTAGTTAAACCTTATCTCCTTTAAGGGTGTCAGAGGTGGTGAGTCTATAGCTATCAAATACGTCACAAGTGGCGAGGGAGAGTCAATCTCGGTTCTCACCCCTCGAAGCCAATAGTCTCATCTGTCCACATTCACTATCATTTCTCATTTAAATCTATCTTCTCTATCTTTCTCATACTAGGGTCTTGTCTATACACTCAGACACACTCTAAACTTAAATCCACTTTGTGACAGAAATGTATAACTTAAGAAGAAGAGTTTTACAGAAGATATTTATATCTTGAATAAAGTAATTACTTAAATTTGTTTTTTTTTACATACAGTAGTTGTTCAGCTGAAAATTTGTATCATGTATAGGATAGCTTTGAACCTATTTTATTGTAGTTACTCATGACAATTTAGACAAGTTCGAAACTTCATGTCTGATTGGTCTTTAGAATTGAGATGAAAGATTTTGTAAGTACTATCATGGCTTGATATTGAGCTTACTAGACATGCTTAGCCGACAGAGAAAAGAGAAAGAGAGAGAGAGAGGGAGATGTTTACCACTGTGTGCTCAGTTAAGAAATAATGTATGATACTGTTTACCATTTCAGGATGACTGAATCAGAGTTTATTGAGTTCTCTGATGTAACCAATCATGACGACTTTTACATTATTGAGGAAGGGCGTGTCCACGTCCTTGACCAGAAAGGATGCCGGGTTTTGTATGACAAAGCCTTAGATGATCTCAGGTAAATTTTTTGGTTATTTCTCAATTGGCAGGTGGTTGGAGAAAGACATAAAATGAAGGCTGACATTTGTCAAATGTATCTGAAGAATGTTATTGTATTTTAAAAAAACGAAATTGTTCTCTTGTAACCAGAAAATAATTTTAAAAATTTTAATTGTCAAACAATTGGTTGCTACAAGATGCACAGTAGAAAATAAATATGTAGTTTTGCATTACCCTGCAACAAATAAAATTGTAGAAAAATCACTTCATGCTAACAACTCCAGGAGTCAACATCCATTTTCTTTTCTCTTACAATTGAAGTGGGGGACATCCATATCTTAAAACGTATAAAAATATAGTTTCTTCAAGATTTGTGTAATGTTGTCTATCATCCTTCCTCTTAAATCCCCCCCTTCTTCCCCTGTTGACACACTCTACTGCTTATGAAGGTCCACGATAGTAGCAGATTTGACTGCAGTCTAGTGAGTTGTCTACAGTGCCATTTTGTTTTCTGTCTTTTAGTTTATGCATACAGGATTGTATGGTCGAATGGTTACAGCACTTGCTTCCTGGAGCAAAGTTACTAGGTTGAAAACCAGATAAAGTTATGCTCCAGTAAATAGGTACCTAACTCTGCTCTTGGCTTAATGAAGTAAAGGCAGCAAGGAAGGGAACCTGTCACATCACCTCATAAAGTTGAGACCTGGTATAATGAAGTCTCTAAAACATCACCCCCCCCCCCTCCCCCCACCAGGCAGTTATCTGCTGTGGGACTACCTTTAGGTTTTTTTTATTGTTGTTGTTTATGTCTGGTTATATTGTGGCCACCAAATTCCTGTTTTTTTCTCTTGTCTCTGTGCTTCACAATCACATTTGCAGCATCTTTCAGGTAGCTCATATCACATGTTGTGATCTTCCTTATCCGAGTCTTAGATAATGTTCATGTTTAACACTGATAGCAAAGAGTCAGTATGAATACATTACTTATCATCTGTCTTTACTGAGATGTATAATTGCCAGATCCAGGGGTTGTTAAACCACTGTGTTGGATTTTTGACATTTTTTTTCTTATCTCTAACTATTATACTACTCTCTGTGAACATCATCATCATCTCTGTCTATTATACTACTCTCTGTGAACATCATCATCATATCTGTCTATTATACTGCTCTCTGTGAACATCATCATCATCTCTGTCTATTATTGTTCGCTCCTTATGAAGCATGGGGTCACAGCTGCAGGAAGTCTGGGATCACAGCTGCAGGAAGCCTGGGGTCACAGCTGCAGGAAGCATGGGGTCACAGCTGCAGGAAGCATGAGGTCACAGCTGCAGGAAGTCTTCATCAAAGTATATTCTTCTGTGATGGAAGTTTCTGTAGTATTTTGTTTGAAATGATTACGTACCAGCCTCATGTACAACCTCATGTACAACCTCATATTATATTGTACCACATACCTGAGGGAACAGTAATCATATTCTTTCTTTGTCTCCATAGAGACCCCAGGGAACAACACCAGGCTTCTGTGAACATGCTTCCAAAATATTTGGCCTCTTTGACTAACATCCATGTTTGACCTCTTTGATTATCACCTATGTTTGATCTCTTGACTAACACCCATGTTTGATCTCTTGACTAACACCTATGTTTGATCTCTTGACTTACACCTATGTTTGATCTCTTGACTAACACCTATGTTTGATCTCTTGACTAACACCTATGTTTGACCTCTTTTACTAACAACCATGTTTGACCTCTTTGACTAACAACCATGTTTGACCTCTTTGACTAACATCCATGTTTGACCTCTTTGACTATCACCTATGTTTGATCTCTTGACTAACACCCATGTTTGATCTCTTGACTAACACCTATGTTTGATCTCTTGACTAACACCTATGTTTGATCTCTTGACTAACACCTATGTTTGACCTCTTTTACTAACAACCATGTTTGACCTCTTTGACTAACAACCATGTTTGACCTCTTTGACTAACATCCATGTTTGATCTCTTGACTAACACCTATGTTTGACCTCTTTGACTAACACCCATGTTTGACCTCTTTGACTAACATCCATGTTTGATCTCTTGACTAACACCTATGTTTGATCTCTTGACTAACACCCATGTTTGACCTCTTTGACTAACATCCATGTTTGACCTCTTTGACTAACATCCATGCTTGACAACTTAACATTGTAAATCTTGGTCACTTCCATTATGAATGTTGAATGTAATAGTGTTTCAGCTGGCAGATATAATCATGTGTTTCTTGTGTTACACAGGTCACTGGAAGCTGACCTCCTCCTTGTGTGCAGCCATTACATTGAGAAGGATCGAGACCTCAGATCTGCAACAAAACATCGAGTGTCTGGGTCTGGAAGACCTCCACTGGTCAGTCATTTTTTTTAAGGATCTAAGTTGTGTAGTCTCTGTCTTGTCTGTCCCTTCAGGCAAGGTAATATCTAGGCAATAATCATATATTGAGATGGAAAGAATAGACTGTATAAAGCTTGCAGAATTTATTGTTCATTTCCTGAAATAGACAAGGAATTTATTGTTCATTTCCTGAAATAGACGGGGAATTTATAGTTTTTTTTATGTGGAACAGTGTTACCCAAAAATAAAAATAAAAATATTTTGGGTGTCAACCGGGAATGGCATCTAAGACAAGCAAACTAATCTGCCAAATTGATATGTTGGCATCACTTATAAAGAAAAATGCAAAAACCTTTAATACAGTTAAAATAATAATTAAGGAACATTATTTATGAAATTTCATTTTCTCTGCTATAAAGTGGTATTGGTTGCAAATGTTAAAAATAGATGTTAAATACCTTTCTAGCATGAAACTTCTATTGTATTCTGAAATTTTCATATGATGCTAAACATTAATCCAGTCCAGTATTTTCAGTTTTGACATATCAGATACCATTTTCATATAGTCATAATGTTTCACCAAATATTTTTTTTTTAAAATTTCACTAATTTTTCAGGTTTGCAAAACACCGCTGTAATACAAGTATCTTGGTATTCTACAATGAATGTAACTGCTTGTTTTGTTGTTGTTTTTCAAAATGTCACAGTACAATTTATTTTTAGACCCTCTTTGACTATGTAAAGCTTTATTGTCTATATGATTTATTTATAAAACTTCAGCACTGAAATCTTGTTTTTTTTATGGTGCGAAATATAGCCTATGCTGTAAACAGCCTGTTTGTTTGGTTTTTTTTTTACATATAGCTGTTGTGAAGATAAACAACTGATAAAAGTAATTGTTGCGGAGGTAATAGAAAATTGATAAAAGTTGCTGAGAAAGTAAAACATAGCTGTGCAAATCTGTGGGGAAGTTGACAGATAGAAGTTGTTGTGAAGGAAGCAAATCAGTAATAGAAGTTGTTGATCCCTAAAAGTGCCTAGCTGATGGTGCGATTTGCTTTCGTAGCTAGACGGTGTTGCCGTTCAGATGGCCCTGGGTTCAATTTGCCGGTGAGCCTATCACGTCTGTTGTTTTTCTGTTGTCTAGTTTCTGTTGTCTAGTTTCTGTTGTCTAGTTTCCTACTTCTTTATTTCTCATGAGTGCCTGCAACATACGTTTTATTTATTTATTCATCCCTAAGAATCAGGCTGGGGACTTTGACATTCCAAGCTACGCCCTGCAGGATGTTGATAGATTTGGTGTTCTGCTTGATGTTTGGACAAATGAGGCAGCTTTCCAGGAGTGTAAAAGAGAGGTAGAAGATGACAAAAGACTTTGACAATAATTGAGTTAATCTGTAGCTCGCAGATAGAAATATAGATATGTCACTGGTAGAAGAAATACTAGGTCATTGTGTCACCAGCTCTAGATCTTTGGCGTAGAATAGTAGGTCACTGAGAAAAAAAAATGCATTATCAGTGTAATGTCTGGTAATAACCTATCAAAAGTTGAGCAGGATATTTTTCATTAAAAGAAAAAAAAAGTCTGGGTCATTGATAAAACAATATATGTATCATTGTCATCACCCATTTCTGCCCCACAGTCAAAGGGTTAATATTTAGGATAAGACTGACTTGGACAGATATAGTACTTGTACTGTCAGTACTTCTGCTAACGTTTTTGTCAAATTTGTTTTTGGTCCCACCTCGTAGCTCCTGGACTGTTACTTTGAAGCATATCAGCATGTGGTGGACCGAGATGAACGACGCAGACTAGCTCAGGTTATCACAAACATCATTCATCAGCGGCCACGCTTTGACCTCCATTCCAACTACTTTGTGAGGATGTACCGAGCTGAATGCTCCGTGCTGCGTAAACATGCAGCACTAGTGAAGGCAGTGCTGGATACACAGATAGAAGGTCAGCGTGAATATATTCAGCGAGTCACTCGGGATGGAGACAAAGAAATTGGACTTCCTCACAGAATTATACCAAAACAACCTATTGCTGTCAATCTGAGCAGGTCATTATTCATCATGATAGTCAATAAAACACTTTCATTTTCTCATGTTCTTCACATTTTACTGTTGTGTTGTACTTCTGTGTTTGATGTAATAGTTCTACTTCTGTGTTTGATGTAATAGTTCTACTTCTGTGTTAGATGTAATAGTTCTACTTGTCTGTTTAAAGTAACAGTTCTACTTCTGTTTGATGTAATAGTTGTACTTCTGTGTTTGATGTAATAGTTGTACTTCTGTGTTTGATGTAATAGTTGTACTTCTGTGTTTGATGTAATAGTTGTACTTCTCTGTTTGAAGTAATAGTTCTACTTCTGTGTTTGATGTAATAGTTGTACTTCTGTGTTTGATGTAATAGTTCTACTTCTGTGTTTGATGTAATAGTTCTACTTCTGTTTGATGTAATAGGTCTACTTTTGTGTTTGATGTAATAATTGTACTTCTGTTTGATGTAATAGTTCTTTTGTTTGATGTAATAATTCTACTCTGTTTCATGTAATAGTTCTACTTCTGTGTTTGATGTAATAATTCTACTTCTGTTTGATGTAATAGTTCTACTTCTGTTTGATGTAGTTGTTTTACTTCTGTGTTTGATGTAATATTTTTACTTCTGTGTTTGATGTAATAGTTTCATTTCTGTGTTTGATGTAGTAGTTTTACTTTTGTTTGATGTAATAGTTCTTATTCTGTGTTTGATGTAATAGTTCTACTTCTATGTTTGTTGTAATAGCTTCACTTCTGTATTTGATGTAATAGTTGTACTTCTCAACATTCAGTAAGTGTAAATATTTACATCTAAGAAATCAAGGAACATAACCCTTCATTTCCCCAATCTTAACATCTAAGAAATCAAGGAACATAACCCTTCAACAAATTCAAGCCAAGTCCTCCTGTCCTGTACCATTCACTCAAGGTCTTCCCATTTTTCTTTATCCCTTTTATTTCTTTCTCTATGTGTTTTTTTATTATCTTAGTCTACCTCACTTACCCTGGGGAACTCCAGAAACAAGAAGTGCCTTTCAGATTTCCTGAATGTGTGTCTTCTCCATTGCCAGCATCTTCTTGTCATCACTTATTCCACTGGCAGTTGACATTAATTCCACACTGGTCATCTTGTCAAACCATTTAAGTCCTTCTATTCCACATAAACACCCATTTTTGAAAGTCTGTAACTTCTTGGCTGTCATTTTTATTGCCTGTGTTTGATATAGTAGCTTTACTTCTCCATATTGCCTGTGTTTGATGTAGTAGCTTTACTTCTCCATATTGCCTGTGTTTGATGTAGTAACTTTACTTCTCCATATTGCCTGTGTTTGATGTAGTAACTTTACTTCTCCATATTGCCTGTGTTTGATGTAGTAGCTTTACTTCTCCATATTCTGTGTTTGATGTAGTAGCTTTACTTCTCCATATTGCCTGTGTTTGATGTAGTAACTTTACTTCTCCATATTCTGTGTTTGATGTAGTAACTTTACTTCTCCATATTCTGTGTTTGATGTAGTAACTTTACTTCTCCATATTCTGTGTTTGATGTAGTAACTTTACTTCTCCATATTCTGTGTTTGATGTAGTAACTTTACTTCTCCATATTGCCTGTGTTTGATGTAGTAGCTTTACTTCTCCATATTCTGTGTTTGATGTAGTAACTTTACTTCTCCATATTCTGTGTTTGATGTAGTAGCTTTACTTCTCCATATTGCCTGTGTTTGATGTAGTAGCTTTACTTCTCCATATTGCCTGTGTTTGATGTAGTAACTTTACTTCTCCATATTCTGTGTTTGATGTAGTAACTTTACTTCTCCATATTGCCTGTGTTTGATGTAGTAGCTTTACTTCTCCATATTCTGTGTTTGATGTAGTAGCTTTACTTCTCCATATTCTGTGTTTGATGTAGTAGCTTTACTTCTCCATATTGCCTGTGTTTGATGTAGTAGCTTTACTTCTCCATATTGCCTGTGTTTGATGTAGTAACTTTACTTCTCCATATTCTGTGTTTGATGTAGTAACTTTACTTCTCCATATTGCCTGTGTTTGATGTAGTAGCTTTACTTCTCCATATTCTGTGTTTGATGTAGTAACTTTACTTCTCCATATTCTGTGTTTGATGTAGTAACTTTACTTCTCCATATTGCCTGTGTTTGATGTAGTAACTTTACTTCTCCATATTCTGTGTTTGATGTAGTAGCTTTACTTCTTCATATTGCCTGTGTTTGATGTAGTAGTTTTACTTCTCCATATTCTGTGTTTGATGTAGTAACTTTACTTCTCCATATTGCCTGTGTTTGATGTAGTAACTTTACTTCTCCATATTCTGTGTTTGATGTAGTAGCTTTACTTCTCCATATTCTGTGTTTGATGTAGTAGCTTTACTTCTCCATATTGCCTGTGTTTGATGTAGTAACTTTACTTCTCCATATTGCCTGTGTTTGATGTAGTAACTTTACTTCTCCATATTCTGTGTTTGATGTAGTAGCTTTACTTCTCCATATTGCCTGTGTTTGATGTAGTAACTTTACTTCTCCATATTCTGTGTTTGATGTAGTAGCTTTACTTCTCCATATTGCCTGTGTTTGATGTAGTAGTTTTACTTCTCCATATTCTGTGTTTGATGTAGTAGCTTTACTTCTCCATATTCTGTGTTTGATGTAGTAGCTTTACTTCTCCATATTGCCTGTGTTTGATGTAGTAGCTTTACTTCTCCATATTCTGTGTTTGATGTAGTAACTTTACTTCTCCATATTCTGTGTTTGATGTAGTAGCTTTACTTCTCCATATTCTGTGTTTGATGTAGTAGCTTTACTTCTCCATATTGCCTGTGTTTGATGTAGTAGCTTTACTTCTCCATATTGCCTGTGTTTGATGTAGTAGCTTTACTTCTCCATATTGCCTGTGTTTGATGTAGTAACTTTACTTCTCCATATTCTGTGTTTGATGTAGTAACTTTACTTCTCCATATTCTGTGTTTGATGTAGTAGCTTTACTTCTCTATATTCTGTGTTTGATGTAGTAGCTTTACTTCTCCATATTCTGTGTTTGATGTAGTAGCTCTACTTCTCCATATTCTGTGTTTGATGTAGTAACTTTACTTCTCCATATTCTGTGTTTGATGTAGTAACTTTACTTCTCCATATTCTGTGTTTGATGTAGTAACTTTACTTCTCCATATTCTGTGTTTGATGTAGTAACTTTACTTCTCCATATTCTGTGTTTGATGTAGTAACTTTACTTCTCCATATTCTGTGTTTGATGTAGTAACTTTACTTTTCCATATTCTGTGTTTGATGTAGTAGCTTTACTTCTCCATATTGCCTGTGTTTGATGTAGTAGCTTTACTTCTCCATATTGCCTGTGTTTGATGTAGTAACTTTACTTCTCCATATTGCCTGTGTTTGATGTAGTAACTTTACTTCTCCATATTCTGTGTTTGATGTAGTAGCTTTACTTCTCCATATTGCCTGTGTTTGATGTAGTAGTTTTACTTCTCCATATTCTGTGTTTGATGTAGTAACTTTACTTCTCCATATTGCCTGTGTTTGATGTAGTAACTTTACTTCTCCATATTCTGTGTTTGATCTAGTAGCTTTACTTCTCCATATTGCCTGTGTTTGATGTAGTAGCTTTACTTCTCCATATTGCCTGTGTTTGATGTAGTAGCTTTACTTCTCCATATTCTGTGTTTGATGTAGTAGCTTTACTTCTCCATATTCTGTGTTTGATGTAGTAGCTTTACTTCTCCATATTGCCTGTGTTTGATGTAGTAGCTTTACTTCTCCATATTCTGTGTTTGATGTAGTAACTTTACTTCTCCATATTCTGTGTTTGATGTAGTAGCTTTACTTCTCCATATTGCCTGTGTTTGATGTAGTAGCTTTACTTCTCCATATTCTGTGTTTGATGTAGTAGCTTTACTTCTCCATATTCTGTGTTTGATGTAGTAACTTTACTTCTCCATATTCTGTGTTTGATGTAGTAACTTTACTTCTCCATATTCTGTGTTTGATGTAGTAACTTTACTTCTCCATATTCTGTGTTTGATGTAGTAACTTTACTTCTCCATATTCAGTAATTTTGTAATTCAGTAATTCCATGAAAATTTGACAATTTGGTTAAAGCTGTATGTGCTTGCTTGTTCTATTTTTCTATGGTCATCTCTCTTTCACAGACCTGCTCTGAGGAATATCTATATGCTTGAGATTCATCCTACTTTGGCCATAGCAAGCCGTATTCCCACAGCTCTCAAACATGCTTACTGGGTTAGTACATTTAGTTAACCTGAATGACCTCACAGGGAAAGTTTTACTAAAAGACAGATACAATATGGCCAATATTACAACTATGAGGTCTGTGTCAGGGACAGTATAACACTTGAATTGCTAGTGATCTGAACTTTTTGAATGCATAATGTTTTTTCAGTGCTTATGGTTTTTGAATGGAGAAAAAAGAAGTGCAGTCAAGAGGGTGGACAAAAAGGAAGGTTGAAGCTGAAATCTCAGAGGTCATACATTTAAAGTGAATTTTCACTACCAAGAACTCCTCAAGAATTTTGGGAACAATCAAACTAGATATAGATGTCTCTAGGGTAAAACTACAACACAGGAGATGAATCCCCATAGCCCATGTTTGAGAAGAAACCCGTGACATCTCCATGATTAGTAAAAACGCCATGTCATGAACACAGAACACATGAAGTCAGTACCAAGAGAACATCTCAACTAATCTATGTATGTAAAATGAGGAGACAAATTGTAATAAAAGGTATGCTTCATAAGCCTGGTGTAGTACCTGGGGGTGGTCTCCGAGGAGACAAAGAAAGGACTACTACTTCCTCAGGCATATCATGTGAGGCTACTAATATGAGGTTGTGAATGAGGCTGACAACCTCATCATGATGAACAGTGCTAATAAACCACCACTGCTTAGACTATAAGAAGTGCTTAGCTAGAGATTTCCTGCATGGAGGCTGACTGTAGTATTGGTTCCAAGCTTCTTAGCAAAACATAGTGGGGGGGGGGGGGGGATGTAGTAGATGTTATTTGTATAATGATGTGTTTCTGTGTTGAACAAATACTCCTGGAGTAGTTTCTGATCTGATCAAGTGCTGTATCTACACTGAAGGTTAGCTTTCACAGATTTCTGACCATTTTGTGACTTCATACTACACTGTGATGTACTATTTTCTATCTATCTCTTGGAGTTTATTTCCTTCTGACAGCATTGTCATCTTCTTGCCCATTTGCAACCAACTTTTCCTTATATTGTGTCTCATGCTAACCAACATTTCCTTATATTGTGTCTCATGCTAACCAACATTTCCTTAATATATTTTGTCTCATGCTAACCAACATTTCCTTATATTGTGTCTCATGCTAACCAACTTTTCCTTATATTATGTCTCATGCTAATCAACTTTTCCTTATATTGTGTCTCATGCTAACCAACATTTCCTTAATATATTTTGTCTCATGCTAACCAACATTTCCTTATATTGTGTCTCATGCTAACCAACTTTTCCTTATATTGTGTCTCATGCTAACCAACTTTTCCTTATATTGTGTCTCATTCTAACCAACATTTCCTTAATATATTTTGTCTCATGCTAACCAACTTTTTCTAATATTGTGTCTCATGCTAACCAACATTTCCTTAATATATTTTGTCTCATGCTAACCAACTTTTTCTAATATTGTGTCTCATGCTAACCAACTTTTTCTAATATTGTGTCTCATGCTAACCAACTTTTCCTTATTTTGTATCTCATGCTAACCAACTTTTTCTAATATTGTGTCTCATGCTAACCAACATTTCCTTAATATATTTTGTCTCATGCTAACCAACTTTTCCTTATATTGTGCTTCATGCTAACCAACTGTTCCTTATATTGTGTCTCATGCTATGTCCAAAATATTTTTGTAATATCTCTTTACATTCAAGAATACAGCTGTATATATCATTTGTCTGACTTTAATTCTATTTTTTTATTTATAATTTTTCCGGAATTTTAAAAATTCTTTTAATGAAATGTACCACAATGTTCAAAAAATTTCCACATTTTAATGAGCCTCAGTTTTTTTTATCCAACTGCTTGTTTATTGTCGATGTTTCTGCACCATAAATAGAGCATATGTAGCACTTACTGACTTAAATTTTTAATTTATTTGTAATTTAATTAGATGTAGATATCTATCTCATGATGTTGAATTTATTTTTGGATGCTCCTGTTCTTTCCTTGACTTCTGTTTGAAATCTGCCATATTCCTTTTTGATGTCAGTAATTTATGTTTCTGGGATATTTCTCAGTAATTTTGTAATTCAGTAATTCCATGAAAATTTGACAATTTGGTTAAAGCTGTATGTGCTTGCTTGTCTCTAGGCAAAGTTCTATGGTCAAACTCTCTTAAAGTACCTCCAGCAGTCTGAGGAATAATCACTATATGCTTTTGATTCATCCTACTTTGGGCCATAAGAAGCCGTATTCCCAACAGCTCATCAAACATGCTTACTAGGGTTATGTACATTTAAGTTAACCTGAATGACCTCCACAGGGAAGTTTTACTAAAAGACCAGATACCTAGTATAGGAAGTTACGGGCATTACAACTAATGAGGTCTGTGTCAGGGACCACCTCATAAAGCACTTGTGAGACCTAGTGATCTGAACTTTTTGAACGCACAATGTTTTTTCAGTGCTTACAGTTTTTGAATGAAGAAAAAAGAAGTGCAGTCAAGAGGGAGCTGCTATGCTTTGGACCCCTGAAGGAAAGCGAAAGAGAGGCCGACCAAAAGCAACCTGGCGGAGGACTGTGGAAGCTGGGATGCAAAGAGTGAACCAGGGTTGGGGCACTGTGCGAGGGATGGCCACCGACCGAGCAAAGTGGAATCAATTTGTTGTTGCCCTACAGGACGCCACTAGGCATGATGGCCACTGACTGCTTTGACGGTCGGCGGCTAAGGATCAAAGAAGAAGAAGAACCAGTTAACCCCACAAAAAGGAAGGTTGAAGGCCCCCGAGTACCGAGGAAGGTTAACGGCAGCAAGTAATGAACCAGTCATACATTTAAAGTGAGACCTAGTAATAGGAAGGTTAGTTTTCATGAACCAAGTTAACTCCCCAAGAAATTTTTGGGAAAGCAATTCAAACCTAGATATAGATAGGTTGTCTAGTAAAACTACAACACAGGAGATGAATCCCCATAGCCCATGTTTGAGAAGAAACCCGTGACATCTCCATGATTAGTAAAAACGCCATGTCATGAACACAGAACACATGAAGTCAGTACCAAGAGAACATCTCAACTAATCTATGTATGTAAAATGAGGAGACAAATTGTAATAAAGGGTATGCTTCATAAGCCTGGTGTAGTAACTGGGGGTGGTCTCCGGGGAGACAAAGAAAGGACTACTACTTCCTCAGGCATATCATGTGAGGCTACTAATATGAGGTTGTGAATGAGGCTGGCAACCTCATCATGATGAACAGGGCTAATAAACCAACTTTTCCTTATTTTGTGTCTCATGCTAACCAACTTTTCCTTATATTGTGCCTCATGCTATGTCCAAAATATTTTTGTAATATCTCTTTACACTCAAGAATACAGCTGTATATATTATTTGTCTGACTTTAATTCTATTTTTTATTTATAATTTTTCCAGAATTTTTTTTTTTTAATGAAATGTACCACAATGTTCAAAAAATTTCCACATTTTAATGAGCCGCAGTTTCATTTTATCCAGCTGCTTGTTTATTGTCGATGTTTCTGCACCATATATAGAGCATATGTAGCACTTACTGACTTAAATTTTTAATTTATTTGTCATTTAATAAGATGTAGATATCTATCTCACGATGCTGAATTTATTTTTGGATGCTCCTGTTCTTTCTTTGACTTCTGTTTGAAATCTGCCATCCTTAGAATGGCTTATGTTTCAGGGATTGTTCTCCCTTTTTAGTGTGCAAGTAAAATCCTGTGTGTTGATTGACAGAAGGGTTAGAGTGCTTGCTTTCTCTAGGCAAAGTTACTAGGTTTGAAACCAGGTGTAAAGTAATGCTCCAGTTCAGTCTATCAAACTCTGCTTTTGAGTTAGGGAAGGTTACGGCAGCAAGTAATGAACCAGTTACCCCACCTCATAAAGCCTGAGACCTAGTATAGGAAGGTTACAGCAGCAAGTAATGAACCAGTTACCCCCACCTCATAAAGCCTGAGACCTAGTATAGGAAGGTTACGGCAGCAAGTAATGAACCAGTTACCCCCACCTCATAAAGCCTGAGACCTAGTATAGGAAGGTTACGGCAGCAAGTAATGAACCAGTTACCCCACCTCATAAAGCCTGAGACCTAGTATAGGAAGGTTACGGCAGCAAGTAATGAACCAGTTACCCCCACCTCATAAAGCCTGAGACCTAGTATAGGAAGGTTACGGCAGCAAGTAATGAACCAGTTACCCCCACCTCATAAAGCCTGAGACCTAGTATAGGAAGGTTATGGCAGCAAGTAATGAACCAGTTACCCCCACCTCATAAAGCCTGAGACCTAGTATAGGAAGGTTACGGCAGCAAGTAATGAACCAGTTACCCCACCTCATAAAGCCTGAGACCTAGTATAGGAAGGTTACGGCAGCAAGTAATGAACCAGTTACCCCACCTCATAAAGCCTGAGACCTAGTATAGGAAGGTTACGGCAGCAAGTAATGAACCAGTTACCCCACCTCATAAAGCCAGATACCTAGTATAGGAAGGTTACAGCAGCAAGTAATGAACCAGTTACCCCACCTCATAAAGCCTGAGACCTAGTGTAGCGAAGACTCTAATACTTCCCTCCCCAGTGGCAGTATCTGCTAAAGGACAGCCTTTACCTTTTGGATGAGATCTTACCTGTATAGTTCGGGGGGGGGGGGGGGGGGGGGGGGGGGGGGGGGGGGTCACTGAGGCAACAAAGAAAGAACAGGACACCTGCTCTCCCCTCAGGCATGTCATAAGAGGTTGGTTGATAGCATTACAAGGTAGTCCTTGTTCAGGAATCCCCAGAGAGGCAGAGGTAGACCAAAAAACACATGGAGAAGAGAACTGGAAACAGAGGTGAAAATGATGAAGAAAACATGGAAAGAACTTGAGCGGATGGCACAGGACAGGAAGACTTGGCATGTGTTTGTTGAAGGCCTATGCTCCTTGGGGAGCTAAAGGGTATTGAATAAGAGATTGTACATGGGACTGGCAACCTCATCATGTAGGTTGTACATGGGACTGGCAACCTCATCATGTAGGTTGTACATGGGACTGTCAACCTCGTCATGTAGAACAAACTACAACAAAAACCCTCACTGTAAGAGTACACGAATGTTTTGTGTGGATGCCCAACAAGGGAAGCCCCTGCAGTGGTGCTTCATGCTCCATCTGGAGAGAAAAAAAGGAAATGGTGATAATGACACTGAATGATATCCTGTCATTGTATTTCATTAAGATTATTAGACTTTGTGTGGTACTCTGGGTTTTTTGGTAACATGAAATTAAGCTGCCATGTAATTTTCAGAGAGTGTAGTTGCTTGTGTCAAATGTTCACAAAGTTGTGGGTACAGAAGTCTTAAGTCAAGGGACACAACTATGTACAAAGATTGATCCCAGGGTCTTTTATTAACTACAGGAACTGTATGAAGTTCACCAGCCAAGTTCACTGTTGGCGGCTGTGATGATGGAGAAAAAGTTGCTGCAGGTTGCCCTGAAAGAGTGGCAGTCTCTGCCAATGATAGGTTCAGGTTTCTCGATGCAAGTACAGAAAGATGTGAGAATAACTGTTTGTGAAATATAAAGAAGCAAGTAGGGGACATTAATCCATTCATTCAGGCCACTTTCTGTGATATTTTCTTTCTTTGTGTCTCTGTGTTTTTTTTAATACATTTTTTTAATCATATATTTTGTGTTTATAGATATTTTAACGTCTAGACTAATGTTGGTAAAGGACTACTCATGAAATATATCGAGGAATAAAGATAAATTGGTAATATTGTGAAGATAAGGCTGATCCTGGCATACAGCCTTGAAATGGAAGCAAGCAGGAATAAATGAAGATCCAGAAGAAGGCGGATGAAAGGGTAGCAGACATCTTGAAGAAACACACCATGACTGCACATAAGGTCACAAAATGTGCACATTGCTGAAAACCAATAAAGATCCCAATCTGTGACTCTGTATAATCAGTAGTTGATGATGAAAAGAAGAAGGGTAAATCTGAAGCAGTTATTATAATATAATTTGTAAATTATTCAAAGATGAATAAACAGAATCATCCTTCAGAGATTAAAAGAGTCCATAGACAAGCAACTGAGAGATGAACACGCAGGTTTTCGACAAAACAGATCCTGTACAGACCAGATAGCCACATTGAGAATAATAGTTGAACAAAGTCTGGAATGGAATTCACTGCTATACATTGGATTCGTGGACTATGAAAAGGGATGCTTCTTGTCTCCATTTCTTTTCTTACTAGCAATAGATTGGGTTATGTAAACATCGACATCACACAACAGGAATGGAATCCAGTGGAATCTGACTAAACAGCTGGATGATCTGGATTTTGCAGATGACTTGGCTCTTCTGTCCCATAACCATAATCAGATGCAAGAGTAAATGAAAATTCTTGATGAGAGGTCACAACAATTGGGCCTGAAAATACACAGGGAAAAGACAAAGACTATGAGAGTAAATGCAAGAAATGAAAACAAGGTTGAATTTGAAGAAACACCACTAAAAGATGTACAATCATACACATATCTTGGAAGTAATGTAGTCAAAGTTGGAGGGACAGACAGTGATATCAAAATAAGAATACAAAAAGCAAGAGGAGCTTTCATTGCATTGGGAAACATATGGAGAGCAAGAGAAATCAAGTCCAACACAAAAATAAGAATCTTCAACTCAGATGTCAAGTCAGTCCTATTGTATGGCTCTGAGACATGGAGAACAACAAAAACAACAACCAAAAAGCTACAGACTTTTATAAATGGGTGCTTGCGTAGAATATTGAAGGACTGAAATGGTATGACAAAGTCACAAATGTGGAATTGATGACAAGAACCATTGCGGATGATATGGGACAGGAAGACTTGGCATGTGTTTGTTGAAGGTCTTTGCTCCTTGGGGAGCTAAAGGGTAATGATTGAAGATCTAATAACGTAGTTTATAAACACCACAGACCGTTTGTCTAACTGTGCTAGTTTACCAATAACATCCATATTGTCCTTTGATCTGACCGTGATGGTTTCTGTCTCCACAGTTGTTTTCAGACACATTTGCTGAAGACCCTCTGTTTCAATGTCAGGTGGCATTAAACTCGGTAAAACAAGAGGACAAAGTTGCTGGCAGACGATCACACAAAGAGAAGCAGATTTCAATGGTTCAGACATTTGGCAGGCTGATGAATGTAAATACATGTATTTGGTGTGCTTGTGCGCATATTATGTGTGTCTTTGCATGTGTGTAAGTACAGTGCAATTGTGATTTATGCAGTCATAATTCACAAAATTTAAAATGGTGGGCCTTTACATTATATTCAACAGTACTAAATCAAACTCTTTATGTGCATAAAAATTACAATAGAGGACTAAATGGTCACATAGGGATAAGTGGTCTTAATTTATACAAATCTTTGCTCACACACATGCACCAGGAATGTCATTCATGCATGTGTCACAGCCATACAGTAAGTGTGACCTGTATATATTATCTACCTGTATTTTTGTGAAGTTTAGACATTAAATGCTGATCTACAATGACATTTAAAAGAATGGTAACAAGTTGCATCAGAAATATCTTGGGAATATCATGCATGGAGCACACAAACAAATTACATTGTGTGGAACATCATAAAAGAGGCTGTACAGCCATATAAAGATGTACTTAAAATCATAAAACATGCAACTTGAAACACATGTCCATGTGCTAGCGTAACTTTAATTTTATGCCCATGTGCCAGCACAACATGAATCAAATGCCCATTAGTCAGCACAACTTGAATCATATGCCCATGTGCCAGCACAACTTGACTCATATGTCCATGTGCCAGCACATTTTGAATCATATGCCCATGTATCAGCACAACTTGAATCATATGCCCATGTGCCAGCACAACTTTAATCATATGCCCACATGCCAGCACAACTTGAATCATATGCCCATGTATCAGCACAACTTGAATCATATGCCCATGTGCCAGCACAGCATGAATCAAATGCCCAATCATCAGCACAACTTGAATCATATGTCCATGTATCAGCACAACTTGAATCATATGCATATGTTTAAGCACAACTTGAATCATATGCCCATGTGCCACCACAATTTCAATTGCATGCCATGTGTCAAGATCAGATGGGCTACCCTATACTGTACTTAAAGGGCCAGTCCCAGATTCTGATCAAGAAAAACAAGGTAGACCAAAGCTGTGTGATAACTCTCTTTTTCTTGTTTCTTCATCGTAACTGTGTATACATCAGAGCAGCTATCACCTTGATAAAGCTTGGTACTTTGCATCAATATCCCATGTAAATAATAAAGCACAAGTAAATGTTGAAAGATCATATGCACTCATAACAAGCCGAGCAATGTCCAGGTATACATGTCCAAGCTTGCCTTCACAAATTCTCGCCTACTGACAAGAATACAGAGTTGACAATGAGTGTTGTAAATAAATGTCAACTTTTTTGCGAATGTGTTAATGTTCTGTGGAGTTGACTGAAGGTTCAAACCAATGCCCACGTATCCAGAAGTGACTTCTATGCAACTTGTACGTTTTCAAATAAGTTTAATTTGAAACGCACACCACTTGATGGGTACAGTTACAGAACACCACATGAAACAGCATTGTTGATCAGGGACAATAAATTATGCCATGTGCTTGCAATGGAACATCTGTAAAACACCACAATTGTTTATGAAATTGGACAGTCATAGACCTTACTGACCGAGCATGCAATTAAGCAATTGTTCAACGCTGACATTGATCCTAAACTGGCCGTACTTTCTGATTTGAAGATTCCTTTAGGTAAATTAGGAGCCAATCTCTGTGAAGATAATGTTCAACCCCACTGGTATTGGGTTTTTCTTTTATAATAGTGATCGCTTGAATCACACCTGATAATAAGAAGTTTTCTGTCCGTTCTCTGCCATCTATGATTTTACTCAAGATATATAAGACATACTCGTCCTACATAGACAAGAACTACACATAGATTCGGGCCATAGACATTCTGAAGCAAGAACAATCTATTCCTAACCAAACACAGAATAGATTCAAGTAAGTCTAAATTCCTCCGCCGAGTTCCATTTTTAAGAACGCTACAAAGAGGGATAACTCACAGAATGAATACTTATTGCCCAATCTGAGTTCCGTCCCTCAAGACCAAAAACATGCATTCAAAGATGAATATATCTTTATCAGACAGTTAAAACATTTTACATGGTATGCGTAATCCGTGCGCCAAAAAATATGTGCGCAACACTGTGCTGGGCAGGTTGTAGTCAGACATGGACAGGCCAGACCTTAGGAGGCTCACAAGTACTGGCACAAGACAGACACATCTTGAAACGATAACGTATTTAACAGAAAATTGTTCCCCACACAGCCACCTAAGTTACAGGTCAGAGTAAGGAATTTTTATATAAATATCCACTTACTGCCCAATGGGCTGATCACCCGTTGGCTTGTCACACCGATTACGGAAACAACGGCAGATGGATCTATTTGTTGTTGCCCTAAAGACGCCGCTAGGCATGATGGGAAACTACAACAGAGAAAATCAATCTGCTGTTGCCCTTAAGACGCCACAAGGCGTGATGGCCTCTGACTGCTTGGTCGGTCTTTGGCTAAGGACGGAAGAAGAAGAAGATCCACTTACTACTAGATTTTTTTGGTCCACTGTTGCTGTGAAGCCGGTGGTTAGCGAAAGTTTGTGTTTTGTATTCTTGAGCCGAGTGTACCACATTGGCTGCTGCCGTGTTGTTGTAGGATGTCTGTGATATTGTCTGTCTGTCTGCCTCTAGGTCTTCCCCGTGCCCTGAACCAAGATCTTCGAATGTTGTAGATGCATAGTGGTAGTTTATCGGGTTCCATTCTCATGAGTTGACCAAACCACTTAATTTTTCTCTCTCTATGTACTTGATGCAGGATGTAGTTCCTACAATTTTGTTGATGCCATCGTTTCCCATTCTGTATTTCCTGGTAACATTAATGGCTTTTCTTAATATTATTGTGATCTTCCTCTCTGTTTTGATCAGGGATGACGTTTGACACTGAAAGCAAAGAGTTGGTAACACTATACTATTCATCTTTTGTCATTTAGTCTTCATGCTGATATTCTGATGTTTAAATAGGGGTGACAGTTGGTAAGTCACAAGACCCTCTGTTTCAATGTCACATGGATTAAACTGTGTCAAATTAGAGGACAAAGCTTCTGGTAAACAATTTATATGGGAAACACTTTATAAGTAGATGCTTGCACAGAATAAAACAACTGAATTGGTGTAACAAGATCACTGATGTGGAAATCATAACAAGAACGAGACAAGTGCCAGTGGAGCAAGAGATAGGGTGAAAATGCTGAAATTGGACAGGATACACACTGAGGAAACCTGTTGATAGCATCACATGGCAATCCCCAGGGTAAGAGAGCAGACGTAGACTGACAAACATATAGAGAAGAGAGCTGGAGACAGACATGAAATAGGTGAAGAAAACAAGGATAGACCTTGAACAGATGGCACAGGTCAGGAAGGCTTGGCCTGAATTTGGTGAAGACTTGTGCTACATAGGGAACAGAAAGATAATAATGATTATGTGTGTAAGATGTCTGTTAAGGTCCAAAAGGGGAGTGATCCGTACTATGCTGATTGTACAGTGTGAATTCAGGGTTGTGGCACTTGTTGGCTTATTTAATTGTGAGTTGTTTAAACATTTATATGTTAGAAAACAGAGTGTACAGAAAGCGTGTGAGCGCTAGTCATTTAGTTATTCTGTACTGGTTTTGGCCGGCTGTGAATAGCTCACGGCTAGTCCGTGAACAGCCGAGTCCGGTGACTGTTTAGCGGGAGATATGTGTTCCCGTGGCAGTCGGAGAGGAGTCTAAGTTTGGGCGTTGACTGGAGTCAGCCCAGTGTCTTGTGTGTGTTCCCAAGGGTAGTGTACGGGAACGATGTTTGGCCATTTTTCGAGGTGTACCATTATTTGCCTATTTTAGGTGTGATTATCTGCAGATAAGAGAAGATAAGGTGTACTTTATGTTAAGGACATGTTCTGGGGGCCTTGGTGTCTACAGGCCGATGTTTTGAATCATATTTACCTCCCTGATAGATTTCTATTGTGCAGGAACGGCGCTAGGAGATGGTAAGGCCATTGTTCCTTATGGAGGGAGAGTTTTTCTGGTGAATGTACTTTATTTAAAGAGATTATAAGGCCAGGATTTGTGTAGGCCAGATTACTTGTAGACTGCAGAGCGGACAGTCTTTTGAGTATATATAGATTTAAGGATCCATGAACAGATATCAGAGTTATTGAAGAGATTATAAGGCCAGGATTTGTGTAGGCCAGATTACTGGTAGACTGCAGAGCGGACAGTCTTTTGAGTAAATATAGATTAAGCCTGTGTGGCGTTTGTATCAGCAGTCGTTCGGGTGGAACATTAGAACTGCAAGTATATATAGATTTAAGCCTGGGTGGCGTTTTGGTAATTGCAGTGTATGCAGTCGTTGAAGTATTCCTATAGATTTAAGCCTGTGTGGCGTTTTGTAACTGCGGTATCAGCAGTCGTTCTGGTGGATTTACTGATGTAACATTAGAACTACGATGTAAACAGGGTTTACATCATACTGAACAGCTGTGACATTCTGCGCAAGTGATTATTATTGATTTTGTGTATCCTGTTGTACCTGTGTAGTGTATCGTACCGGATTGATGTTGCTGTGTGAATAAATTATGTGCTGTCAATTGGAAATGAACACTAGTCTGATTCGTTGATCTATGCTTGACAGTACAGGGTGAGTGACTGTACCCTTCATACCACTCACTACAGACTTTATACACAGTGACAATACAGTGCTAACCTATTTATCATCTGCTCTGTGTGGGCGCATGTACTACAACAGTCTAATCACTTCAAGAGAGATATACTTTACCAAGCATACATTAACAGTGCCATTTACCCTGGGATAGCTTTACTTTATCATTTGGTGACCCTTATATCAACATTACTTTATCAATGTCATTTGAAATGATAAAACTGAAGAGCAAGTTTTTAATACTGAAATACTTTATTTAGATAATTACGTTACGACACCGTATGATTGAGGCATGCTGGGAAACTGAGATTCTTTCTAAGGTAAGCACTTTAATCAATATTTACTGTTCTTGGTTGTGTCTATATGCGCTATTCTTGTTTGTGTCTATATTTACTGTACCTTTTTGTGTCTACATGTACTGTTCTTATCGGAGTTTACTGTTCTTGTTTGTGTCTATATTTACTATTCTTATTGGAGTTTACTGTTCTTGATTTTGTCTATATTTACAATTCTTGTTAGTATATGGTCATGTTTATTATTATTGTCAGTATATATTTGTATTTACTGTTCTTAGCTATCAGTGTCTACATTTTCACTGTTATTGTATATTACATCACATCTGCCAAAAAAAGGTTTAATTTGCTAAGCTTTTCTCAGTTTATACTGACACATAAAGGTCTGTAATCAGATGTTAAGGGTGTGTTTGGGGTGCTGTGTGCTGTGTTGTTTACTGACACTGCCAACGTAACAGCAACGACTGGTAAGTCAAGCAGACTGGACTTGTAAGGAACATTTTTGACATCATTTTTATTCAGGACGAGACTTGGACATTTCACATCACAGGCGAGCAGTAACAGTATATGGAATCATAGTTTCATTGCAGAAAAAATATCATCATCGATATGGCCTTTGATTGACGATACCGATTATAATAATGACAAGGTCAAATGTCTTGACCAAATTGATTTAGTCGATTTGAAGAATATGTATAATACTTTGACATCTAATCCCGCTCCTTTTACCAGAGGGACGCACTAGCCATTGATCGTATCGGATTCAATGGAAGTTCTGCCATAGCAAACAGGGCTTCCAGTCTCTGAGGCATGAGACATAGCAATCAGCCGTTTTCTGGCTAAAATTATAAATCTTGAAGGCTTCCTGGAAAAGTTCTGCAGGATACAAGCTTCATCGTCTTTCAATTCATAGTCATGTTAACATGCATGTGTCTTCTCTTCACATCAGAGTAAGAACACCCAAAAATACGTCTATATTCGACGACTAATACATTAGACTGCCTCAAGAGTCTGATTTGTATGGCAACAAATCAACGCAGCAAAGCGCGTCATCTGCATTCAACAGTAATGCAGAAAAGTATGCAAAAATATTTAAAATATACATTTATGTCAGATGCGCTCACATGTGAGTCTATCAATACTAGATTCTTCATCATAACAACCTATTACCTGTTTTTTTTTTTTTTATTCATCAAGCATACTTGATGATGTATATTTATGTTCTAGCTATAACATAGATTGCACTGTGTTCTGTCTGTTAAATATACATCCAAGTTCCATTTATTTTAAACCCTCAGGTCTACAAGCAGCAGGCTGTAGATCTGGGATTCCCAGAATATCATCTGAATCTCAGATTTGTGCAGTTTGAATTTGCCAGTTTCAAAGAAGAGGCTGGAAAACCCCCTCCTATTTTCATGACAACTGTACAGGAAGATGATACTGCTGTTGATAAGTAGGTTGTATGTCCCAATTGTGTGTTTGATTATGTTTGTCTGCATGTGTATGTTGTTATTCTTTTTTTAAAGCATTTTGTTGTGAATTGGTTTTTATTAGTTCTTAAATGATTTAAAGCAACAGATGTTCAGAGTTACATTTTGGTTTCTGTTGGTCTGCATTGTTTTTTCTTTGTTTTTGTTGTTAGTTATTGTTTTAAACAACTGATTTCCCTGATTGTCTGTCTGTGCAGAATGATATGCCAGGTTGCACACTAGTTTATGCTGTGCCTTGTTATTATGCTTTTTTTTTAAACAATAAACAACAAATGTGCCAGGCCGTGTTGGTTTAATTAGGTCTGCGTGTCTATGGTGTTGTTGAGCATAAACAATTGAGTGCCTACGCTTTGTCCAGTGTGGCAGTGTGCTTACAAACATCCATACCTCAGTGTGTAAGACCAATTCATACTCCAGTTCTGGCTCTCCATGAAAGAAGTAAATGCTGATGCCAAAAGTAAGTTTAGATTCTTCTTCATATGCTCTCAGACGTCTATTTGAATATTTTCAAAGACAGCAGTGGTCAGCTTCAGGTTATTTGCATCTCCATAGAGTTTTTTCTGAAAATGGTACTGGTGGCAGCCATATGTCCTTTCTATGTTCCTCATTTGTTGGGCATCTTTGAAGTAGGTGTTCAGCAGTTATTTTATCAGTGCCACAGTTACAACTCATTGGTAGTTCTTACCTTTAACTTGTTGAATAGATGTTATCTCAATCTATTGTGGCCCGTGCAGAGTCTGAAGATTATCACTTGTTGTCTTCTGCTGAGCTGGTAATATGCATAATTTTGTGTGTTTCCTGGATGCTCTGCATCCCAGTTGTTTCTGTAAGTTAGATTAAAGAATCACACCTTATCACAGCGTAAAACTATATCAAACTTCATTTTGAATAGGTTACTTGTAAACTTTAATTGATCAATAGTTTGTGCGTCAGCTGTAGAAACAGTGTACAAGATGCTTATGTGCTGATAGAGTGTACAGGAAACTCTGCTGAGTGTACAAGAAGTTTGCTGATAGTGTACAGGGAACTATGCTGACAGTACAAGAAGATAGAATGCTGATAGTGTACAGGAAACTGATTTTTTCATTTAACTTTTGACAGGTATACTCCTTCCTGTTTGTACCTGGCCATCCATGAGCTAGATGAGGGGCATGTTGGGAAATTTTCCTTCCGCAGCCAGGATGGTTTGTTGCAGGTCAGATTTCACTCTGGTAAAAAATATAGAACTGCTTTCTTCTAGGTTACAATTTAATAATTACGGCTGTGGTTTTTTGTTTAGTGTTAGCATTTGTGAATAATTTCTTTGAACTGTATCACATGCACCAGAATCTTTGAAGTTTGTTTGTTCTATGGTAAGTCGTTTGTGATTGTCTAATGAATTATTTTGTTAGCTGTTGTATCTGATGTTAACTGTTAACTAACATTGTTGGTGTTGTATGTTGTTGTTAGTTGACATGAAGATAGTTTAGATCACATATGAAAGTGATGACATGTTTTGACATTTATGACAGCTGATGAGACCTGGGGGCATGGAAAGTTTTCAGGTGGCACTAAAGGCCCAGGTTGTTCATAAGAATGCCCTCATTGCTGCTGTACAACAGGTCAACGTGTGTAACCCCATCAGGGTCACAGAGTGGAAGAGGTAAGAATGTGTGGGTATGTGGATATGTGTGAGTATATGGATATGTGTTGGTTCATGAATATGTGTGGGTAAGTGGATACATGTGGGTATGTGGATGTTACCGATGTTGTTTGGGGTGCTGTGTGTTGGTGCTGCTGACTGGCACAGCTGACAATGTTGATGTCAGAAATGTCGGGCTTACTGATAGTGGCCGACAGTGTTTTTATAATAGAGCGAATGTCTAGGGTCCGTTAGATTTGTTTAACGTGATGCAACCAACACAACAGTAATATCAGGGTCATAAGGTGGACCAACTGGTAAGACAAGTAAGCTGGAACCATGTAGCACATCAATCACAGTTTATTGAAGACAGGAACATCGACATCATAGACAGTAAATCATCAAAGGTTATAATGGCAGACATACCTTGTATGTACATTGATACAAATAATCCATATCGAATTTGACCAGACTCACTAACCGCTGTCATCTCAAGGACGATGGAAGCTCTACGGTGACGAGTTCTTATATTCCTAGTTTTTTCATTACGAAGATTTGAATAATATATAGGATGTCTTCCATGAAGGTACAATGTGTTACCATCCATACAATGCTCAGCAAAAAAACCATAACCAGCCGTGCCGAAGCCCTGCCAGATACTGTTTGTTGAGAGATTATAGTTTTCCCCCCGAAAACTCCTGAAGGTCAACCCACATTGTTCAATCTCTCACTCTTTTCTCTTCCCTCTATTGCTCTCTCCCCTCTCGCTGTGTAATTTCCCAGTTTTTCTCATTTCAACTCAGTACATTTTCACTGAAGCGGGAACTAAAGGATTGACATGTGAGATCAGCTCACCTATTTGTCTCAGCTCACCTATTTGTCTCCCCAACTTCGTGGTTCACTTTTCGTGTCTATTTAAACTGTTTCTTTTAAAAGAAAACATACCCAGTTGCGCTATTTTGTTCAAATATAGTGCATGAAGGCACGCAAATAATTACACATCTCATAACTTTAGATGTGCTCACAAGTGTGTCTATAAAAGACTTGACCCGCACGTGAGAATCCCAAACACTTAACTCCCACGTGAAAAAGGACTTAACAGTGGATATGTATTGGTATATGGATATATGTGGGTACATGGATATGTTTGGGTGCATGAATATGTGTGGGTAAATGGGTATGTGGATATGTGTGGATATGTGTCCATATATCTTTTATTCATTCATTACCCTTCAGCTCACTGAAGAGCAGGGGTTCTCATTTTTTTTTTTGCTCACGGCCCCCTTCTGGGCCTCATTTAACTGTGTGCCCCCCTCCCCCCTCATAATCGCTGTTAACTGGAAATAAGGCATCTTACTGTGGCCCCCTTTGATTACGGAAACAACAATTAATGTTCTGTTGTACCAATAAACGCCTTTAGGCGTAACGGAACAGCGGATAATTTCTTGTTGCCCTAAGACGCTGAAAGGCGGAATGGCTACTGACTGCTTGGTCGGTCTTTGGCTAAGGATGGAAGAAGAAGAAGAAGACTGTGGCCCCCTAGAAATATGGCATGGCCCCCTGGGGGGGGGGGCGCATATGGTCCACATTGAGAACCACTGCTATAGAGTATAAGCCTTGAACCAGTTCACACCAAACCTCCTGTCATGTGTCATCCATTCAGGGTATTTCTATGTATCTCTTTCTTGTCTATCTCCAGTTTTCTTCTCAATGTGTTTTTAGATCTCCATCCATTTCTGTTACTCTGGGGCTCCCAGAACAAGGACTGCCTTGTATGCTTACACATTATTTACAATGCACTTATGTATATGTGTTCTGGGTTCTCAGTTGTAGGCTTACGTGTGCATGTGTACGTTTTCTTCTTTGCATTTATGTATCTGAAAATACAAGCATGTGTGTGTACTCATATGCTTGCATTCATAAGTGCATATGTGTGAGCACATGCATACATGCCACACCTCGGAGATGAAAAACCTATACAAAAAATTCACAAACCCTGTACAAAGACCCGCAAAACCTGTACCAAAAAAAAAAATTGAACAAACGAATCGAAAGAGTTCATTCGTGTAAAGAAATTTTCAATTACAGCTGCATTATAATTGAGGCATGGGGACTTTGCCTTTTAAAGCAAGTCTTCACTTATTTTAAAACTCAACAATAAATATTTGTGTTTATTTTACACTGTAAACATGATTTGATTGTGTCATCATTTAGTCTATTTCTGCGCATAATTATCACTAACAGACCAGGAAATCCTGTGTTTGATAAGACCTTATAAAAGAATTCTGAGACACAGTAATAAGGGGTGTGGGTTAGAAATCTTAAACCCAAACCTTAATCTTAACCCTAACGACGTTCACGGACGACATCGAAGAAGACGTTCCACTTTTCTCACAACTAATTTTACTACTTCGTTATTATTATTATTGCAAAGAGAAAAATTGAAGTAAACTATATTATCCTGTTATATGTAATGGAAAGAGGAAGTTTCTAGGGCGGTTTAGAATTAGTTCAATAAAAATTTGATGTAATTTAAAAAATAATAAAATCACGTTATCATATAAATTTAAAAAAAAAACTAAAAAGCTCATAATTTGCTACGAAAATATAAACTGGCACTAGCATAATTTATTCTCTACCAAACTTCAAAAATGAAAATAGCCATTTTAGCCTAATTGGCAGTTTTAAATACCCCCATATGACTAGTTTCAACTGTCAATACAACAACCATTGATAGTAATTAATTATTTAATAAAATAACTCACTGGATGATCGTAATAATGATATATCCACCAAAGAAAAATCAGAATGCTTTTAAAGAAAGGAAATTAAAACTTAGAAGAGAAGTAACTTCAAAAAACGTTTCCAGGGGCTCTGATCGGGTTAAGATACAAATTTGCCTTGCTTTCGTGATTTTTTTTTCCACTTTCATATTTCTTTTTATATTATTATTAACATGTACATTTCTTATGCAGATTCTACAAGTTTTAGTGAAATCAAGTAATATGTAGTGTTAACCATTTTTTTTGCTCATGAGCAGCCGTAAATAATAAATTATGCTCAATGCGACGTAATCGTTAAAATAATCAGTAATGTGCTGGCTGCCGTCAGCATTAGCGAAAAATGATACATGAACGACACACCATGCAGACCCTCGCAAATCCCACATCAATTGAAAAATAGGCAGCTTAATTTTATTGGTTGATTTTTTAATTTACGTGGCCTAACATCTCGCCTAATCTCACAACGCAAATATCGGCTATGGTGTAGCGCAAGACGACTGATTTATATATATTTAATAATTAGGCCAAAAAACCTGTACAGAAATTATGTACAGGGCGTACACATCTGAAAACACAAAAACCTTGCACAGATTATGGGTAAACCATAGCGTGTGGCATGTATGAACATGTGTTTTTTTTTTCTCATGTCTTTTGTCCCACATTGAATTTCCCTATTTACAGTACCGTATGTCACTTGTCACAAAAAATCATCTTATACATCACACAACTAGTCTGTGAGATTATACAACAGGGCTCTTGTCGCACAACTAATATGTGAGATCATACAACTGAGCTCTTGTCACACAACTAGTCTGTCTGATTATACAACTAGGCTCTTGTCACACAACTAGTCTGTCTGATTATACAACTGGGCTCTTGTTGCACAACTAGTCTGTCAGAATATACAATTAGTTTCTTGTCACACACCTAGTCTGTCAAATTATACAACAAGGCTCTTGTCACACAACTAGTCTGTGAGATTGTACATCAGGGCTCTTGTCACACAACTAGTCTGTGAGATTATACAACTAAGCTCTTGTCACACAACTAGTCTGTCTGATTATACAACTGGGCTCTTGTCACACAACTAGTCTGTCAGATTATACACTTAGTCTCTTGTCACACAACTAATATGTGAGATTATACAATTAATCTCTTATCACACAACTAGTCTGTCAGATGATACAACTGGTCTCTTGTCACTCAACTAATCTGTGAGATTGTACAACAGGGCTCTTGTCACACAGCTAGTATGTGAGATCATACAACTAGGCTCTTGTCACACAACTAGTCTGTCTGATTATACAATAGGCTCTTGTCACACAACTAGTCTGTCAGATTATACAACTGGCCTCTTGTCACACAACTAGTATGTGAGATTATACAACTGGTCTCTTGTTACACAACTAGTCTGTTAGATTATTCAACTTGTGTCTTGCATAAAATGTGCCTGATTTTACATTTGTTCATTGCTAGTGGACGAGTCAGCCCCACAGAAACAAAAAGTGAGAAGAGCTCCATGACCCAGGCTACCAGTATGTCTAGTGCTACCGCAGGCACAGCTGTGGCTGGCAAACTGGCCTCATCTGACAGTAACAAAATCAAGAAGACAGCAGAAGCTTTTTTCTCACTTCAGCTGGAAAAGGTAGAGCTGTCTCTTATTAGAGGTCACAGTCTAGAATCTACTCAAGCAACAGTTTTATTTGTTCAACCAATATTGTGTTCAGTTTAGGCCACAGTGTCATTAGTTCATCCAACAATGACATCAGTTTACCCAATAGTGACATTAGTTTACTAACAAGAGTCATTGATTCAACCAGCTGTGTCATTATAGTTCTCCCAACAATGTTGTTAGTTTACCCAACATATTAGCTCACACAACGGTATCATCAGTCCATCCAGCAGTGTCATTAGTTCACTCAACAATGTCATCAGGTCAAACCAGATACAGAAACAAATGGGATGCAGAGCATTAAGGACACACACTAAATGATGCATATTACCAGCTCAGCAGAAGAGAACAAGTGATAATCTTCAGACACCACACGGGCTACAACAGATTGCAATGTCATCTATTCAGCAAGCTAAAAATAGGAACTAGTGATGAGTGCAACTGTGGCACCGATAAAATGACTGCTAAACATCTGCTTCAAAGATGCCCAATTTATGAGCAACAGAGAAAGCACATATGTCCATCACAAGGTTAATTTCTTGAAAATTTCTATGGAGACACCTCAAACTGATCATTTCTTTCTTTGAAAATATTCAAGTAGACCTCTGGAGAGTGTACAAAGAAGAAGAAACAACAGTGTTCCCAGTTCACCCAAAAATATCATGAGTTCGCACAACAGTGTCATTAGTGCACTCAGTGATGTTATCGACTCAACCAACAATATCTGTCAGCTCAACCTACAGTAAAAAATATTTTAGAAAAAAAAAATGTCACAATTCTTAATTGATTACTCTTTTCTGATTTAAGGACAATCAAGATGCTGTAAATTTGCCATGTGAGGGACTAAGAGTTGCGTAAAGGGAAAAATATGAGACAAGAGTTGACAGAATTGTTAAAATGACTGAATGAACAATTTAAAGCAGGGGTCAGCATAAGGTAGATCACATGGGGATGTTTTGATAGATCATGAGCCGATGAAGGGTGAGGTGAACAAGACAAAATTTTAATGCAATTTTGAACTTACCCTCTTCTGCTGGCATTTAAAAGCTGAACATTCCCAGGCTTAAAGTTACTTTTTACAAGTTCCCAGTCACAACAAATGAGTTAGCTTACAAAAAGTCACTTGTTATGATTAAAATTCATAACGGTTATGTCGGTATAATAGTTGGCTCGACAGGGCTCCTTTTCTGATAATTTTATACAGACTTACTTACTAATAAAGGAAGTGATATGGTGGAAAGGCAGACGTGAACATTTTGAAGCAGAGTTGAGGTGATCGTCTGCAAGAGGAGATGCGACTTGTGTTTGAAAGTGAGCGGACGTATGTGTATTTAGCTCCTGCAATATACTGTGTTTTTCCTGCATCATTCCATCACCAGGACATCAATATACTTAGTTGAGGTGTCCCTGGTTTATTATATTCAGGAAATGTTTGCCTATTCATGAAGATGTCCAGTGGACTATTAAAAATAAAGTTTGTATGATTGCCATTGACCAGCGTTTGATAGTGAATGGACTGGACAACTACTTATTACTGCATTTGCCTTTGAGCGAGAACTGATTTCATGGAGCTTTGTGTCAAGTATAATAAACTTCATATTTGTGAATTGTGAAGGAGGTGTTTGTCAGCTCACTGCAGTTATGCTGATTCATGTTGTGGGACTACTTCTTCTTCTTCTTTGATCCTTAGCCACCGACCGTCAAAGCAGTCAGTGGCCATCATGCCTAGTGGCGTCTTGTAGGGCAACAACAAATTGATTCCACTTTGCTCGGTCGGTGGCCATCCTTCGTACAGTGCCCCAACTCAGGTTCATTCTTTGCATCTCTGCCTCCACAGTCCTCCGCCAGGTTGTTTTTGGTCGGCCTCTCTTTCGTTTTCCTTCAGGGGTCCAAAGCATAGCTGTTCTTGTGATGGCATCAGGTTCTCTTCTGAGGGCATGGCCAACCCAGCTACAGAGTCTGCCAGCTATGGTAATGTGCATGTCCTCTTTCTTGCTCCGAGTAAGCAGATCTTGGTTGGTGATGGTATTCGGCCAAAAGATTCGGTGAATTTTTCTTAGGCATGTTGTGTAAAAAGAGGACAATTTTGACATTTCCTTCTCTGTAACTCTCCAGCATTCCACACCATAGAGAAGCACAGAAAGCACACATCTCTGATATAATCTTAATTTTGTGCTTGTGCTGAATTGAGAGGACTTCCAGATGTTGTTTAGGCTAAAAAAGGCTGTTCTTGCCTTATTCATTCTGATGTTGATGTCTTTGCCTGCCCTGCCGTCTGGTGTTACTATGCATCCTAGGTATGTGAAGGTATCTGTCTGTACCAGTTGCTGATTCCTTACTGATATGGGCTCAGGGTTACTCACATTGAGCGTCATGACCTCTGACTTCTTTAAATTGATGTTCAAGCCCACCTGCTGGCTAAACTTATTAAGTCTGTCCATTTTTTCCTGGATGTGTTGATGTGAATGTGCTAGTAGTGCAATGTCATCTGCATATTCCAGATCTTCCAATGTAGAAAATGTAGTCCATTTTATTCCTCTTGGACTGCCCTCTGTTGTCTGGCGCATCACTCAGTCTATGACTGTTAAAAATAGAGTTTTGAAAAGGGGCATCCCTGTCATACTCCTGTCTTCACCTCAAAGGTTAGGTTGCTCTGCCCAACACTACACGTAAAGTTGGCATAGAGGCTTTATATGATTGACACTATGCAGCTTGGAATTCCATAAGCCCTCAGTATTTTCCATAAACTGTCCCTATGTATGCTGTCAAAAGCCTTTTCAAAATCAACGAAATTAATGTACAGCTGTCTTTGCCATTCTGATCACTGCTCTATAATGTTCCTGAGAGTGAATATATGATCTACACATCTTCTGTTCTTTCTAAATCCTGCTTGTTCTTTCCTCAGTTTGTGATCTACTACTTTTGAAATTCTCTGTATAATTATCCTGCCTAGTATTTTGCTGGAAACTGAGAGAAGAGTGATTCCTCTCCAATTATTGCAATCTGCAAGATCTCCCTTCTTGGGCAATTTGACAACTATTCCTTTGTTCCACTCTGATGGTGTTGTCCCCGTTTTCCAGACTTGTGCAAATAGTGGTTCTAATAGTTCTGCTGCTAGCTCAGGGTCTGTCTTAAATAGCTCTGCATTTAAGTTATCATGGCCAGGAGCTTTTCCGTTCTTTAACCCTTTGATTGCTGTGATGATTTCTTCTTTTCGTGGAATGTCTGTATTTACATCTAGATTGTTTTCAGCCTCAGGAACATTCAATTGTGTCTCTGGTGATTCCTTGTTCAGAGTTTCTCTGAAGTGCTCTGCCCATTTTGTTTCCTGTCCCTCTGCTGTCATGATGAGATTTCCTTGCTTATCTCTTACTAATGTAATATTGTTTGCACCTCGTTTTCCGCTGATGAATTTAGTTATTTTGTATACTGTGCTTTGTTCATTTCTCAGTGCTGCCTCTTCTGCCTGTCTTGCAAGATCATCTAGGAAATTCTTTTTGTTGGCTCGGGTTTGGCGTTTAACTTCCTTGTCCAGCTGACTGTACTGTTCGCTATATAGTTGCTTTAACCTGGGGGACTTCGCTTCTGTTTTCTTTCTTTTCATTTCCTTTCACAGTGTTAAGGTGTTTAATGTTTCTGGTGTTATCCAGTCTTGCTTCTTCCTTTCCTGGAATCCCAAGCGTGATTTTCTGCTTTCCTTATATATTGTTGAAATGGTGTTGAATTTCTGGTCTATATCATCAGTCAATGCCTTTTCCTGACTTTTGGCAAATTGATATCATTTCTTTATGTCAGCCACAAAAGCTTTTCTGGTAAGGGGGTCCTTCAATTTGCTGATGTCAAACCTTTTCTGTGTAGTTACAGTTGGTCCAGCCCTTCTTAGTTTCACTTTCAGTTTTGCTACTACTAAATGGTGATCACTTCCCACATCTGCACCTCTTCTTACCTTCACATCTTGTAATGCATGTCTCCATCTACCGTTAATCATGATGTGGTCTATCTGGTTTCTGTCCCGACCATTTGGTGATTCCCATGTTAATTTGTGAATTTCTTTCTGTGGGAAAAGTGTTCCTCCAATGACCAGGCTGTTAATACTACAGAAACTTATTAATTTATCCCCATTTTCATTTGCTGTTCCGCTGCCGCATTTCCCCATTGCTCTTTCATTATATGTATTGTGTGTATATGTGACTACCCCTAGTGTCTACTTTGGCCACGGAGACCTTCTCCTGAACTTTAAATAATACTTCTTCTTTTTTCGTTCGCTTGAAATATATTGTCTATATCTGCAATGTTGTTTCTTGTAGAAACTTCATTGTCTTTTGTAGTTCATACAGAGGTCCGTATAGTTTTGCTTCCAGTGTTGTTTCTCTGGGCCAGTTGGTTTGCCTCAATATATCATATTTGGGGCAATCTTGAAGTACGTGCTCCGCAGTCTGGGGTGCCTGTCCACATGTACACATGGCTGAATTTCCAATCTTGAATTTTGTATACATATGGCTGCGGAGTCGGTTGTGTTCTGTCCTGAGGCGCAGAATGACAATTTGTTCTGATCTGTTCATAGCTTGGTAGTCATCCTGTGGTGTGTACACTCCTGCTCCTCCATTCTTTGCTGCATTCTGTGCTGACCCATCTGTGTATACTTGGACCCAGAGGTCCTGTGGGTATTCATCATCCAGGAAACTGAGAGTGACTGTCCTACATTGCACGCTGTTCTGTTCATCCCTGTCGAATATTCCTTTCACTTTTGTCTGGATGTGTACTGGTAGTCCAGGCTCGTCTCTCCAAGGGGTTTGTTCTGGCACAGACTTTAGGGGGCTGTTAACTTCAGGCAGGCTTAAATAATACGACACGCATCATCACTTTAATTGTGAACTGCATGACATTGTGAAGTGCATGATGTTGTGAAGTGCATGACATTGTGAAGTGCATAGCATTGTGAAGTGCATGACATTGTGAAGTGCATGACATTGTGAAGTGCATGACATTGTGAAATGCATGACGTTGTGAAGTGCATGACATTGTGAAGTGCGTGACATTGTGAAGTGCAGTTAACATTCAGTAAAATATAATTTGGTTTAAATTCTATACAACTTTGTTGATGGAACTGCAGGAAGCAAATGGTCTGGCAGAGGTAATCATTACATATAGGCTGCACATATTCAGAATTCCAGACATTCTGAAACCTGAAAACAGTTACCAGCTTATCAAGATAACTCTCTATAGTATTCAGTGTTTATAAAGTAGATCACCATAGCTCCTGTGCTTGCCACTGATTTAGAAGCTTGAAATATATGTGAAATAAATAGAGTTTAAAAAAAAAAAAAAGTAGACAACTGTTTAAATATATGAGTTGTAAGGAGTCTGTAAGTTTCTGAAGCACTTTGAACCCTGTTTTTAAATGTCTGAATTTTAAAAATGTGTCAAGTTCACTAGAAGCAAGTGAAATATTTGATGCTACTACAGATTTCAAAATGAGAATATAAATTTCATGAACTGAACACTTTTCTCATTTATAATTGACTTTTGAGTGCCTGAATGGCAGAGTGGTTAGACTACTTGCCTGTTGTGGCAAAGGCGTGGGTTCAAAATGCCATGTAATCACTCTGCAGTCTACCCAGCTGTAAATGTGTAACTGATTCTGCTCTTGAGTTAGGGAAGGAAAAAACAGCAACAAAGGGAACTAATTACCCTACCTTCTGATGCTGGACCTAGTATAGGGAAGTCTCTAACACTTCACTCCCCTATGGCAGTATCTGCTATGGGACTACCTTTATCTTTGAATAAACATTTAAATCTAGATAGTGGTATGATAAATGGCATTTACAATTATAAAGACTTGCTTCCTCAGATAATCACCAGAAGAGTGGAGCGTACATACTTGTTCACAAATAACTGAACTGACTCAGTCATCATTTGTTTACAAAACGTGAACATTTCATGAATGAAAGACATTTTCAGTACAAATGACATCTCAGGTGTGTATGATATCTCTGGTGCAAAAGAATTCTCAGGCATGAAAGGTATCTCAGGTGCAAAAGACTTCTCAGGTGTGAAGGACATCTCAGGTTATTGTTATTGTGGTTCCGAATTAACATTGTTGCACTCTGGGCAAACCCATAGGTACTCTCTCAGTAAAATGTCAAAGGGTAAGAATACTGATTGTTCCTGAAGCGTGTTATTTGTATACATGCCTGACTCAGCCTCTCATACATCCATACCTGCTAGTTTTATGTAAATGCGTCAACATGTAAAGGATAATCTGAATTGATCATAGAATAAAGAAAAAGTTATTAATGAGCAAGACTGAAATGGAACACTTTATATGTCTGAAAACATGTTAGCAGCTGTACCATCATATTTAAAAGTGGAACATTTATGAAAGCACTCTAGGGTTGTACCACTTTATTTATAAGTGGGACAATGTTTGTAGAAGCATGTTAGCTGTGTTATTCCATTTATAAAAGCATGTTAGCTGTGTTACTCCATTTATAAAAGCATGTTAGCAGTTGCAAAGTTCTGTATGTAAGTGAGACACTACATCAATCAAAGCATGTTAGCTATTTTATTACATTTATAAAAGCTTAAATCAGAGGCACATCTCCAATCCAACCTGCAAGTCTGGAAGGAAGAGCTGGAGAAAAGAGGAATGGTCATAAGCAGCACTAAAACAAAATCCATGGTGATATCATGAGAAGAAAGAAGACATCAGATTAAGCTGGGAGAACAGGTCCTGGAGCAGGTTGACCACTTTACATACCTTGGAGCTATTATAGACCAAAAGGGAGGCATCAAAGAAGAGTTTGCCACTAAAAAAGCAGCAGCTGGGAGACTTTTTCAGGCCATAAATCAAGGATTCCTCAGCAAGAGAGAGGTTGGTAAGAAAACGAAGATGGCTGTATACCGCTCCATCTATGTCCCAGTCTTGACATACGGATGCGAGTCATGGGCAATGACTACAACCCACAAAAGCCAGATCCAAACCTCAGAAATGAGGTATCTGAGGAAGGTGGTTGAAGTAACAAGAAGAGACATGGTCCACAACCAGACGATACGTCAAGGCCTAAAATCCCACCCCCTGCAGACCCAAGTAGAACAGACCCAACTAAGATGGTTTGGCCATGTCTGCAGAATGGGAGAAGATCGGCTACCACGACAAGCATGGGAAACAAAGAACCATGGATCCAGACCCCAGGACGACCCAGAGTCTGCTGGGAGGACAACATTAGACAATCTTTGAAGGACCGAGGACTAGAATGGAACCAGGCCAGGAGGAAGACAGCTGATAGGATAGTCTGGCGCTTTCTCTTCCAAACCTCTACACCTCACGGTAGAAGGGGAATGACTAAGTAAGTAAGTAAGTATAAAAGCATGTTAGCTGTTTAATTCCAATTATGGAAGCATGTTAGCAGCCGCAAAGTTCTGTATGTAAGTGGGACACTACATCAATCAGTGCATGTTAGCTATTGTAATTTCCCATTAATGTGTCAGAAGTGTTTCTCATTTGGTGAGTAAATTTCAAATTTTAAGTACATATTAGTTCAGATTTTTCATCTCAATAGTGTCGATTGTTGACAGTGTTTGTATATTATGACACATATAAAATAAATCACTCGGACAGAGCCACTTGTTGACATATTATCATCATTTCTCTTTTTTTTCTCCCTATGGAGCATAGAGTCACCACTGTAGCTGCACCAAATAATATATGTGATCTTGCAGTGGTATGTTCTGCTGCAAATGTTTTTACACAATGAGGTTGCTAGTCTTGTGAACAACTTCATAGAACTGCCTCATATGATATGCCTGAGGGAGCAGAAGTCCTGTTCTTGCCTAGTTAGAGACCGCCCAAGGAACTACACAGGGTTTATGGGCACATTCTTCTTCTTCTTCTTTGATCCGTAGCCGCCGACCGTCAAAGCAGTCAGTGGCCATCACGCCTAGTGGCGTCTTGTAGGGCAACAACAAATTGATTCCACTTTGCTCGGTCGGTGGCCATCCTTCGTACAGTGCCCCAACTCTGGTTCATTCCCTGCATCTCAGCCTCCACAGTCCTCCGCCAGGTTGTTTTTGGTCGGCCTCTCTTTCGTTTTCCTTCAGGAGTCCAAAGCATAGCTGTTCTTGTGATGGCATCAGGGTCTCTTCTGAGGACATGGCCAACCCAGCTCCACCGTCTGCCAGCTATGATGGTGTGCATGTCCTCTTGCTTGCTACGAGTAAGCAGATCTTGGTTAGTGATGGTATTCGGCCAAAAGATTTGGTGAATTTTTCTTAGGCATGTTGTGTGAAAGGAGGACAATTTCGACATTTCCTTCTCTGTGACTCTCCAGCATTCCGCACCATAGAGAAGCACAGAAAGCACACAGCTCTGATATAATCTTAATTTTGTGCTTGTGCTGTATTGGGAGGACTTCCAGATGTTGTTTAGGCTAAAGAAGGCTGTTCTTGCCTTATTCATTCTGATGTTGATGTCTTTGCCTGCCCCGCCGTCTGGTGTTACTATGCTTCCTAGGTATGTGAAGGTATCTGTCTGTACCAATTGCTGATTCCTTACTGATATGGGCTCAGGGTTGCTCACATTGAGCGTCATGACCTCAGACTTCTTTAAATTTATGTTCAAGCCCACCTGCTGGCTGAACTTGTTAAGTCTATCCGTTTTTTCCTGGATGTGTTGATGTGAATGTGCTAGTAGTGCAATGTCATCTGCATATTCCAGATCTTCCAATGTATTTATGGGCACATGACAGTGCTAAATGTTGACACATCATGACAGGACTAAATGTTGATACATCATGACAGGGCTAAATGTTGACACATCATGACAGTGCTTAGTGTTGACACATCATGACAGTGCTAAGTCTTGACACATCTTGATATTGCCTAGCATTGACCCACCTAGACAGACCGACTTCTAGACACATGTTTCACATTTCAGGGATGCCTACTTTGTTCTGGGTGAACCAAACGAGAAAAAAACAGATGACGATGACATGGAAGGTCTGAGAGCAGATCCCAGGTACAGATTTTTTTAGATTTAGCTTGAGTAAATATTACTTACTTACTTAGTCATTCCCCTTCTACCGTGAGGTGTAGAGGTTTGGAAGAGAGAGCGCCAGACTATCCTATCGGCTGTCTTCCTCCTGGCCTGGTTCCATTCTAGTTCTCGGTCCTTCAAAGATTGTCTAATGTTGTCCTCCCAGCGGACTCTGGGGGTCTGGATCCCTGGCTCTTTGTTTCCCATGCTTGTCGTGGTAGCCTATCTTCTCCCATTCTGCAGACATGGCCAAACCATCTTAGTTGGGACTGTTCTACTTGGGTCTGCAGGGGGTAGGATTTTAGGCTTTGACATATCGTCTGGTTGCGGACCATGTCTCTTCTTGTTACTTCAACCACCTTCCTCAGATACCTCATTTATGAGATTTGGATCTGGCTTTTGTGGGTTGTAGTCATTGCCCATGACTCTCATCCATATGTGAAGACTGGGACATAGGTGGGTCGGTATACAGCCATCTTCGTTTTCTTACCAGCCCCTCTCTTGCTGAGGAATCCTCGATTTATGACCTGAAAAAGTCTCCCAGCTGCTGCTTTTTTAGTGGCAAACTCTTCTTTGATGCCTCCCTTTCGGTCTATAATAGCTCCGAGGTATTTAAGTGGTTGATCTGCTCCAGGACCTGTTTTCCCAGCTTAATCTGATGTCTTCTTTCTTCTCATGATATCACCATGGATTTTGTTTTAGAGCTGCTTATGACCATCCCTCTCTTCTCCAGCTCTTCCTTCCAGACTTGCAGGTTGGATTGGAGATGTGCCTCTGATTTAGCAATCAGGGCAACATCATCAGCAAATGCCAGCTCTGAAATACAGACCTGTCTCATCTTCCAGTACCCCACTGAATACTTTCTTGTTCTCTCCTTATATGCCTTGACGACATCATCCATGAGGAGTATGAAAAGATAAGGTGACAGGATATCACCTTGTCTTACACCAGTGGTGGTCCTGAACTCATCTGACTTATGGTTTGCTGTCCTCACATAATTTCTGCAAGACTTTTAGAAGCTCTGTATAGCATGAAAAACAGTGTTCCTGGGGCCCAAAAGGGGAGCAAAGAATAGTAACACTGTTCCCTGCCAAGCATGTCGTAGAAAGCAACTAAGGATGATTGGGCATGGGGCCGGTTACCCCATCCCGTAAAAAATTTAAACCACAAAAAACTTCAACAAACATGGACAAGTCAATTAAAGAAAATAAAACACAGCCATCCAAGACAGGGAAAGGTCTTCTCGCAGGGAGGCATATGATGCAACACAGAGAAAGCCGAAAGGAGTCTGTGTTGCTGACTAACCTTCTTTCTTCTAGGAGAACTTCCAGATTTGGCACCTGGAATGTTTGGACATTAAACGAACAAGGGAAAGTGGCACAAGTAGCAGCAGAGATGAGGGAATATAAAATTGAGGTTCTGGTACTGTGTGAAACAAAGTGGAAGGGGGTAGACAGGAAGAAACTTATCACAGGTGAATTGGTGCTGTCCTCAGGACATGAAGACAAAAGTTCACACCACAGTGAAGGGGTAGCTCTTATGTTATCTAAAGAAGCACAGAAAGCACTCATTGAATGGGAAGCTGTTGGATCCAGAATAATAACAGCTTCTTTTAAAACAGCTAAAAAGAAAATAAATGTAAATGTCATCCAATGTTATGCACCAACTAATGACAAAGAAGAGTCGGTGAAAGAAGCATTTTATACTAGACTACAGGAAATTATGGAAAAAGTAAAAAGAAGAGACATCACAATTTTGATGGGTGACATGAATGCAAAGATAGGTACAGTCAACACCGGCTTTGAAGAAGTCATGGGAAAACAGGGGCTAGGAATAATGAATGAAAATCGGATCCAACACGAAAATAAGAATCTTCAACTCAAATGTGAAGTCAGTCCTATTGTATGGCTTTGAGACATGGAGAACAACAAAGACAACTACCAAAAAGCTACAGACTTTCATAAATGGGTGCTTGTGTAGAATAGAGGGAAGTCAGATGTGTCGGCCAAAAGGCACAAATACCGCAGCTTCGCTGTAAACGGACACAACGCAACCAACGTCCTTTTCAGGACGAACAAGGAAGAAGAAGAAGTATGACAAGGTTACCAACGTGGAACTGATGACAAGAACTAGACAAGTGCCAGTGGAACAAGAGAGTCAATCAAAAGTTTGGAATGAAATATTTACATGTGTTGTTTATTGTTCATGTTAAAAGTATTGTTACATCTATTTCATGTGTACAACTTTTGTTAAATTTGTTGTGTGTGTACATCATTTGTTATATTTTTTACTCATGTGTATTTGTTACTACTATGTGCTAGTAATGTTTGTGATATAGAAATTGTTTGCGGTTAATGAGACTCCAGTCATAACTGACTATGAGATGATGGGCCCTTGAAGTGATAACCCTCAGCTGCTTTTTTTTTTGTATGGTGTTCCTTTCAGTGTGTTCTTTTCTCTTCTGTCTGTTGTGAGAGCTTCATTTCACCCAATCTGAGGTGGCACCTTAGGGAGCATCACCACATGGTGCGATGAGCAGCTTCATCCTCCCAGGCTGCTGGATTTATGTCCAGTATCTTCATGTCTCTCTTGCACACATCTTTGAACCTCAGCTACAGTCACCCAGCTGTTCATTTGCCATCTGCCAGTTGTCCATAGAAAATATCTTTGGGGATGTGACCATCTTTAATGTGGTTGACGTGGCCAACCCAATGTAGTCTGCACTATCTAAGCAGTGTATACATGTTGATGCCATAATTATCTTGTGATGTCACTCATTACCTATTAGCTTCCTAAGGAGCATAGGCTTTCAACAAGTACATGCCAAGCTTTTCTGTCTTGTGCTATTATTAGTTCAAGTTCTTTCCATATCTTCTTTATCCCCTTGATGTCTGTGTTGTGATGTCATTAACAATTATAAACTCTTGTTGATGACACAATTATCTTGTGATGTCACTGTTGGTAGTGAACCTCATTTGATTTCTCTGAATGTATTCTAGGACAATGAAGAAACGGCCACGGCGTCTCCTGTCAAGTGGTGGCCGACATGTGTTAAACATTTGGTTTATACCACATCATACAGAGATTTTAGTTATGTACAAGACTTTTGATGACGATTTATGTAGCCGGGCCTTAGCGTACTCCCTGAGCATTGTGGGGGCTCTTCATGACATTCTGCAGTACCTCAGTGTTCATGCTAATCTTGGCAGCTCACATGCCAAGTTGGCCTCCGAAAAGATGGAGTCTATGTCCACAAACTGGGGCATTACAGAAAGGATAGGTAAGCAAAAGATGTGAAATATCAGTCAATGGAATATTAGACAAGTAGAGTGTCAAGGGATGTCATTTTATGAAGCTTTAATTTTGAGGATAGAAGAAAAGACAAAACTGAAAGATGCTGTCATTCAGAGCAGACTACAGCACTGGATGTGGTAAATGATGTCTAAAACAGAAAATGTTTCTGTTTTAGACATCATCTACGATGTTTGACCTAAACAAAAATAGATTCTCGCACAAGCAAAAATACAAGAAAAATTTGAGGCATTCTGAAAAAAAGAAAAATGGAAATGTATTGGTATGACAAGAAAGGTCTCTCAAGTACCTTGTTATTTGTGAAAGAAAAATGGAAATGTATTGGTATGACAAGAAAGGTCTCTCAAGTACCTTGTTATTTGTGAAAGAAAAATGGAAATGTATTGGTATGACAAGAAAGGTCTCTCAGGTACCTTGTTATTTGTGACAGAATAATGAAATTCCATTTCACATTTTTTAAACAGACAAAGAAAGAATAGGACTACTACACACTCAGCCATGTCGATCAATAGGAGGGGCATGGGGCTGTCAACCTTATCATTGCCATAGAACCACCGCAGGTTCACATTCACATGTGAATGCTAGAAGCAGATTTCAGCAAGGGGACCAGCTACAATGGTGGCTTCATGCTCTGTAAGGGGACCAGCTACAATGGTGGCTTCATGCTCTGTAAGGGGACCAGCTACAATGGTGGCTTCATGCTCTGTAAGGGCACCAGCTACAATGGTGGCTTCATGCTCTGTAAGGGCACCAGCTACAATGGTGGCTTCATGCTCTGTAAGGGCACCAGCTACAATGGTGGCTTCATGCTCTGTAAGGGCACCATCTACAATGGCGGCTTCATGCTCTGCAAGGGCACCAGCTACAATGGTGGCTTCATGCTCTGCAAGGGCACCAGCTACAATGGTGGCTTCATGCTCTGCAAGGGCACCAGCTACAATGGTGGCTTCATGCTCTGTAAGGGGACCAGCTACAATGGTGGCTTCATGCTCTGCAAGGGCACCAGCTACAATGGTGGCTTCATGCTCTGTAAGGGGACCAGCTACAATGGTGGCTTCATGCTCTGTAAGGGCACCAGCTACAATGGTGGCTTCATGCTCTGCAAGGGCACCAGCTACAATGGTGGCTTCATGCTCTGCAAGGGGACCAGCTACAATGGTGGCTTCATGCTCTGCAAGGGGACCAGCTACAATGGTGGCTTCATGCTCTGTAAGGGGACCAGCTACAATGGTGGCTTCATGCTCTGTAAGGGGACCAGCTACAATGGTGGCTTCATGCTCTGTAAGGGGACCAGCTACAATGGTGGCTTCATGCTCTGTAAGGGGACCAGCTACAATGGTGGCTTCATGCTCTGTAAGGGGACCAGCTACAATGGTGGCTTCATGCTCTGTAAGGGGACCAGCTACAATGGTGGCTTCATGCTCTGTAAGGGGACCAGCTACAATGGTGGCTTCATGCTCTGTAAGGGGACCAGCTACAATGGTGGCTTCATGCTCTGTAAGGGGACCAGCTACAATGGTGGCTTCATGCTCTGCAAGGGGACCAGCTACAATGGTGGCTTCATGCTCTGCAAGGGGTAAGGCTTCCTGCAAGGGGACCAGCTACAATGGTGGCTTCATGCTCTGTAAGGGGACCAGCTACAATGGTGGCTTCATGCTCTGTAAGGGGACCAGCTACAATGGTGGCTTCATGCTCTGTAAGGGGACCAGCTACAATGGTGGCTTCATGCTCTGCAAGGGGACCAGCTACAATGGTGGCTTCATGCTCTGCAAGGGGACCAGCTACAATGGTGGCTTCATGCTCTGCAAGGGGACCAGCTACAATGGTGGCTTCATGCTCTGTAAGGGGACCAGCTACAATGGTGGCTTCATGCTCTGTAAGGGCACCAGCTACAATGGTGGCTTCATGCTCTGTAAGGGGACCAGCTACAATGGTGGCTTCATGCTCAGCAAGGGGACCAGCTACAATGGTGGCTTCATGCTCTGTAAGGGCACCAGCTACAATGGTGGCTTCATGCTCTGTAAGGGCACCAGCTACAATGGTGGCTTCATGCTCTGTAAGGGCAACAGTAAATGGTGCACTCAGCAAGGGCACCAGCTACAATGGTGGCTTCATGCTCTGCAAGGGGACCAGCTGCAATGGTGGCTTCTTGCTCAGTAAGGGGACCACAGCTGCTACAATGGGAGACGTGGAACGGCTTCATGCTCTGTAAGGGCACCAGCTACAATGGTGGCTTCATGCTCTGTAAGGGCACCAGCTACAATGGTGGCTTCATGCTCTGTAAGGGCACCAGCTACAATGGTGGCTTCATGCTCTGCAAGGGGACCAGCTGCAATGGTGGCTTCATGCTCAGTAAGGGGACCAGCTACAATGGTGGCTTCATGCTCTGTAAGGGCACCAGCTACAATGGTGGCTTCATGCTCTGCAAGGGGACCAGCTACAATGGTGGCTTCATGCTCTGTAAGGGGACCAGCTACAATGGTGGTTTCATGCTCTGCAAGGGGATCAGCTACAATGGTGGCTTCATGCTCTGTAAGGGCACCAGCTACAATGGTGGCTTCATGCTCTGTAAGGGCACCAGCTACGATGGTGGCTTCATGCTCTGCAAGGGCACCAGCTACAATGGTGGCTTCATGCTCTGTAAGGGGACCAGCTACAGTGGTGGCTTCATGCTCTGTAAGGGGACCAGCTACAATGGTGGCTTTATGCTCTGTAAGGGGACCAGCTACAATGGTGGCTTCATGCTTTGTAAGGGCACCAGCTACAATAGTGGCTTCATGCTCTGTAAGGGGACCAGCTACAATGGTGGTTTCATGCTCTGTAAGGGGACCAGCTACAATGGTGGCTTCATGCTCTATAAGGGGACCAGCTACAATGGTGGCTTCATGCTCTGCAAGGGGATCAGCTGTAATGGTGGCTTCATGCTCTGTAAGGGGACCAGCTACAATAGTGGCTTCATGCTCTGTAAGGGGACCAGCTACAATGGTGGCTTCATGCTCTGCAAGGGCACCAGCTACAATGGTGGCTTCATGCTCTGCAAGGGGACCAGCTACAATGGTGGCTTCATGCTCTGTAAATTTAGGACCAGCTTGGTTTGGCTTCATGCTGACTGTAAGGGACAGTTACAATTAGGTCTGACGTTTTAAATTAGGATGCTTGCAAGGTATCAGCTACAATGTGGCTTCATGCTCTTAAAATTAGGGACAGCTTTGAATGGTGGCTTCATGCTCTGTAAGGGGAACAGCTACAATGGTGGCTTCATGCTCTGTAAGGACCCCAAAGAAAAATGATGACGATTATTATTTTTTAAAATGTTTTGTTTTTGAAGAGACAGTTGGTTTGAATGTTTAGTGTCTGACGTTTTAAATTAGGAGACAGTTGGTTTGAATGTTTAGTGTCTGACGTTTTAAATTAGGAGACAGTTGGTTTGAATGTTTAGTGTCTGACGTTTTAAATTAGGAGACAGTTGGTTTGAATGTTTAGTGTCTGATGTTTCAAATTAGGAGACAGTTAGTTTGAATGTTTAGTGTCTGACGTTTCAAATTAGGAGACAGTTAGTTTGAATGTTTAGTGTCTGACGTTTCAAATTAGGAGACAATTGGTTTGAATGTTTAGTGTCTGACGTTTCAAATTAAGAGACAGTTTGTTTGAATGTTTAATGTCCTGATGATGGTATGTCTGACACTTCAAATTAGGAGACAGTTAGTTTGAATGTTTAGTGTCATGAAGATGGTATGTCTGACGTTTCAAACTAGGAGACAGACATTTTGAATGTTTAGTGTCGTTTAGTGTCATGAAGATGGTATGTCTGATGTTTCAAATTAGGAGACAGTTAGTTTGAATGTTTAGTGTCTGACGTTTCAAATTAGGAGACAATTTGTTTGAATGTTTAGTGTCATGAAGATGGTATGTCTGATGTTTCAAATTAGGAGACAGTTAGTTTGAATGTTTAGTGTCATGAAGATGGTATTTCTGATGTTTCAAATTAGGAGACAGTTGGTTTTAATGTTTAGTGTCTGCTGTTTTAAATTAGGAGACAGTTGGGTTCAGTGTTTAGTGTCTGACATTTTAAATTAGGAGACAGTTGGTTTCAATGTTTAGTGTCTGACTTTTCAAATAAGGAGACAGTTGGTTTCAATGTTTAGTGTTTGACGTTTCAAATTAGGAGACAGTTGGTTTGAATGTTTAGTGTCTGACGTTTCAAATTAGGAGACAGTTGGTTTCAATGTTTAGTGTCTGACATTTCAAATTAGGAGACAGTTGGTTTCAATGTTTAGTGTCTGACGTTTTAAATTAGGAGACAGTTGGTTTCAATGTTTAGTGTCTGACGTTTTAAATTAGGAGACAGTTGGTTTCAATGTTTAGTGTCATCATATTGATGATTCTGAGAGCATGCTTATAAATGTTTTTAGATGTATTTTGGACCATTTGGGTAATGCACAACCTACACCATACAATAGCAGAGAAGCTGAAGTTCATAAAGTTTAAAAATATGAAAATAATATTTTCATAATAAAAGTATTCAGCATTTTTCTGTAAATCATGTTTGCTAATAAGTGAATGCTCTCATATGGCCTCTTCACAAATGATGTCTGACAATTATAATAGATTTTAGCGCGGGGTGTTGTATGATGTCTGATATTAAAAGTAGACTCTAGCACAAGTATTATATGTGATGTTTAATATTAATAACAGATTCTAGCACATAGTGCTATATATAGATTCTAGAATGGGGTGTTGTTTGATGTCTGACATTAAAAGTAGACTCTAACACAAGTATTATATGTGATGTTTGACATTACTAATAGATTTCTAGCATGTAGTGTTGTATATATATGATGTTTGACATAAAAAGTAGAATCTAGCACAGTGTGTCATACATGTCTGACATTTTATCCTTTGTTCAGAAATATGAGGCAAGTTGTTTCTCCTTATTGCTATGCCCAAGTCAGCTGAACAGTAATGGACCAGTACTTTCTGTGGTCTTAAATTGCTGTACCATGTATGGAATGCTTTGTAAAATGCCATTTGTATCACAAATGAAGTGTCTGTAAATTTTGGCTTTTGAAGTCATTTTATATATGGCTGGCTGTGTTAGGGTTTCAGTATATTTGCATGTGCCAGGTATTTTGGAATGGCAATGTAAGTTGGGAAAATGGGTAACTGAAGTGTTTTGGGCAGGTCCTATTAATTTCAGCTGGATAGAAAATGGTTAATATTAGATTATAGCACACTGTGCTGTATATCTTCTTCTTCTTCGTTCATCCTGAAAAGGACGTTGGTTGAGTTGTGTCCGTTTACAGCAACGCTGCGATATTTGCACCTTTTGGCAGACACATCCTACTTCAGCACGGCATTTTTGGGACCGGGTTAGCCTTCCCTCTTCGATCCCTACTCACTCACCCAGACTGCAGTGATGCAGCCTGTTTCCAGGACCACCACTTGGAGGTGGAGTAGGGTCTTGGTCAGCTTTGGTTCGCTGGCCCTGATGCAGGCAGTCTAGCTATGGGTTGCTGACTGCATTTCTCACTGTTGACGCGTCTTAGGTCCCATGCTGTATATAATATCTGACATTAAATTAGAAATAAGCCCCCTGAAAGCATTGAAGATAACACAAGAAAATGTACTAAAAAAAAACATGAGCGTGTAATATTCAATTTTTATAAGAATCAAAATACACTCTAACAGTTTTCTGTGAAAATATGACCTCATTGAGAAGAGAGGTTGTATTCCTAGAAGATGTTTCATTTAATAACTGTCTGTTCTGGTGCACACTTGGCAAAGATGAACTCTGAGATATTTGAAATTGTTTCCTAACTTGTTTCTTGTGTGTGAATGTAGTCTTACACTTGGTATTGCTAGGCTCAGAGCTGCGGGAGATACAGAAACAGATACAGCAATTGCCAGATCCCACAAATCCTCAGTCTGTACTTGAGTTGCTCAACTTACGGCGTGACGTCATGTTTCTGGAGTACGACATGGCAGTTAGAAATTGCATGACTGACACGTTTCTGTCTGCAGGGAATGTTGTGGCTTATAAGGTTTGTATTTTATATGGATAATAAAAATATGTCTTCTTTTGTTCCTTACAAGTAATAGTTTATCTTATCTCTCGTGCTCATAATTAAAACATCGTGAGACATTTCATTATTTCTTAACCCTTTGTTACTCATCATTATGACATCATGAGATATTTCAGTGTTTCTTAACCCTTTGTTACTCATCATTATGACATCATGAGACATTTCAGTGTTTCTTAACTCTTTGTTACTCATCATTATGACATCTAACTAAACAGCTTGATGATCTGGATTTTGCAGATGACTTGACTCTTCTGTCCCATAACCATAATCAGATGCAAGAGAAAATGAAAATTCTCGATGAGAGGTCACAAGAAGTAGGCCTGAAAATACACAGAGAAAAGACAAAGATTATGAGAATAAATGCAAGAAATGATAACAAGGTTGAACTTGAAGAAACACCACTAAAAGATGTAGAATTGTACACATATCTTGGAAGTAATATAGACAAAGTTGGAGGGACAGACAGTGATATCAAAATAAGAATACAAAAAGCAAGAGGAGCTTTCATTGCATTGGGAAACATATGGAGAACAAGAGAAATCAAGTCCAACAAGAAGATAAGAATCTTCAACTCAAATTTCAAGAGTCCTATTGTATGGCTCTGAGACATGGAGAACAACAAAAACAACAACCAAAAAGCTACAGACTTTTATAAATGGGTGCTTGCGTAGAATAGAAAGACTGAAATGTTATGACAAAATCACAAATGTGGAATTGATGACAAGAACCAGACAAGTGCCAGTGTAACACGAGTTGAGAAGAAGACACTGGCGATAGATAGGACACACATTGAGGAACCTGTTGATAGCATTACAAGGCAGTCCTTGTTCTGGAATCCACAGGGAAAGAGAGGCAGAGGTAGACCAAAAACACATGGAGAAGAGAACTGGAAACAGAGGTGAAAATGATGAGAAAAACATGGAAAGAACTTGAGCGGTGTCACGATGTGGATTTACGTTTATAGAGTTTGCCTGGGTAAAGGCAAGACCCTAGTATGAAAAAGTCTGAGCAGATAGAATTTAGATGAAAATAACAGTGACTGTGGACAGATGAGACTATTGGCTCAAGGGTGAGAACCTGGATTGACTCTCCCTTGCCACTTGTGACTAAAATTATGCTATAACCTCACCCCCCTCTAACTACCTTTAAACCCAAGGAGATAAGGTGTAAATAACGACCACTGACACCACTATATAGGTACAGTATAGTATAGAAGCTGATCCAGTCTACAATATATGTATATTTTATTTACACAATAAAGCATTAAATGTCATCATACAGCAAAGAAATAAATATCGTGCACTGTTGCACAGACCTGAAAACCAAAGAACCAATTAAGTAGATAGACACATAAAACCCACAACCACATTCACTCTGTCAGTCACCCTGCTGGGGAAAAATAGAATGATTAGTGATTGTAACCACACTCTAACTGGTGGGGCCTCAACTTAAGTCTCCACTGTCTACTACTATATGATTTGCTACTGTCTCTGTCCTGCTGACTCTGCCTAAATGAATGTCTACACAACTTCCAACTCGTTAGGCGATAAGCGCCGCTAACTAAACACTGGACTGCCACACTAGTAGACTTTTATAACATCTATTACTCTAAGGCTATCCTCTAAGGATATATCATCAGATCTTACTGGTCCCGTCTCTCTCCTCTCTCTCTCTCTCTCTCTCTCTTTGCTTCAGTGTCTCTCTGACACTCTTGACATCTGCTGAGGTGGCGTCTCCGTTAAGCCTTCTCTCATTGACTTGTCAGAACCAGGAATGTTCACCCTTTCTCCTGTGTTCTGACTCCTGCCATGATGACTTGATTATCCAGCACGAGGTACTTGACTAAAATATAGAAGCTCCTCTTCTGCTGAATAGCTTCTCTGACTTGCCCCGTTAACCTGTTCAAGATTTAGGGGAACACAGCATTGATTTCTGGCTGTATAACTCTAGACCAATCTCCCGGACATGTGCCGTTGTTGGAGAGATAAAACGAGCTACTCGCTCTGGATTTATTTAACGATGAACACTTTCCCGCCGAAGCAAGGGGCTTCGCGGCATGCGAACTGCTATCGTATTTCTTTCACCTCTAGCGATATCGAGCTCTCGGCTCCTGCAATGCCAACCTTGCCATTGGAAATTTGTATAGGACAAACTCCACTCTTCCACTGTACCGTGAACTGCTGTAAACAAAAGAAATGCATCTAATGAACAACAACTTCAACCATAACTCAATCTCTAACATATAGCTCCCATAAATCTTACGTTACCTGCAACTCAATCCAACTCCCCTTCACCCGCTATGCACAACGATACATAAATATTTCTAACCACGTTCACTCAATCTCACGCTCCTTCCCTTCCCCGCTTCAACGAAAATCTTACTGGTAAGTAAACAAACTCCCGACACTGTCTGACCTTAATCTTTTGTTACTTGAATCTACCTCGTGTCAAAACATTCAAACTAGGGAAATTTCCTGTCCGAAATTCCTTGGTCTCCTTTTTAACATTTCTCATGAGGTTTCCCTGCTTTACCCAAAAATTAAATTACTCCTCTTACTGCATTCCCAAACATTTGAGGCACAATAAAATAACATATGCACCATTAGATGCCCAATAAAATTACACTTGTAAATATACAGAAATTAATGGTGGTTTATCCAACACTCTACATACTACAGAGCGCCCATGTATTAATAGCTAACCCTCACACAGTGAATATCTCAAAACTTCACACACTCCTATACACTGCAAATTATCCTAGAAAGAATTAGTCACACTTAACCCTTACATCATGCTACAAAGATAGTAATGGATGGCACTTACGTTTATAACTTTAAGTTAACTTCCCGAAGAAAACTTTACTTAAATCAGACTATGACTCTATTTAAGAACCCACTAATATTACGGCTCTAATAAAATATGAACATACCAGTTTATCGCGTTTTCTTCCGCGTGGAGCAGACAGTAAATGCTAGGTTCACGGTAGTGACTTTCATCAGACAAAGGGGATCCATTAAAAGACCGTTCGGGTTTATATACAAGAAAATCCCTGCGGACTTTCGGCCTACGTCATAGCTATAGCGTCTTACTAACCCAATGGAATCGCTTACAAAATTTATAACGGGGTCTACACCAATAGATTTGAAAGCACGTCGTGACCTTTTTATCCCGACTGCTCGCGTTTCTCACTTACGTCATATTGCGTGAGCCAAACACCGGAAACTTTCCACCCCGTGAATATCTCACGCGCTGTTAAACAAAGACTTGACAGCGATAATTCTTTAACAAAGAAACTGGGACTACGAGATCGCGATTAATTTAACAAAGAAAACCCTCGTGATCGCAAATTAACTTTAAAGAAAAGAAAACTGGTGCAAGTATAAACTAAACCTACCGTCATAAAACGCAATAAAATACCTACAGAAAAAGACCAAACACATAATAATTTAGAAAGAGAAGAAGACTGGGCCTGTTGAAAAGACAGAATTACAGTACAGCATCACATTACTCCCACCTTTGAAAGATTGGGCAACCGATCTAATTACTGAAATCTCTGTGTTTCACACTGGCCCTTATTCCTGTCTACAGAGCTGTCTGTGAGCCCCTCTTCTTCTTCCGTATTCTCTTCTTCTTCTTCGTACAAACTCCCATGCTCCGGTGGAAGAGTTGATCTCTCTTCAGACCTGTGCCGTCTAATGGCGAGTCTGAAACTTCCCTGGCTATGTCCGTCAAAAGGCTGTCATGGTCAGCTGACCTGACCGACTGGCTCTGCGGCGGCCTGGCGATGGCGACTACATTGCTGCGCGTCAGCGGGTTTGTGACCGCTGGTATATGGCGATGCAGATGAGAACTGTCTTGTGCTTCCAGCATACAGTCTCCGATCGCTTGCTGAGTTGCTACTGAATCCTCACTAATCCCAGTAGCTTCTATCTTGGAATAAAGATAGGTAATATCTGCCCCGGGCAGTGTTTCTGTGCTCTCGTTTTCCGGACATCTCCCCAATTTGATTGAGGTAATAAGAGCGTTCAAACTCCTGTGGCTAATTTTGCTGGGAGCCAGCAATTCACTCCCCTCTGGTTGGCTTAGAGGTTGCGTAGAGAGTGCTCCTTTCTCTACCCTCTCTCCAGGGGTTCTCACTGGGTTGCGCCTGACCTCAGCGACATCTGTTTCCAATACTAGGCAGGATGCATATGTCATACCGATCTTGTCAGCATCCCCCTCGCTTGAGGGTGGTAATACCATCGGGGGCCTAATTCCCGACAACGAAAAAGGTACTTCCATAATCAGAGGCGTCACCACTGTTTGGCCATTAAGCTGAACAGGGCTGTCAGGCGAATTCGCCTCTGCAAAAACCATTCCACTGTCTTCAGAGGTCTTCACCCTCTCCTTCGCAAGACATGGCTGGTTGAGCTCTCGTGGGGCTCCGTGAATTAGGGGTTCTCCCTTTTCACTTATCTGGCCTGCAGTAGGCCCCCTTGCGTTAGCAAGGATCGGTGCGGGTGGGGTTCCCAAAACTAAAAATGGGGCCCCGAGAATGAAGTCATATGCTGGCTGTGCCATTACAGCAGCTTTAATTGTGCCACGCACAAACTTGCACTTCACCTCAATATTGGCTACGGGAAGACGCTGTGAGGTCCCTCTCTTCAAAACGCCACCAATATCCACTTTTTCTCTGGTCATCTGCCCTGGCTTTACCAAATGTCGGGCGACGATACTGGGGTATGTAAGCCCGCTGTCGAATAAACACGTAGTGTGAGTTCCATTCACTACGGCTGGTCCGCTGTTTGAGAACAACTTCTCTGTCTTGAAGGGTTCCCACTTGTTCCCTTGTGTCACTCTCACCGGCCTTAAACAAGCTGCATGATGAGTGGGTTGTTTGTTTATACACCGGGATGTCCAGTGGGAAGTAGTGCGACAATTCCGAAAATACCGGTCGTTATCTCCCCTGGCCCTAGCGGGTTCATGAGATGTTGTTGCCTGTGCTCTGTTATGTGGCTAGGGGCGCAGGTTATGGCCAGAATGGGGCTCCTTGCGAGAAGGCCCTTGCTGCTGGTGAGCTGGAGAGGAAGACGAATGCGAGGATGTAGTTCCTTTGTCCGGTGCTGGCAGGTCTGGGTTTTTCCTCTTCTGGCCCAGTACTTCGGCCTGTGCTGTCTGGAACCTTTCCGCAAAAAGAATAATTTGGTCCATTTGCTGGGCGCCCTGCTGCCAGGTACCGCCTCAAGTCGGGAGACATGTTTGCCTTTATTTGTTCGCACATGATTAACTCTTCTTGTCCTTCGAAGGTTTTTGCCAGTCCTGACAAATCCCTCCAGCGAGTAAGGTAATTTCTCACCCTTTCCGTGAACTGTGCAAAACTCTCTCCCTTCTCCGGCCTGCTCTCCCTGAACATGGTTTGGCATTTACGGGGGGGTCCACTGAAATCTTTGCAACAAAGCATTTCGTAGTGCCTCGAAGTTGTTCTGGTCGTCTATGAGCATCTTTGTTGTAGGCTTCATACGCATGTCCTTTCAGTGACTGCGATAATTTCAGACACCATAAACTCTCATCCAACCCATATGCCTTTGCCATCCGTTCAAATTTCTCCAAGAACACATCAATCTTCTCATTCCCGTTAGGGAAAGAGTCAAATGGGAAGTTCATGGCTGCCATCCGGGGGCCTCCGTTTCCGGGGGTGTCTGTCGCCCCTGCTATGGGGGAATATCCATTTGCCGAACTGCCCTCCGAAGATCTACTTTGCAGTTCCAGAGAACGCATAGCAAGTTCGTGCTGTCTTTCCACTGCCTTTTCCTCCTTCACGGCTTCTGCGGCGGCTGCCCTTTGCCTTTCATCCGCCTCCATTCTCAAAAATTCCATCTCGGCCTGTCGGGCCCTCTCTTCCTTCTCTATTTCCATTTTCCGGAGTTCCATCTCCTTCTCTTTCAGATCATGTCTATCCTTCTCCCTCATCATGTAGGCCTTAGTCTCCTCCTTATCCATTCCCATATCCTGAGCGGCCTCCCGCCAGGCAGCTCGTAACTTGGCCATATCCGCCATCTTACCTGTAAACTGCTGTAAGTTTACAACTACAGAGAATGACAGAAAAGGAAAAGAGAAGGAACTACCTGTTACCTACTAGAAAATATGCTGTCGCAAAAACCCGAACTCACTAGCACCAAGTCTGAATAATAACTGCTACCTGGAAAAAATTTGTTAAGCAGCTACCAATAACCCGAAATTACCTTCCTGTAAAAGAAAAAATTTCAGTATGCCATCAATTTCCTCTAAGTCATATAAAACTAAATTACCACTAAAATCTAACTGACTCCAACCTGTGGAAAAACATATAACTGGATCAGTTCTACCAGCTCAAAGTCTAGGGGATATTTAAAGAAAAAATCTATTCTCAGAAAACCTTCTATAGAACCAACCTAAAAATCTAGACAAGATCCCAGAATTGATCCCAACAAAGATGATCCTGATCGAGGAGCGACCCCACTTGTCACGATGTGGATTTACGTTTATAGAGTTTGCCTGAGTATAGGCAAGACCCTAGTATGAGAAAGTCTGAGCAGATAGAATTTAGATGAAAATGACAGTGACTGTGGACAGATGAGACTATTGGCTTAAGGGTGAGAACCTAGATTGACTCTCCCTTGCCACTTGTGACTAAAATTATGCTATAACCTCACCCCCCTCTAACTACCTTTAAACACAAGGAGATAAGGTGTAAATAATGACCACAGACACCACTATACAGACAACATATAGGTACAGTATAGTATAGAAGCTGATCCAGTCTACAATATATATATATATATATTTTATTTACACAATAAAGCATTAAATGTCATCATACAGCAAAGAAATAAATATCGTGCACTGTTGCACAGACCTGAAAACCAAAGAACCAATTAAGTAGATAGACACATAAAACCCACAACCACATTCACTCTGTCAGTCACCCTGCTGGGGAAAAATAGAATGATTAGTGATTGTAACCGCACTCTAACTGGTGGGGCCTCAACTTAAGTCTCCACTGTCTACTACTATATGATTTGCTACTGTCTCTGTCCTGCTGACTCTGCCTAAATGAATGTCTACTCAGCTTCCAACTCGTTAGGCGATAAGCGCCGCTAACTAAACACTGGACTGCCACACTAGTAGACTTTTATAACATCTATTACTCAAAGGCTATCCTCTAAGGATATATCATCAGACCCTACTGGTCCCGTCTCTCTCCTCTCTCTCTCTCTTTGCTTCAGTGTCTCTCTGACACTCTTGACATCTGCTGAGGTGGCATCTCCGTTACGCCTTCTCTCGTTGACTTGTCAGAACAAGGAATGTTCACCCTCTCTCCTATGTTCTGACTCCTGCAATGATGACTTGATTATCCAGCACGAGGTACTTGACTAAAATATAGAAGCTCCTCTTCTGCTGAATAGCTTCTCTGACTTGCCCCGTTAACCCACTCAAGATTTAGGGGAACACAGCATTGATTTCTGGCTGTATAACTCTAGACCAATCTCCCGGACATGTGCCGTTGTTGGAGAGATGTAATGAGCTACTCGCTCTGGATTTGTTTAACGATGAACACGTTCCCGCCGAAGCAAGGGGCTTCGCGGCATGCAAACTGCTATCGTATTTCTTTCGCCTCTAGCGATATCGAGCTCTCGGCTCCTGCAATGCCAACCTTGCCGTTGGAAATTTGTATAGGACAAACTCCACTCTTCCACTGTATCGGGAACCGCTGTAGACAAAAGAAATGCATCTAATGTACAACAACTTCAACCATAACTCAATCTCTAACATATAGCTCCCATAAATCCTACACTACCCGCAACTCAATCCAGCTCCCCTTCACCCACTATGCACAACAATACATAAATATTTGTAACCACGTGTCACTCAATCTCACACTCCTTCCCTTCCCCGCTTCAACGAAAATCTTACTGGTACGTAAACAAACTCCCAACACTGTCTGACCTTAATCTCTTGTTACTTGAATCTACCTCGTGTCAAAACATTCAAACTAGGGAAATTTCCTGTCCGAAATTCCTTGGTCTCCTTTTTAACATTTCCCATGAGGTTTCCCTGCTTTACCCAAAAAAACATTTAAATTACTCATAACTGACTATGGGAATCTTACTGCTGCTTCCCAAACATTTGAGGCATAATAAAATAACTTATGCGATCGCACCATTAGATGCCCAATAAAATTACACTTGTAAAATATACAGAAATTAATGGTGTAGTTTATCCAACGGCTTCTACATACTACAGAGCGCCACATGTATTAATAGCTAACCCTCATAGCACAGTGAATATAGGAGTGTGCTGGTGACGCAGGCATATCTCAAGTTTAAGTTTCCCCAAACTTCACACACTTTGCCAATGCGGCTGTCGATTTCTATCCAGTGAGAGTTTGTCATTGATGGTAGACCCTAGGTATGTGAAGTGGTGCACCACTGCAAATTAGTCCTAGTAAAATACAGAATTAATGTCAACACTCTACATACTAACCCATTTTACAACCCTCATGAATATCTCAAAACTTCACACTCCTATACACTGCTACAAAGAATTAGTAATTAACCCCTTACATCATGGTATGGCACTTACGTTTATAACTTTAAGTTAACTTCCCGAAGAAAACTTTACTTAAATCAGACTATGACTCTATTTAAGAACCCACTAATATTACGGCTCTAATAATATATGAACATACCAGTTTATCGCGTTTTCTTCCACATGGAGCAGACAGTAAATGCTAGGTTCATGGTAGTGACTTTCATCAGACAAAGGGGATCCGTTAAAAGACTGTTCGGGTTTATATACAAGAAAATCCCCGCGGACTTTCGACCTACATCATAGCTATAGCGTCTTACTAACCCAATGGAATCGCTTACAAAATTTATAATGGGATCTACACCAATAGATTTGAAAGCACGTCATGACCTTTTTATCCTGACCGCTCGCGTTTCCCACTTATGTCATATTGCGTGAGCCAAACACCGGAAACTTTCCACACCGTGAATATCTCACACGCTGTTAAACAAAGACTTGACCGTGATAATTCTTTAACAAAGAAACTGGGACTACGAGATCGCGATTAATTTAACAAAGAAAACCCTCGTGATCGCAAATTAACTTTAAAGAAAATAAAACTGGTGCAAGTATAAACTAAACCTACCGTCATAAAACGCAATAAAATACCTACAGAAAAAGACCAAACACATAATAATTTAGAAAGAGAAGAAGACTGGGCCTGTTGAAAAGACGGAATTACAGTACAGCATCACAAGCGGAAGGCACAGGACAGGAAGACTTGGCATGTGTTTGTTGAAGGCCTATGCTCCTTGGGGAGCTAAAGGGTATTGATTGATTGATTATGACATCATGATTTCAGTGTTTCTTAACTCTTTCTTACTCATCATCATTATGACATGACATTTCAGTATTTCCTAACTCTTTCTTTATATATATATTACAAGTCTTCCAATTATAGGAACAAAATTATAGATATCATCTGTGCTGCTAATTAATTATAGAAAATTTATCAGCTGTGCTGTTAATCTTGTCTCTCACTACGCTAAATCACTTTTTCTTCCTTGACCGTGAATTGCTCACAATTGCCGATGGAAATGGTACTAATGTGTACTCATCTCTTGAAACTGTTCTGTCCTTCTTAATTTGATGCACACAACACCCGCTGATGATCGTTCCTATAGCCCACCCAAGACTGAGGGGGACTAAGGATGTAGCTCTGGTACAATCACTGTGCTCCTGCGAAGTTCCAGGCAGCTGGATTGACTCGAACATACGACCTCAGGTTGGATGACACGAATAAACCTGTAACAAGGCAAAAATAGGGGCTAATTTCAGTCATCAAGCCCACCTATGTCTAGTGTATATGAGATGAGCGTGTCTCAGGTGTCATCATGTAGGATGAATGACAACATGGCTCAGTATGATTTAGCAATAGCGAGACAAGACAGGTGTCTACTTGCAAAATGTTCTTTCTAATAATTCAATTCATGAATACATCCAATAATTTGTACACCGTATGATACAACCATTTCCTTCCACCTATAATATACCAGGCCATATCTGATAAGTGCTATATTGGCAGGTAAAATATACCCTAACAATACTGTTGTAGTTATATAAGTCCTAACAAGGACTGTTTGGTTATATTTCGGGTTGGTTTTCTTCTTCAACAATCATACCAGGAAATACAATCCTTATACCTACTTCCCCAAGTATACCTGATACATTCATAGTAAAACAAAATCTAAAGTTATATTAAATATATACAGATGTAGGCTATTTTCTGGTAGTTTCCTTCTTCAACAGTCATACACAATCATTATACATGATACTATAACATACAATCATTATACATGATATAGTCATAGGTTATATTCAGGTTGGAGTTATATGAGCCCTAACAAGGACTGATAGGTTATATTTCAGGTTGGAGTTATATAAGCCCTGAAAAGGATTGATAGGTTATATTTCAGGTTGGTTATCATCTTCAGCAATCATACCAGGAAATACAATCATTATACCTAATTCCCCAAGATACAATCAGTATACCTGATACATTCATAGTAAAACAAAATCTTCAGCAATCATACCAGGAAATACAATCATTATACCTAATTCCCCAAGATACAATCAGTATACCTGATACATTCATAGTAAAACAAAATATATTAAATATATACAGGTGTAGGTAGTATAAATGACACACAAAAAATACAATCATTATATACCTGATGTAGGCCTATTCTCCTACAAGTGTATAGTAAGTTTACCTACCCTCTAAGATTAATACAAGCCAGATTTGGACTCGACTTTAGTGAAGCAAGAGTGCCCGGTCACGCAGGTAAGCAATAAATCAATATTGACAGCTTTCTCTTTCCCCAGTCGGTCGTGCTGGCCTTCGTGTTTGTGTGTGTATTTTTTTAATAAAATGCGCTCGTTTATATAGGTAGACGCAAGGAATCTGCCAGTGTGTAAGGAACTCTTTTGATTGGTTCTCGGCGGTTTCATACATTCCGTGACCGAGTCCCAAAATACAGGGCTTATGACTAATTTTATTCTGTCTGCCGCCATCTTGGGGGAACAAGATGGCGTATACTTTGTGTAATTTATTCTGGCTCAGAGTCTGTTGAACATGGATTGGCTGGGCATTCTTGTTAACAAAGAAGTGGGTTTACACGCACATTTTACGACAGTACTCAACATAAAATAAAGTTTGAATATGTTCTCTGCCTGTCTTGTACTCAACACACAGTTATACTTGAATGTTTACTATCTCTCTTGCACTCCACAATCTATGCATTGTCAATGTTTCCCATCTCTCTGGTACTCAACATTATGTTAACATTAGAATGTTTGTGTCTTTCTAATACTCAACATCGCGTTAATATTTAAATGTTTTTATTTCTCTAGTACTCAACTTCATGTTATGTTTGGTTACTTGGTTGTTGTATTTCTATAGTACTCAACATCATAGTTATGTTTGGTTGTTTGTATCTCTCTAGTACTCAACAACATGTTATGTTTAGTTGGTTGGTTGTTTGTATCTCTCTAGTACTCAACAACATGTTATTGTTATGTTTGGTTATTTGTATCTCTCTCATACTCAACAACATGTTATGTTTGGTTATTTGTATCTCTCTAGTACTCAATGTGTTATGTTTGGTTGTTTGTATTTCTCTAGTACTCAACATCATGTTATGTTTGGTTGGTTGGTTGTTTGTATATCTCTAGTACTCAACAACATGATATGTTTGGTTGTTTGAATCTCTCTAGTACTCAACAAAATGTTATGTTTCCTTGTTTGTATTTCTCTAGTACTCAACATCATGTTATGTTTGGTTGGTTGGTTGTTTGTATTTCTCTAGTACTCAACATCATGTTATGTTTGGTTGGTTGGTTGTTTGTATTTCTCTAGTACTCAACATTATGGTATGTTTGATTGTTTGTATCTCTCTAGTACTCAACAACATGTTATGTTTGGTTGGTTGGTTGTTTGTATCTCTATAGTACTCAACAACATGATATGTTTGGTTGTTTGAATCTCTCTAGTACTCAACAAAATGTTATGTTTCCTTGTTTGTATTTCTCTAGTACTCAACATCATGTTATGTTTGGTTGGTTGGTTGTTTGTATTTCTCTAGTACTCAACATCATGTCATGTTAGGTTGGTTGGTTGTATTTCTCTAGTACTCAACATTATGGTATGTTTGATTGTTTGTATCTCTCTAGTACTCAACAACATGTTATGTTTGGTTGGTTGGTTGTTTGTATCTCTCTAGTACTCAACAATGTGTTATGTTTGGTTGTTTATAACCTTCTAGTACTCAACATTATGTTATGATTGGTTGGTTGATTGTTTGTATCTCTCTAGTACTCAACAACATGTTACGTTTGGTTTTTTTGTATTTCTCTAGTACTCAACATCATGTTATGTTTGGTTAGTTGGTTGTTTGTATCTCTTCAGTACTCAACTTCATGTTATATTTGGTTGGTTGGTTGTTTGTATCTCTCCAGTCCTCAACATCATGGTATGTTTGGTTGTTTGTATCTCTCTAGTACTCAACAACATGTTATGTTTGATTGTTTGTATCTCTCTAGTACTCAACATCATGGTATGTTTGGTAGTTTGTATTTCTCTAGCACAACATCATGTTATGTTTGGTAGTTTGTATTTATCTAGCACACAACATCATGTTATGTTTGGTAGTTTGTATTTCACTAGCACACAACATCATGTTATGTTTGGTAGTTTGTATTTCTCTAGCACACAACACCATGTTATGTTTGGTAGTTTGTATTTCTCTAGCACACCACATCATGTTATGTTTGGTAGTTTGTATTTCTCTAGCACACAACATCATGTTATGTTTGGTAGTTTGTATTTCTCTAGCACACAACACCATGTTATGTTTGGTAGTTTGTATTTCTCTAGCACACAACACCATGTTATGTTTGGTAGTTTGTATTTCTCTAGCACACAACACCATGTTATGTTTGGTTGTTTGTATCTCTTTAGTACTCAACATTGTGTTATGTTTGGATGTTTCTTTCACTCTAGTACTAAATGTTATATTATGTCTGGACATTTTCATAATCTCTCAAGCACTTAACATCTCAATGTGTTCTGAAGTTTCATGCATTTATATCACTTGCCTTCCACAGAGCATTATCAGCAATGCCCAGTATGCCTTGACATCCATCAGCAACACTCAAAGGCCAAGTCTGCTCTCCACCTGCCTGATGGTGCCTGAGCCACTTGAGGCCAGAGACATGACAGCAAAACTTCTCTTTCCATGGAGGGCCTTCATAAATAAGTAGGCTTCCTGTCCATTTATCTGTATGTACATCCATCTATCCATCCAACTTTTAAAAGTTCAATCTCTGATACTTCTTATTTCAACTCTCTCTCTCTCTCTCTCTCTCTCTCTCTCTCTCTCTCTCTCTCTCTCTCTCTTCTCTCTCTCTCTCTCTCTCTCTCTCTCTCTCTCTCTCTCTCTCTCTCTCTCTCTCTCTCTCTCTCTCTCTCTCTCTCTCTCTCTCTCTCTCTCTCTCTCTCTCTCTCTCTCTCTCTCTTTCTCTCTCTCTTTCTCTCTCTCTCTCTCTCTCTCTCTCTCTCTCTCTCTCTCTCTCTCTCTCTCTCTCTCTCTCTCTCTCTCTCTCTCGTTCATTAAGTTTTTTTGCTCATTCTTTTATTATCTTTTAGCTCCATATTCACAAAAAGCATGTAGTATTAATTCTAGGTATCTTAATAATTTTATTACATGGTAATACTTTCACTATCATTATCATCATTACCACCAGCACCACCCACCACACACATCATCAGTAACAGCAATAACTTAAAACGATAAGAACATTTTAAAATCCTGATCTCCAATTTTAGCAATGGTCCATACCCACTAGCCTTTTCTCAGTGGTTTCGTATTGAGAGCTTCATGAATTTATGCCTGGCTGGACTCAGAGACACTGACAGGTATGGAAGCAGTTGTATCCCTTGATTTGAAACAAAATTGATGATTTATTGTCACTTGATGTCAGAGAAATTGATCATTTTGGAAGCAGTTGTGATCCTTGTGAGAGAAATTGGTGTTTTTGGAAGTATTAGTCTTCTTTGCTGTGAGAGAAATTTTTGTTGTTGGAAGTATTTTAATCCCTTACTATGAAAGAAATTGATGATTTTGGAAGCAGTTTTGTCCCGTGTGAGAGAAACTGAGCTTCCATGAACTGGTAAGACAAAATTTAAATTAAAAAAAAAAAAACTCTTCTCCAATGAGTTTAACATCAGATGTAATATCATGTCATAGGGTAAACTTATAAAAAATGGATTGGATTATAATAAATGTGATGTTTGTGAATTCAGTCTTGCTGACATTTGACTGAACACATGTAGACCATCACAGATTGTTTACTTGTCAATTATATTTGATTGAAATTTGCCACATAAACTACTGCTGCAGGAGCATGTAGGCCCACATGCTTGGTGCAGACGTCCTGCCAGGGAACCATCTACAGGAGTGGCTCTGTGCTCTGTAAGAAGCGCAGAGGAAATAATGATGATGATGTTTGATTGTATAACATGTCCTGTTTATTTGTTCATTGTATTATCTTGTATAGTTGTCACATAAAGATTGTATAACATGTCCTGTTTATTTGTTCATTGTATTATCTTGTATAGTTGTCACATAAAGATTGTATAACATGTCCTGTTTATTTGTTCATTGTATTATCTTGTATAGTTGTCACATAAAGATTGTATAACATGTCCTGTTTATTTGTTCATTGTATTATCTTGTATAGTTGTCACATAAAGATTGTATAACATGTCATGTTTATTTGTTCATTGTATTATCTTGTATAGTTGTCACATAAAGATTGTATAACATGTCCTGTTTATTTGTTCATTGTATTATCTTGTATAGTTGTCACATAAAGATTGTATAACATGTCCTGTTTATTTCTTCACTGTATGCTTTTGTATAGTTGTCACTTATTGATTGTACATTGTGTAGACAGTATGGACAGCAATGAGGGTTTCTTAAATAAAATCTACAGACATGTGGCCAGCGGGGAAATTCTTGGAGTTAATTTGCTGATGGAGGATGTTTTACGGACTGGGTCATCTGGGGCAATTCTTTCACATGGACTTGAGTCACAGATTCACAGTCAGTCGGTGTCACGAGGAGAAGCTGCTGAGTCATCCCATAGTGCTAGAGGTCAGAGTGTGATTTCTGACCTGAAGGAAGCAAGCAGTGCTTTAGGTAAATTTTTGTCATGAGTAAATGTTGAGATAAATAGGCAGATAAATGTAAGTGGCTAAGTCTACAGAGAAATATTATGAATGATCTGACTGGCTAAAGCAAGAAGAAAATGTTTGGTAAGTCAGCAGAGAGCTGCATATAGTTTCTGGACCTGATCACTGTGTATGTCAGTGTGTTGGTATGGATGTGTATATGTTGGTATGGATGTGTGTACGTGATTGAGCTTAGTTGGTGTGTGTATGTATTATGTATGCTGGTGTATGTTAGTGGATGTGATTGTTGGTATGGATGCTGGTTTTTATAAGTGGATGTGTATGTGTACGGGGGGTTGTTGGAGTTTGATCACGATGAAAGAGTGGTTAAAAACCAAACGTATCGGCAGCCTTGTCTTTAAATTAGTCTGTGGCATACACATTAGAATTCTTCTATCAAAATATCTGATTTTTTCCTGTACTTACATTTTGTATATGTTAAAATTTATAGGAGAGTTGGAGAGGTTATGTTGAAAGCTGACATGACAGTTTAAGAGGTTGTATTGAACATTGTCATGACAGTTTGAGATTATTTCTCCCATAATGCTGTTTTTTTTTCAGCTGTAGTAAATCAACAAAGTTTGTCACGTGTCAAGCAACCCCTGGAGTCTTATCATCTGCTTCGGTTTTTCCTCATGCTCTGGAAGTGTCTGGAGATACTAAAGCTGGACTGGGGAAAGAAAAAACTGTTGGTTGAAAAGATTGATAATCCAATGATTTACAGGGAATTCTGGTATGGATTAGCTTACCCTGGCCAGTACTATCTGGAACAGAGCTTCTTAACTTTTTTATTTTTGTGTGCTATGGACCCTTTGATTACCTGGTAAAACCTATGGACCACCTTCTTAGAAAAAATGTACATAAACATGTAATTACAATTTTACATTTCAAATTTTAGGTTATGTGGACCACAGGTTAAGAAGCCCTGGTCTAGAAGATGTTTTATTTGTAACTATAAAATTGAAAGTTTATGTGTAAGTATTATTTGGTGTGTTTTTGCAGACTGAACAAAATAAAAATCATATAGCTCTGTAATTGAGTAGTCAGACAATCCAGTAGTGATAACTGCCATAAGTCAGTCAATTTAGTGATTCAGTCAGTGGTTACTGCCATGTTGAGTCATTTAATGGTTCAGTCAGTTAGTGATGACTGCTATAACTCAGTCAGTGATTCAGTCAGTCAGTGATGACTGCTGTAGCTCAGTCAATTACTGATGACCGCAGTATTTGAGTCAATTAAATGATTCAGTCAGTGATGACTGCTGTAATGCAGTCAATTAGTGATTCAGTCAGTCAGTGATGATGGCTGTAACTCAATTAGTGGTTCAGCCAGTCAGTGATGACTGCTGTAACTCAGTCAATTAGTGATTCAGTCAGTAATGACTGCTATAACTCAGTCAACTAGTGATTCAGTCAGTTAGTGATGACTGCTATAACTCAGTCAATCAATGATTCAGTCAGTGATGACTGCTATAACTCAGTCAATCAATGATTCAGTCAGTCAGTGATGACTGCTGTAACTCAGTCAATCAGTGATTCAGTCAGTCAGTGAGGACTGCTGTAGCTCAGTCAATTGTGGCAGTATTATTGTTTCAGTTGGTCAAAATGAGGTGACTTATGTAGAACTGAGTGGTTATCTAACTTTTATTTTTTGTGTGTGCCCGTGAAGTTTTTGGATGCTTTAGCCTCCACTTCCACCACTCTTCTCCATGTTAAGAACACTGTATACACAAATTATAATCCATGTGGGGTTAAACTGGCTGTTGCTTGCACAAGGAAGACCTCATGTTTATTATAGATGTTGGGTGACACATGGTCACTTGTGACATAGTTCTGAGGCATGGTGGTCATGTATTCACAACAATCAACCAACCAATGGGATCGCCTCTAAGATATTTGAATCTCACAGCAGTTGTAATCACAGCACTTAGCAAACTCTCTGAGACATAAGGGAGTTAACACCTATAAATTATATTACCTCACGAATCTGTAAATTATATCACCTCACAAAACATTCTTGTACTAGAGGTTTTTTTTATCACTCTGCCTACACTTGTTTTCTTGAGAGTTCTAATCAAGAACATGCCAGATTACAATTGGTTATCATAGTTTGATTGTTTTGGTTCTTCAGGTAAAGAACATATTTGATTTTACTGGTTCTTCCAGTCAAGAACCTGTCTGATTGTACTAGTTCTCCCAGTCAAGAACATGTCTGATTGTGCTAGTTCTCCCAGTCAAGAACATGTCTGATTGTACAGGTTCTCCCAGTCAAAAAACATGTCTGATTGTGCTAGTTCTCCCAGTCAAGAACATGTCTGATTGTACAAGTTGTCCCAGCCAAGAACTTGTCTGTTTGTACTGGTTCTCCCAGTCAAGAACATGTCTGGTTGTAGTAGTTCTCCCAATCAAGAACATGTCTGATTGTAGTAGTTCTCCCAATCAAGAACGTGTCTGATTGTAGCTGGTCCTTCTTCATCAAAGAGTATGTCCTATAACCATATAGTTTCATCATCATTATCATTTCCCTGTTCGCTCCTCACATTAGTCAGCTCTTAGGACATGCTTGATGGGGTGGGGCAGTAGGCCTATTATTTCTTTGTCTACTCAGATCCATCCCCCCCCCCCCCGAAACTATGAAGGACAAACAGAAAATGTATTTCTGACAATCTCTAGAGACCTGTAGGAAACTTTGTAATGTCATATATGGTTTTACAAAAATTATGAAATGAGACAATTTAGTGAACAGTTATGCACAATTGGATAATTATAAGTTGGACATATTGGGTGTCAGCGAGTGTAGATGGACGGGGAAGGGCATAAAATATATTTCAGAAGAAAAAAAGCAAATTATATACTCTGGTAATAATGATAATCGTCACACAGAGGGAGTAGCCATCTTAATGACACAGAAAACAGCAGCATCGCTTATCAGCTGGGTACCTATCAATGAGAGGCTAATATTAGCTAGATTTCAGACACGATTTTAAAACTTTGTGAAGTATCAAACCTCGTTGTGGCAGACACCATCTTTCCACATAAGAATATCCACAAGATAACATGGAATTCACCTGATGGCAGAACTAAGAACCAGATAGATCACTTCTGCATAAGCGCAAAATTTCGCTCATCAGTTCAAGACGTCAGAGCATACAGAGGTGCAGAGATCGGAAGCGATCATAACCTCTGCATAGCTAAACTGAGAATTAAACTGAAGAAGTTATACCAACAGAATAAAAATAGAAGAATAGATGTACACAGACTGCAATCAAATGATATAAAGGAGGAATATAATGTCAAAATGAACAACTATTTCGATGCTTTAGGCAAAATTGACAACGATATCACCACGAAGACAATCGATACTAAATGGGAACAACTGAGAACAGCAATGACAGAAGCAGCAGTAGCGACCACCGGATACCTAGTACATAAAAAGAAAAAATGGATGAGAGAAGATACTTGGGATAAAATACAAGAAAGGAAAACAGCAAAACTTAAACTACTAGCGGCAAGTACACATAATGCAGTTGAATCTTGCAAACTAACTTATAACTTGTTAAATAAAGAAGTGAAGACAAAAACTCGAAGAGATAAAAGACATTTCATCAATGAACTGGCCGTAGAAGCTGAAAATGCTGCAAGAACTGGTAATAGTAGGTGCCTTTATCAAATTACAAAACAACTATGTCACCAGCCTACTGCTATGGAAACACCTGTTAAAGGTAAATTAGGGAATTCAATACCAACAGAAAAAAGAACAAATGAAGAGATGGGCTGAGCACTTCATGGAGGTGCTAAACAGACCACCACCAACAGTAACACCTGATTTTAATAATGAAACACCCACAACCACCTTGCCAATAACTTGCAATGAATTCACGTTGGACGAGATCAAACAAGCCGTTAAAAGATTTAAAAATTTTAAAGCTGCTGCAGTTGATGAAATTTCAGGGGAAATGATTAAAGCAGTTAATGACAACAACCTCTTGAGAATTTTAGATATTATAAATGAAGTATGGAGAGAAGAACAACCACCACAACAATGGAAAGACAGTATTATTGTAAAGTTACCGAAGAAAGGTGATCTATCAGACTGTAATAACTGGCGTGGTATATCTCTATTATCAGTACCTGGAAAATTATTATGTTGCATGATGTTAGAAAGACTTAAATTGCATGCTGACGAAAAGATCAGAGAAGAACAAGCGGGTTTCAGGCCGAAACGATCATGTATTGATCAAATATTCACACTAAGAACAATTATTAGAAGAATCAGTGGAAAGGCAATCGCCACTTATTATCACCTTCGTCGATTTTCAAAAAGCCTTTGATAGTCTACACCGCCCATCATTGTGGAAGATACTTACAATCTATGGTTTTCCAACAAAATATGTGAATATAATCAAAGCGCTATATGACAATGCAAGATGTTGTGTTAGAACAAATAAAGGGAATACAGAATGGTTTACAGTAGAAACAGGGGTGAAAACAAGGCTGTATTATGTCACCACTACTTTTTGGAATAGCTATTGATTGGGTTATGAGAAACTATACCCACAATGAACAATTGGGTATAAAATGGACAAATGGAAAAATTCCTGGGGGACCTGGATTTCGCAGATGATGTAGCATTCTTAAGTTCAACACCAAGACAATCCCAAGAAGCAATAAATAATTTGTGTCATCTCTCGGTTAAAATAGGTCTCCAAATAAATGCCTCTAAAACTAAAGCTATGAACTTTTCTAACGAGACCTTTGATATCATCTTGAACGGGAAAAAAACTACAGAAAGTTGAAAGTTTCAATTATTTAGGCAGTAAAATGACTCAGGATGGTGACACAACAAGAGAAATCCATACTAGAATTGCTTTGGCAGCTAGCACCTTCAATAGATTATCTAACATTTGGAAATTACGATCATTGAATATACATACCAAGCTTCGTCTGTTTAATTCAAATGTTATCTCAGTGTTAACATACGGCTGTGAGAGTTGGAAAATAACAAAATCATTGGTGAACAAGCTGAATACATTCGAGAACAAATGTCTTAGAAAACTCATGAACATCAGTTGGAAAGAATTCAAGACTAATCGACAAATAAGAGAAGACTCTAAGCAGAAATATGTCTCCGACTACACTGACAAACAACATTTTTCTTTCTTATATAAGAATAAGTGTTCTTAGGTCAGTTTTTTGCGCTGATTTCAAATTTGAAATCCGTTTATCTCTATCACGTCGGGTTTTTAAGATATTTGTGAATAAATATATTTTTGGGAAACCGTTATTTGCTCCGTTTCATTTTTACTATATAACTTATTACAAATTAATAAAATGCAAAATAATTCTACTTTTTATACCGCTAAAAGATGCATGACGTATGTTACGCTATTTTTCAAATAATTACTGTATTTTGAAATAATCCTGAGCGAAATATGGCTTCTAGAAGTTGTAGAAATTCGGCTGATCTGTTCTGTTACGTGTGCGGATATTTTACCGATCGTGTTCACCAGAAAAACTTTACACCATTACTAAAGAAAGCATATGAACTTTATTTTGATTCGAATGTTGATGATGCAAATAAATCTTGGAAGCCAAATGCAGTTTGTTCGACTTGTGCAAATACATTGGCAGGTTTGTTACGAAAATCGCCGAAACATAAGTTGATGCCTTTTGGAGTGCCAGTAATATGGCGTGAACCGACAAATCACGCTACTGATTGTTACTTCTGCTTGACAAATATCCATGGTTTCACTTTTAAAACTAGAAAGTCTGTGGTTTATCCAAATATTGAATCGGTTTCGAAACCAGTGCCTCATGACCCAATCACGTGTCTTGTCCCAGTTCCACCAGAACAATATCCGTTGGACGTGAATGAACCATCAGAAAGTGATAGTTTACCTGCTTTAGAAACTAATTTTGACTCGGATTATATACCAGTGAATGATGGTGTTCACTTAATTAACCATTCAGAACTTGCAAATCTAATACGTGATCTCGTTCTTACCAAAGGACAAGCTGAATTACTCGGTTCGCGACTCAAAGAATGGAATCTTTTAGCGCCCAATACTCCGATATCTAAATTTCGTCATAGACACAGAGAACTTGTTCAATACTTTGAGATGGATGATGACATTTGCTATTGCAAAGATGTAAATGGTCTAATGGTGCACCTCGGTCATGAGCACATAGTCAACGATTAGCGACTTTTCATCGACTCTTCCAAGACTAGTCTAAAAAGCCGTGTTATTGCATAACGGAAATTTATTTTCATCAATTCCAGTTGCCTACTCTGTTCATATGAAAGAAACTTATGACAATATGGCTATACGTTTGGCAAAAATAAAGTACAATGATTACCAATGGCGGATTTGTGGAGACCTAAAGGTCATTGCAATTCTCACGGGCATGCAGACTTGGTATACTAAATTTTGTTGCTTCCTATGTGAATGGGACAGCCGCAACAGACAGGAACATTATGCAAGAAAGGTGTGGCCTATCAGGGATCGCATGCAGCTTGGGCATAAAAATGTAATACACGAGCCATTAGTTAACAAAGACAGCATCATTTTGCCACCGTTACATATAAAGTTGGGGCTCTTGAAGAATTTCGTAAAAGCGTTAGATAACACGAGCAAAGCTTTCACTTATCTTCGAGAAAAGTTTCCGCAAGTTAGCGATGCAAAGATAAAGGAAGGTATCTTTGTAGGACCTCAGATTAGGAAAGTTATTGCAGACAAACAATTCGAGAACTTGTTACATGGTAGTGAACTTCGCGCATGGATGGCATTCAAATCGATCGTCGATAACTTTCTGGGAAATCACAAATCTGTCGACTATGTGCATATTGTTAAGCAGCGCATAGATGCATACATAATTATGGGCTGTAACATGTCCATCAAAATCCATTTGCTCGATTCGCATCTTGACTTTTTCCCTGACAACCTTGGCGAAGTCAGCGATGAACATGGAGAACGATTCCATCAAGATATCGCCGTAATGGAGTCACGTTATCAAGGACGGTGGAGTGTGACCATGCTTGCCGATTATTGTTGGATGCTTCATCGCGATGTACCACATGCCATTCACCGACGAAAGTCGACTGCAAAGAAATTCAAGCCTACATAACTGTTATATTTCTTGTACGAATGATGTTGTAATACTGTATGTGTTGTTAAAAAACTTCAATTGCGTATTTCTAGAGATCCCGACCTGATAGAGAAAAAAGGTTTGCAGATTTAAAAACAGCGCATTAAAATTGACCAGAAAAACATAAAAATGTTAGAGAAAGAAAAAAAAATTTTTTGTTTGTTAGCCAGTGCTATATAAGGAAAAGACGATGGTCATATATCGGTCATGTCCTACAAATGCAAAACAACAGAATACCACAACAGGCGCTCACTTGGGTTCCTGAGGGTAAGAGGAAAAAAGGAAGACCAAAAGAAACACTCAGAAGAACAATAATAAGAGAAGGAAGAACGTTGGGCCTAAATAATGTGCAAGAGCTAAGAGGAGTGGCGTCACAACGAACAACCTGGAGAGCACTGGTTTCTGCCTTATGCGCCGTGTTTGGTGCTTAAAGAATTTATTATTATTATGCACATCTGAAGACAGTATGACAGCAATGATAAACTGACAGGAAGTCAGGTGTTGGTTTCATGAGTCAGTGCTATTAATATCATCATTATTTTACTTTGCGCTCCCTGTGGAGCATAGAGCCACCATTACAACTGGTCCTCCCAAAGGAAGTCTGCAGCAAGAATTCACATGACCTTGCAGCAGTGGTTTCTGAGACAATTTGTTTGACATGATGAGGCTACAAGTCCCAGGCACAACCTGTTATTGGTCACCTTGTTTGACATGATGAGGCTACAAGTCCCAGGCACAACCTGTTATTAGTCACCTTGTTTGACATGATGAGTCTACAAGTCCCAGGCACAACCTGTTATTGGTCACCTTGTTTGACATGATGAGGCTACAAGTCCCAGGCACAACCTGTTATTGATCACCTTGTTTGACATGATGAGGCTACAAGTCCCAGGCACAACCTGTTATTAGTCACCTTGTTTGACATGATGAGGCTACAAGTCCCAGGCACAGCCTATTATTAGTCACCTTGTTTGACATGATGAGGCTACAAGTCCCAGGCACAACCTGTTATTGGTCACCTTGTTTGACATGATGAGGCTACAAGTCCCAGGCACAACCTGTTATTAGTCACCTTGTTTGACATGATGAGGCTACAAGTCCCAGGCACAACCTGTTATTAGTCACCTTGTTTGACATGATGAGGCTACAAGTCCCAGGCACAACCTGTTATTAGTCACCTTGTTTGACATGATGAGGCTACAAGTCCCAGGCACAACCTGTTATTAGTCGCCTTGTTTGACATGATGAGGCTACAAGTCCCAGGCACAACCTGTTATTAGTCACCTTGTTTGACATGATGAGGCTACAAGTCCCAGGCACAACCTGTTATTAGTCACCTTGTTTGACATGATGAGGCTACAAGTCCCAGGCACAACCTGTTATTAGTCACCTTGTTTGACATGATGAGGCTACAAGTCCCAGGCACAACCTGTTATTAGTCACCTTGTTTGACATGATGAGGCTACAAGTCCCAGGCACAACCTGTTATTAGTCACCTTGTTTGACATGATGAGGCTACAAGTCCCAGGCACAACCTGTTATTAGTCACCTTGTTTGACATGATGAGGCTACATGTCCCAGGCACAACCTGTTATTGGTCACCTTGTACAATATTCCTGAGAGTGCAGTGGTCATGTTCTTTCTTTGTTTCCTTACAGACCCCTGTCAACTACACAGGGCCAGTTTTATCAGATGCATATGAAATCTCTCAATGATAATTATTGACAAATGAAATTTGTAACCTGACATTGTTACCAGGTTTTGCCCTTTTCTCAAATCACATTTGCTGCTGACAAGTTACCAGTCTTTTCCCTTTTCTCAAATCACATTTGCTGCTGACAAGTTATCAGTCTTTTCCCTTTTCTCAAATCACATTTGCTGCTGACAAGTTACCAGTCTTTTTCCTTTTCTCAAATCACATTTGCTGCTGACAAGTTACCAGTCTTTTCCCTTTTCTCAAATCACATTTGCTGCTGACAAGTTATCAGTCTTTTCCCTTTTCTCAAATCACATTTGCTGCTGACAAGTTACCAGTCTTTTCCCTTTTCTCAAATCACATTTGCTGCTGACAAGTTACCAGTCTTTTCCCTTTTCTCAAATCAGATTTGCTGCTGACAAGTTACCAGGTTTGAAATACCTTGGAGTAACATTTGATCGGGGGCTATCATATAAGCACCATGTTGATCACATCATACAGAATGAAGTGGGATGTTATAAATATTTATAGGGGACTTATTGTACTGACTGAGATCAGCTGTGAAGGTATCTATATCTAATAAGAGTAGTGTATTATAGATAACCTTACTTGCTGCCACATATATATATATATATCTCAGTCAGAATTATTCTGGAATAGTGTGATGACTACGTTGTATGTCTAGGGTATGTGTATGATGAAGTGTAAGTCATAACAACAACAGACAGATAAACAATTTAATTTATTCCACCACACTTGACAACACTGTGACACTCACATACATAAAAACACTCTACAAGGATATCTTAAAGGAGTCACTGATAACTTTTCAAATAACAATATGTATTCATTGCTGTCATGAATGAATATGTGTCCTGATTCAAATACAAAGGGAACCAGGAATCACAATCAATTTTAATTACAAGTTATATGTACAGAATTTCTCAATATGAATATTGTAGTGACATATATTATTAAAAGTATCCTATGTGTGTCAGTTGTGTAGTAGTAATATGAGGTAATACTGGTTTTGTTTTGTTCAAGCTCTGTTGGTATTTGTCATCATGACTTCAATAGTTTGTCTTTATTGGAACTAGTATTGGAGATGTTCTCAGTTCCTGATATTAAAACAATTTACTTCCCCTCTTAAGTTTATGTTACAATGTTATTTTAAGATGGGGGTACATAATTTTGAGCTCAGCTGGCCACATCAGCTTATCTTGCGTGATGGCGCAGGAAAGGACTCCTCTGCTCGATTTCTCCCCTGTGCTCTGGAGACACCTCACTGATAGCTAAATGGACCAAGGAGTATGCTGTCCGACTCTGGATTCAGCAAAGCTCTGACCAGGTGCTGCTCAATACCATCAAGACCACGGTCCCTGAAAACAAGAAGGATGTACCTTCTACTTCATAACTAATGATACTCTAGTTCTACACTGAGCACAATACATCACAAACATTGAGTTCAGAGCGTTAGGCCAACTGTCAGCGTCATCTGAAATACTTTATACCAGTATTAACCTCCTTAATGGTTACTACGCCTCTGCAATTCCAGCATTATTTCTTTCTAGTCAATCATCTAGGTGTCAGTGTACTGTTTGGCCATTCCATGCCGTTTTACTTTCCTCCGACACCTTCTGTTCAGGCTGGAGCATTATAGGCTTTACATCATGTTTGCTACTGAACTACACATATATACAGGCATAAATTAACAATTCACATTCAATTTTCATTAAAAGATACTGAATGTTTCAAGCTTACCACAATTCATAGAATAAACACAGATACGTTGACTAGCAATGAATTCTGGCACAAATACTGGCACAAATTCCCATCTGCTTATGTTCCAGGCTTTTATTTAGCAAAAATATGAGCTGGCTTCAACGCACTGTTGCTTTATCAAGCTTATTTGAACTAGTGGTCTCGAACTAACGCTCCTAAGTGATTATATCAGCGAGTCTGGCCAATGGAGCCACGTTTCGACAAGTGTTTGAAAAAATTTTACCTTCCTACGTCTCCCCTAACAACCAAAGATAGTATTTATAGTCCGACCAATCGTGTTTAGTCTTATATTTGTTGCGCTCCAATCAATTTGGAGTTTACATGGTAGGCTATTTCCGTACGTAAGGTTTTTTCAAACACGTTATAAAAAAATTTTATGAGCAGAAATGATTTCATGCTGTCAGGCATCCCCACTATTATATTTTGGTTATAACTTCTTAATTCCTAGACTATTTGCGTAACGTTTTACATATTCTTTGTCAGCAAGCCCTAAGGAACCCAAATATACAAATTTAAAAGAGCTAAGTGGCTGCGTTCAAAATATGCAATTTCTTCTACCTCCTGTTTCGAAGATGTGCTGTCTGGGTACTGTAATGTTTTCAAACGTAAACCCATCTAATGTTATCTTTTCTAATAAGCGTTTTCCAGGTTTTTTTTTAAACCTAACTCTGGGAAGGTTAGTGTTTTTATCACTGTCCGTCTGAAAAAAAAGTTAGTGCATGTGGCCTTACACGCGTGATAGTAGTAATTGTGTATCGCGCGACGCGTGTTGCATGCGTTCCTGATTTTCAGCCCTCCCTCTCTCTTTCTATTTGAGTCCATCTGTTCGTTCGTTTTGGGTAACGTAGTATAATTAATGTTAGGATTAATTTAGGTCATTACGCATTGTGCCTCTCAATGTTTTTCTTAGAAATGCAATACCCGTTTTAATGTGTTGTGGAAACGCTTGTATTTATGCAGTGGCTTATATTTAACGTGGAAACGTTACAATTTGCAGACGAAGCATAAAACAAAGGGGGATTTCGAGTACATTCTCTGTGACAGCACTGTTATTTTACCATTGCTCTTTTCTTTATTAGAATTTATTTGTTAGGCTTTATATTTACCTGATAATTTATATATGTGGATTAGAATATTTCACGACACCTCCCCTCTTAAAACAGACATCCCATGTCAGTCCTTTATTCTATATACACATAGATAAATGTAAGTCAACTTGACTTTACTCTGCTGTGGTGCTATCATGGTTTTATGTAGTTGGGTCCATTCAGAGTAGGCACTACTCTTGAAATCTGCCTCAGACTTCTACAACCAATAATATATTTCGGTTATGTTACTGAACAGCCGCAAGTGTGAGTGCTTGTCTTAATGCTGCTTCGCAACCCGTATTCACCATTTCTCTTCTCTGAGTCTGCGCAATGACATGTCCAGAGAACATTATATTTCCCTCAAAATGTACGTTATGAGGAGATAACATATACCTGGTGATAGCAGAGTTTTCGTAGTGGATCCCATAATCTTCTTATTATCCTGTATGAAACATTCGGAATATCCTCAATCAAAGAGGCAACTCAGGGATTCATTACGTTCCTCCGAAATGTTTACATCCAACAATTTTCTCATCATTCTAGAGAAGACACTAGGCGCATTCTTCAATCCAAATGGCAATCTATTAAACTCATAGTGTCCTTCTGAGGTACTAAAAGCTAGGTATGGTCTAACCTCAGGCTTTACTGGAATCTGATAGTATCCTTTACTCAGATCCACTTTTGAGAAATATTTAGCTTTATTTAGTCTGGCAAACAGCTGATTTGTATCCGGCAATGGATCCACCTGTCCTTCTGTAATAGCATTCAGTCTCCTGTAATCTATACAGAGTCTATGTTCTCCAGAGGGCTTCCTTAAGAGTACAACACCGGAACTATACGAAGATTCACTGTGCGAAATAATTCCTTCCTTCAACAGATAGTCTATCTCTTCCTTCAAAGCTTTCTCCTTAGCAAACGGAATCGAATATGGTTTCATACAGACAGGTGTGGGGTCTATCAGTTTCATATCATATTCCAATAGGTTTGTATGCCCTGGTCGGTCTGTTAACACCTCTGCATGATTATTTAGAACCTGTTGCACTCTCTCTTTCTGAGTTTTCGTTAAATGTGTACTGATTTTCACCTGTGCTGCTGTCTCACAGGGGTGTAATGGATATTCAAATGATGAAAGTGGTTCCTTTTTCATCTCCATGGCGATGGACAAGGTCAACAAGTGTGTCTCTTCCTGATGTTCTCTTTCCAAATATTTCTTCAGGAGATTCACATGATAGATTTTTTCTTTCCCCTTCTTATCTATCTTATAATTTGTTCTAGACACCTTCTCTAAAACTGTATATGGACCCTGCCATCCAATTTGTAACTTATTCTGACTCCCGGGCAAAAGAAGCAGTACTTTCTCTCCCACAGCCAAATTTCTGTCTTTCGCCTTCCTGTTATATAATAGGCAGCATGTTTCTTCCTGGCTTGTTTCAAATTTTCATTGGCAAGTTTCCAGCCAGTTTTTAAACGAGTGGTCAGCTCATTCACATATTGGTATGAAGATGTAATGTTTTTCCTCTGCCTTTTCATCAGTCCACGTTCTTAACAAAGCTACATATGGACCTTTAATTGTGTGGACCTATTTGTCCATGCACCGGTATGGTCTCTTCCACTCGAAGCTTTATAGTGATGATTTTTCCTCCCAGAATTATCATGCCCAAAACGACCGCTACCAAATTTTCTTTTGGGGCTTTCTCCCCACTTAAAATTCTTGATGAGAGATTTCCTCTCTACATCCTCTTCCTCCAGTTTGTTTAAGTCCGATTGAGGGATTTTCGGCTTATCCTGGGGTAAGACATCTTTTTGCACTCTCCGCATAGTGGCCATTGTAAAACAGTTAAGTGAAGCTTGTCCGTGAAAAGGGGCTTCCCATTCCATTTGGTCCACTTTATCAAATCTATTTTTCTTTTTATTATCAGGCCTAATTTTTGCCCCGTGGCGTGTCCAGGTCCTGATCCATGTTCCCACTTGTGGGTGTTCCCTCATGTGCTATGCTACACCTTTCTACAAAATTCTCAATGTCCCATCTTGCTTTGGGCCAATAATAATTGTGAGCCACCTTTTGAATGATGGTACCTATCTTCTCATGGTCCCCATCTGGTTTCACATGTAGGCTCCTTATTAAGTCTGCCCTATATCTTTTAGGAAGTACCAGCTGTCCCTGACCTTTGGATCTAGCTCCAGTCTTCCTATACATCAACTTGTTTTTCATGTAAAAATCTCCCTTGCCTGGAGTTGTATGACAAGTTGACAATTTTCTGAAACAAGGCTTGAGTGTTTTATCCCCAGCCTGTGCCTTCCTCATCTCTTCTGGAGTGGTATCCAACATAATATCCTCCTCCTGTCTTGAGGTCGACCTGACCTGAAGGGTTGCCATATACACAGGTTTCCTTCTGCAACGGTCAGTGTCATGATTGTCCATCTGACAATTCTTACACCACCTTTTTCCTTGGTTGAAAGATTTTCTTTCATCATATTTCCTTTCATCGAATTGTGGGAATTTATTTTTATTTTCATACCGTGGCCTATCAAATTGGTGCTTACCTTTGTTTTGATCCCTAGGATCAAATTTATTAAAAGTTCTGTGGTGCCCTAAAGTTATCCACTTGTTTCTTTTTATTACCTGTTACCTCTGCTTGAGCTGCTTGATACCTTTCAGCAACATTTAGCAAATCACCCAGCCTCTCTGCACCTTGTTCCATGAGAAACTTTCTCAGGTCTGGAGCCATGGACTCTCTTAATTGCTCTATAAGGACCATTTCCTTAAGATCTTGGGTTTTCCCCAGAGAAGTCCATTTCTCCAAGTATGTCTCTATTCGTGCAGAGAACTGGGGATAGGTTTCACCTGACAGTAGTTTAGCATTCCTAAATTTTTTCCTATAAAATTCTGCATTCTTTTCATATCTTAACAAAAGAGCCTGCTTTAGCATGTCATAATTTTCCTGATCACCTCTGCTCATTTTTGCAAAAACTTCATAAGCTGCCCCACGAAGTCCTTGAGATAACTTTAAGCTCCACCTCTCTCTCTCTAACCCATATGTGGTAGCTAATAGTTCATACCTATTTAGATAGCTCTCTATATCATCGTCTTTCTCAACAAAATGATCTAAATGAAAATTCATAGCTGAGGTTGAGGCTCCTTGGCTAGCAGTGGCATCAGAGGCAAAGGGACTGGCACCATTTTCAGGAGCATGGCCCTGAAATTCAAACTCCCTTAATCGTAACTCATGTTCCCTTTGTAATCTTTTATCTTCTGCTTCCCTTTCTGCAGCTAATTTCTTCTCTTCCCTTTCTGCAGTCAATCTTCTTTCTTCTGCTTCCCTTTCTGCAGTCAATCTTCTTTCTTCTGCTTCCAATTTCTTAGCCTCAGCCTCAATCTGCAACCTCTTAGTCTCAGCCTCAGCCTCAAATTGTAACTTCTTAATTTCCCTTTCAGCCTCTAACTTTCTTTCGGCTTCAAACCTTCTTTCTTCGCGTTCAATAAATTTGTCACATTCCGTAGTGACATAGGCAACCATAACTTGCCCATCTAATCCTAACTCTTTTGCAGTCTGAACAGCAGCAGATCGAAACTTGGCCAGCTCCGCCATTGTCTATCAGGTAAATTTATACAATGTCTAACCAACAATTCAATCTCTAAATATATATCTAATGGACAACACAGGCACCGTGAGCTCAACCTTATTTAATTCCACCCAAGGATACCTTTTAATTCTTATATTCCCTGAAGTGAATTACCCCCAATATTTTTAATAGGTAAAGATTCAAAATCCCAAGAGCGAGACCCCAATATATGTGGTGAAGTGGGATGTTATAAATATTTATAGGGGACTTATTGTACTGACTGAGATCAGCTGTGAAGGTATCTATATCTAATAAGAGTAGTGTATTATAGATAACCTTACTTGCTGCCACATATATATATATCTCAGTCAGAATTATTCTGGAATAGTGTGATGACTACGTTGTATGTCTAGGGTATGTGTATGATGAAGTGTAAGTCATAACAACAACAGACAGATAAACAATTTAATTTATTCCACCACACTTGACAACACTGTGACACTCACATACATAAAACACTCTACAAGGATATCTTAAAGGAGTCACTGATAACTTTTCAAATAACAATATGTATTCATTGCTGTCATGAATGAATATGTGTCCTGATTCAAATACAAAGGGAACCAGGAATCACAATCAATTTTAATTACAAGTTATATGTACAGAATTTCTCAATATGAATATTGTAGTGACATATATTATTAAAAGTATCCTATGTGTGTCAGTTGTGTAGTAGTAATATGAGGTAATACTGGTTTTGTTTTGTTCAAGCTCTGTTGGTATTTGTCATCATGACTTCAATAGTTTGTCTTTATTGGAACTAGTATTGGAGATGTTCTCAGTTCCTGATATTAAAACAATTTACTTCCCCTCTTAAGTTTATGTTACAATGTTATTTTAAGATGGGGGTACATAATTTTGAGCTCAGCTGGCCACATCAGCTTATCTTGCGTGATGGCGGCAGGAAAAGACTCCTCTGCTCGATTTCTCCCCTGTGCTCTGGAGACACCTCACTGATAGCTAAATGGACCAAGGAGTATGCTGTCCGACTCTGGATTCAGCAAGGCTCTGACCAGGTGCTGCTCAATAACGTCAAGACCACGGTCCCTGAAAACAAGAAGGATGTACCTTCTACTTCACAACTAATTGATACTCTAGTTCTACACTGAGCACAATACATCACAAACATTGAGTTCAGAGCGTTAGGCCAACTGTCAGCGTCATCTGAAATACTTTATAACAGTATTAACCTCCTTAATGGTTACTACGCCTCTGCAATTCCAGCATTATTTCTTTCTAGTCAATCATCTAGGTGTCAGTGTACTGTTTGGCCATTCCATGCCGTTTTACTTTCCTCCGACACCTTCTGTTCAGGCTGGAGCATTATAGGCTTTACATCATGTTTGCTACTGAACTACACATATATACAGGCATAAATTAACAATTCACATTCAATTTTCATTAAAAGATACTGAATGTTTCAAGCTTACCACAATTCATAGAATAAACACAGATACGTTGACTAGCAATGAATTCTGGCACAAATACTGGCACAAATTCCCATCTGCTTATGTTCCAGGCTTTTATTTAGCAAAAATATGAGCTGGCTTCAACGCACTGTTGCTTTATCAAGCTTATTTGAACTAGTGGTCTCGAACTAACGCTCCTAAGTGATTATATCAGCGAGTCTGGCCAATGGAGCCACGTTTCGACAAGTGTTTGAAAAAATTTTACCTTCCTACGTCTCCCCTAACAACCAAAGATAGTATTTATAGTCCGACCAATCGTGTTTAGTCTTATATTTGTTGCGCTCCAATCAATTTGGAGTTTACATGGTAGGCTATTTCCGTACGTAAGGTTTTTTCAAACACGTTATAAAAAAATTTTATGAGCAGAAATGATTTCATGCTGTCAGGCATCCCCACTATTATATTTTGGTTATAACTTCTTAATTCCTAGACTATTTGCGTAACGTTTTACATATTCTTTGTCAGCAAGCCCTAAGGAACCCAAATATACAAATTTAAAAGAGCTAAGTGGCTGCGTTCAAAATATGCAATTTCTTCTACCTCCTGTTTCGAAGATGTGCTGTCTGGGTACTGTAATGTTTTCAAACGTAAACCCATCTAATGTTATCTTTGCTAATAAGCGTTTTCCAGGTTTTTTTAAAACCTAACTCTGGGAAGGGTAGTGAATTTTATCACTGTCCGTCTGAAAAAAAGTTAGTGCATGTGGCCTTACACGCGTGATAGTAGTAATAGTGTATCGCGCGACGCGTGTTGCATGCGTTCCTGATTTTCAGCCCTCCCTCTCTCTTTCTATTTGAGTCCATCTGTTCGTTCGTTTTGGGTAACGTAGTATAATTAATGTTAGGATTAATTTAGGTCATTACGCATTGTGCCTCTCAATGTTTTTCTTAGAAATGCAATACCCGTTTTAATGTGTTGTGGAAACGCTTGTATTTATGCAGTGGCTTATATTTAACGTGGAAACGTTACAATTTGCAGACGAAGCATAAAACAAAGGGGGATTTCGAGTACATTCTCTGTGACAGCACTGTTATTTTACCATTGCTCTTTTCTTTATTAGAATTTATTTGTTAGGCTGATAATTTATATATGTGGATTAGAATATTTCACGACACCAGGTAAAAGCTTATATGCAAGTAACCACAGACAAAAGGCATCCCTAGCATGTGAACATAGCTGACATCAAAGGCGCAAGAATAAAGAGGTGGATGTCATGGAGGGCGCAGGCAGAACGAACGAACGAACGAACGAACGAACTTTATTTTCGAAGGGTTGAGAATTGGGCGCGCAGGCCCGTCTAACATTCTGCCCTTTCACTCTCATTTATCTTGCATACTATATCCTTTTATTCCCACATATTACTTTAAGCATTAATTTAAAGGCATGCAACATTATAAAGTTAACATAATAGCATTCATTTACAGTATACAATCATAATAAAAAATGAGTAGCCTAGGTTTTTTTTTTTTAAATAAAGATAGTGACTGAAAAAAAATAAATAATAATAATAAATAAAATAATATAAACAAAACAATAAATAAATAAGTTATGTGTACCGACACTCACTTATGCGGTCAAAACGTCTAATCTGTAGTATTTTTGAATGTGTCATCAATCCTCAATACAAGAATTACAAAAACACATTCTCGCTTACATCCATACATTCTTGGCGGAAATTGAAATAATAATAATAACACTTTCTTGCGCACTTCTGTAACAGAAAAAGTCTTTCAGCAGTTTAAAAAAAAAAAAAAAAAAAATTATATCTGCATGTACATCACCCATTTAAGCAAACGGAAACATTCACATCTCTAAAGTACAGTGGTATGCGGGTACATTCTCACATACATTACATTATATAATAGTATTATATGGATATAAAACAAATTATTCCCATTAAAAACGAGCGGAAGAGGAAAGGAAATGTTGACCTATGGATGAGATGTTGACAGGCAAATGATGTTTCTATGGGGGTAGATAATCAGTGTTTAGGAAGTGTTTGAAAAGTGCTTTGTTAAATGAATATTGTGTAGGTAGGCTTTTTAGGTGGTGTGGAAGGCTGTTCCATAAGTAGGCTCCAGAGTAGGCTAGACTCTGTTTGAACAGGTCGATCCTAGGTTTGGGCAGACGTAACTGATGTAATTGTAGTCCCTCTCTTCTACTGGTTTGAAACAATGATCGTAGGTACGGCGGAGCATTGTTTGATAGAATTGCGTGGGTCAGCTTGGCTTTGTTGTAGAGAAGACGTTTTTTCAGGGACAGTATTGTGGGTTCTTTTCCTGTCCTTGTGTGTGATATCGTGCGATTATCGGTGATCAGACGTATTGCTCTCTTATGCAGGGAGTGCAGTCTCTTTGAGGTGGAAGCAGGGCAACCATCCCATAGTGTAGAGCAGTAATCTAGATGCGTCTGTATATGTGAGGTGTAGAACAATAGTCTAGTGTCTGCGTCTAAGAAGTGTTTTATTTTGGCTAGCTGGTATGTCTTTTGAGCTAAGTGTTTGGTTAAATTCCGTACATGGGAGTTCCACGTTAAGTGCTGGTCAATCGTGATTCCTAGAACTTTGTGTTCTGTTACATGTTCAATTTGTATTGATTCCGCGTGTACCTGTAGCGATCTTTTGGTGCAGTTTAGGAGTTTCTGTCTGGTGGTAATCAACATAGATTTTGTTTTTGCTGTGTTTAATGGCATACGATTCATATTACTCCATTTTGTTAGATTGTCTACATCGCATTGAAGAGTCATTTCAAGTGCCACGCAGTCATTGTCACTAGTGTAGATAGTACAATCATCTGCAAAGAGGTCACATGTTGAATATTTTAGATGTAGTGGTAGGTCGTTGATGAACATTGCGAAGAGTAGGGGCCCAAGAATAGAGCCCTGCGGTACTCCTGTATCTATCTTCGAGAAATCTGATGTCGAGTTGTTGTGAAGCACTAACTGTTGTCGATCTCCCAGGAATGATTTGATGATGTTTAGTGGATTAGGGCCTATTCTGAGGGTTTCCAACTTTTGAACCAAGATAGTGTGGTCAATCATGTCAAATGCTTTTTTGAAGTCAACAAAAACAGCACCACCTAATTTCCCATCATTTACGTTCGACAGCCAGTTATCTGCCATTTTGGTGAGAGCTGTGTGACAGGAATGTTTGGGTCTGAAACCTGACTGGCTCTCAATGAGCAGTTTGTTTGTTGTTAAGTGTTGAAATGTGGTGTTGTAAATGTGTTTCTCTAGTGGTTTTGAAAGAGATGATAGAAGGGATATTGGTCTGTAACTGTTGGGATCGCTATGTGAGCCAGATTTATAGAGAGGATACACTTTGGCAGATTTAAATGCTGTGGGAAAGTAGTTGTGTGCAATACATTGATTGTACACATATGTTAAGGAGTCGCAAATGATGGGTGCAGCGTAACGTAGAATCTTATTGCTGATACCATCAAGACCAGATGAATTGTTGTTTTTTAATGCCAAGATATATGTGAGAACTTCGTGTACTGTTAGAAAAGGAATATCTCTAAGATCTGTTATGGTATGTTCAGTGTTGCAGAAGGCGGTCAGTTTACTAATATCGCAGTCCATTGGCTTTAGTGTCGATTTGAGATGGTTAATTTCTGTTTTGAAGTGGTTACTAAAATGAGTAGCCGTGAGGGAGCAGCTTTTTGGTAAAGAGTTTAGTGACTTTGTTTTGTGTGTTAGTGTTCTAATGGCTGCCCAGACTTCTTTACTGTTTGCTTTGTCTTGAATCATCTTTCTGAAATGTAGTTTCTTTTCCTGACGAATGAGGTATTGTACTTTGTTTCTAAGCATCCGATACCTGCTGAAATCTTTGAGCTTATGTGCTTCGTCCCGCTCTCTCATTGTTGATAATATTTCGTTTGTTATCCATGGGGTCTTTCTGATATTTTTAACAGAGCCAACTAGTAGACATGTGACTTACTTACTTAGTTGTTCCCCTTCTACCATGAGTTGTAGAGGTTTGGAAGAGAGCGCCAGACTATCCTTTCAGCTGTCTTCCTCCTGGCCTGGATCCATTCTAGTCCTCGGTCCTTCAGTGTGTAGATTTCTATAGAAATCTCCGAATACTGCCCTTAAGAAAGCGCCATCTGTTTAACAAAGCTAAATTTGTTCACAAAATCCTGTCACACAATGCTCCAGCATATCTGTGGCCAATGTTCAATTACAATGAAAGACGCAGTCTACGCTTTAACAGATTGCAAGTGCCCAAGCCTAGGCTTGACTTATTCAAGAAAAGCTTAGCGTACTCTGCTGCTCATCTTTGGAATTGTCTTCCACATAACCTAAGAAACAACCTCAGTCCCTATTCATACAATCATAGACTTTTTGAATACTTTCTGAATTCTGATTACATGCCCCCCTAATCGGGTTATCTTTTCTTATAACATCAACTGTAGGTTCTAGTGACGATGTTTGTACTTTTCAACATATGTTATGTCATGCTTATAAGTAATTAATGTTAATATGAGTGTGCTATATTATTATTTTACTTTACAACGTTGAATTTCTTGAAATTGATATGTAACATGCATATGAGAATAAATGAATTCAGTATGAAAGGTGAGCGAAAGGAAGGGCAGAATGTCAGACGGGCCTGTGTGCCCAATTCTCAACCCTTTGAAAATAAAGTTCATTCATTCGTTCGTTCCTTCAAAGATTGTCTAATGTTGTCCTCCCAGCGGCCTCTGGGTCGTTCTGGGGGTCTGGATCCCTGGCTCTTTGTTTCCCATGCTTGTCATGGTAGCCAATCTTCTCCCATTCTGCAGACATGGCCAAACCATCTTAGTTGGGACTGTTCTACTTGGGTCTGCAGGGGGTGGGATTTTAGGCCTTGACATATTGTCTGGTTGCAGACCATGTCTCTTCTTGTTACTTCAACCACCTTCCTTAGATACTTCATTTCTGAGGTTTAGATCTGGCTTTTGTGGGTTGTAGTCATTGCACATGACTCGCATCCATATGTCAAGACTGGGACACATGACAGATGACCACAGTTGAAAATATATTCAAGGGAGATGAGTGGAGTAAGATGAGAGCTGGACGAACTACCAGCAAGTCATCATCAGCTTTGGTAGAGAATGCAGAACTTGGGCCAGTGGGAGAGCAGATCTTGAAATTGATCAGCTTTTAAATGTTAATACTTGAGATGATGATGCCATTGTGTACACTGATGGGTCTGTAATCTGTGGTAATAAATCAGGGTGGGGCTTCTCTGCTAGAGTAAAGGGCAGAACCATCGCTGAACATAGCGGGGCTTACATGATAACAACCTCCAGCATGAGAATGGAGGTAGAGGCAGTTACTGCTGCCTTAAGATGGCTGTCTGAGACTTTATTAACAAAGGCAGTTATTGTATCAGACTCACAATCCATGCTTCGAAAGGTCCAAAATGGATGGCTCCGACATGAATGGAAAACCTCTATAGAAGCATCGAATCTTCAAGAACTGATATGGATCTACTGTCCTGGTCATGCAGGCGAATGCGGCAATGAAAGAGCTGACAGACTAGTTTCAAGAGCACCCATAGAAGGTGCATTGGACATGAATAAGAGAGAAATATTGAAGTCAATTAATGATCGCCTATTAGAGAATGCAATCGATGAATCATCAAGGCTAAGACTGCTGGAATGTGGCATCAAACGTAAGACCAGCAGGGATGGACGTATGAGAGGACGCATCTGGCATGTATACAACCAGTGCGCAACAGGAACAATTAGCATTCATACCCTTCGACATTTGCTGAGGGAGACTGAGCACCTATGGGTTTGCCCGGAGTGCAATGACGTCGATTCTGATTAACATTAACATTAAGTTACCAGTTTTTGCCCTTTTCTCAAATCACATTTGCTGCTGACAAGTCACCAGTTTTTTGCCCTTTTCTCAAATCACATTTGCTGCTGACAAGTCACCAGTTTTTGCCCTTTTCTCAAATCACATTTGCTGCTGACAAGTTACCTGTTTTTGCCAGAATGCTACAAATTGTCCTTTTTTTTTCTTCAGCAAAGCTTACAGGACAGAGATTTTATTACCATCATTACAAAGTGTAGCTCGTAGACTGGGTCAGGGTGACTTTTATGACAGCCTTGTTCTGGACACGGATGTCTATGCCATGCCTCAAGGAGCCTCAGAGATTGAAGTCAGGCTAAAGCAGGTAGACCCTACAAATCTTTCTTTGTTTTCTTTCCTTCTTGAACTCTTCCAGCAGTTGAAGCTCCTGACCACAAACACAAATAAGATGATAAAAAGCTGGGGTGTGATACCACAAGCACCACATTTTTCTTCTTTCCTCTCCACCCTTGATAGTGTCTCTCATTGTGACAATCCCCACCTCTTTCAGGACTCATTTATTCTTTCTGTCTATTTTCTTCATTGGCATCTAGTTTATTTATTTTTTTTTAGCTCACAAATTTAATACATTCCTTTCTTGTCTCTTTCTTGGCCTTCGTGTATTTGACATATCTGGGTCTTTTCAAACATTTTTTTTTAAAACTTCATACAATGTCTGTGATCTAACATCTTTTACTTTTTCTTGTTTTCTGTTGTAATTCTGATGTGCTTTGATTTTGTTCCAGCTCTTTAATCACTTGTTTTTTTTATCCTGCTCATTGCAGGGTATTGTACAAGTATCATTTATAGTTGTCCAGTATTTGTCTTGTTACAGAACCTCAAGTCACAAACATATTTATGTTTCACTGGTTGTGAGAACATTTCATATTTTATTATCTGTGAAGTACAATTTATACTTCATTGTTTGTGAAGGACAGTTTGTATTACATATCTGTGAAGTACAATTTATGCTTCATTGTTTGTGAAGGACAGTTTATGTTTCATTGTTTGTAAAACAAAAAAAAAATACTGTACGTTTCATTGAGAAATTACTAATTGAAAAACAAAGTCTGAGAAATAACTGGCCATGAAAAAAAAACATCTTACAGCTACTGCGTCTGCTGGAGAGCTTGGAGTGTCACATGATCACGGAACTCCGCAAACGAGTATCAAGGGAGATCACTTTGGCTGTAGCTGAGAGAGCTAGAGAGGAGGATGCTTTACCCACAGATTTGTGGAAGAGGGCGGTAAGAAATGTAGAGGTGGTTTTGTTTTTTCATGTACATGAGAGTAGTTCAGAGATGTGTTTTTGAGTGTAAAATAAATTAGTTCAGAGATATATTTTTGAATGTAGAAGAAATTAGTTCATAGATGTGTTTGTGAGTGTAGAAGAAATTAGTTCAGAGATGAGTTTTTGAGTGTAAAAGAAAGCACAAGAGATATGTCCTTGATTAGTGAAGGCAGTTGTCACAGGTGTGTTCTTAAGTATAGAAAAACATCCATGACGTCCTAGAGTAAGTAGCTCTCTGTTGTGGCCATTATTTTGTGCTGTCGTGTTTAAAGTTCTGTTACGTTCTCATCAAAGAACAGTTTAGTTGAAATGTTGCTTTATGTAGTGATAACGTAACATTTTTCTAACATCTTGTCTGTATCTGTAAATGTACCAGGTAATGAAGGAGAGTTTGACCTTGAACAGGCCTCACTTGGCAGAGAAATTTGTCAACTTGCTCATGTCTGAGGTCAAGGAAACTGACGAGACAGTGACTTTTGACTCCAAACACCTGCAGTCATGTCTCTCTGAACTGGCAAGGAGTGTCATGATGAGAGAGAGGCACAACTTTGAGAGGTACATAAGTGTGAGAGAGATAGCAAGTGAAAACAAAGCTTGAAATAAACACAGGGGCAAACTCATGGCCGGTGAGTAGTAAATAATTCCTGAAAATTGGTAAATGACTTACACTTGTAAGACAGCAAACATGAAAGAAGGAGGATACTTAGGCATCATAAAAATATCATAAATGATAGGCACTCTCTGGATTCAAACCAGGGACCATCCAAATGGTACCATTGCCTCACTGCAAGAATGAAATGGGACAAGATACATGACAGGTTAAGCATGCTCCCTATAACGAGTGCCAAACCTTTTTTTTAAAATTATTTATGAGAATTTGAAGGGTGAGATAAGCAAGCTGTGGAGATTATTTTGTAGAACGGTTATAGAGAAATGTTACCTCCTCTTACTGGGAGGGAAACAGCTCTTTGGTATTAGGATAAATGAATGAGGTTCTGGAACAGTGCTCACTTGCTTGTGTTATATGTCATATATGTTTGTTGTTTATGTGTTAAATGTCATTGATGTTTGTTGTATATATTTATATTTGTTGTATATGTTTTATAAGTTAATTTTGTTTACTGTCTATGCTTTATATGCCATTTATGCTTGCTGTCTTTATTTTATATGGCTTTTATGTTTGCTGTCTATGAATTATACACATTATGATTCAAGGTAAAAGTGGAAACATATTTTTTTAAAATTTTTAACAAGATAAACAAATTGCAAGCAGAAGGTTTATAATGCATGATGGACAGAATGCTTTAGATGAAAGTTGTAGTGCATAAATAGGAAGATTGTAGACAGAAAGTGTGTACTGTATATATACTGAAGCACATTAAAAACGCACCACTATTATATATACTGATGCCGAGAAGCTGGAAAAAAAAAGTGTGGGAATGGATTTTTCCCGTGTTTGTCATGAGGTAGAGAGCGAATGGCTGCTGGAATGGAAAGTGCATGATTCAACCCACGGGTTTGTATACAGACTACATGAAAACAATGAATGTTACACGTGCAACACGATTTCCAACAGCTATGACCCTGAAAATGTGTACGCGTTGTGGCAGTATACTCGGTATAAAAAGGCCGTTGAGACAAAACACCCAGTGCATGTGCTTGAAATGCCACGACTATCTGAAAATGACCGCCAACGAGCCATTGGTATGTTGGAGACGGAATGAGCTCACGGGCCATTGCCAGAAGGATGAATTGCCACCACAGCACTATTGTATGTCTCAATGAACATTACGGAACCACTGGCAGTGCCCGGGATAGACTTCGGGGTGACCAACCACGAGTTACTGCAAGATCGTCATATTGTGCTGAGTCACCTAAGGAATCGTTCTCTCCCAGCAAGTCAAACAGCAAGAGCAATAGTGGGTAGACGTGGGTAAGTCTCTCGAATGACAGTCATACGACGACTCAGAGATACAGGCCTTACTGCAAGACGACCTTATGTTGGGCCAAACTTGACTCACAGACATCGTCAGCAGCGCCTGCAATGGGCAGAGCAACATGTCAGATGGACTAGACTGCAGTGGAATGCTGTCCTATTCACAGACGAGAGCAGATTCAACATATCCTTTGCTGATGGATGTATGCGGATTTGGCGACGGTGTGGAGAGCGCTTTGCAGATTGCTGTGTTCGTCAGCACAACCGATTTGGAGGTGGCAGTATTCACATTTGGGGAGGATTCAGTTTTCACCATCGCTTGCCTCTTCACATCTTCCGTGGAAATGTTAATGCTGTGACATATCGAGATGAGGTTCTGGATGCATTGGTTGCTACTGCGTTCACAAATTATCCAGACTTGCAGCTACTCCAGCAGGATAACGCACATGCGAAGACCGCATGCATTACGCAGCAATATCTACAGCAGCAGAACATTGTGACAATTGATTGGCCTGCCCTATCACCAGACATGTCCCCTATAGAACATCTGTGGGACGAGCTTGGACGCAGAGTCTACAGGCAAGGTTCTCCAGCTAATCTGCAACAGCTCGAAGCTGCTCTTACACGTGAATGGTACTTGATTCCCCGGAATTTCCTTCAGAGACTTGTGCGTTTGTCACGTAGCGTTTAAAGGATAAGAGAATTATTTAGAGGAAATAATAGATCTGATGTGGAAGATTTGGCTCAAGGAATCCCTGCTGGGTTTTCCCACTTCCAAAGGGTGACGAAGAGGGTAAATTCTCCTAACTCGACAGGTCTGGAAAAGATTGTAAGGAGATATTTGGTCTCTCGCTACCGTCGTCCCCTTCTCAGTTATCTATTATTATTATTCTTTAAATTATATTATATTTTACGAGCCCCCCCTCCCTTATAAAGGAAGATAAACATAGACAATATTCAACATCTAATGGAAGGAACAAAGCGTGGGGTACAGTATATACACCCAATTGGTTTATTGCAATAAAGTGAATAGATGGTGAATGATAGTATTGTCGATGGAATTAGTGTCTGCTGTATGTATTATGTGTCTCACAATTCACGTGTTTTTCATCATGGATGACTAAACTTTGTGGCATTGATTAGGTGAGTTTCCTTTGTCGTGGACTTAGCTTTTCAGCCCCCGGCTGATAGTGAAGTGTGGTTAGTTCTCCGGTCTCCTGACGTTGCCCCGGTAGGTCTTGAATGGTTCGGATTTGCCTTCTCTGTGCTCGACTCCGTATTCTGCGCTGAGATTGGACTGTCGTGCAAGGCTCCACCATAGACTGAAGACAAATACGACGGCGTCATTAATTTTCTAGCTTTAGAAAGCAGTCTTTCCCTAAGCCGTCCCTCTGCCCGTCACCTCAGATTTTAGTCTCTAACATCATATGTCTAGAGTCTAATCTTGAATTCAAGTTTCTCCTGTCTGTCCTTTATTATATTTCTCTGCCCCAGTGGCAGTATTATAATTCTTTAGACTGATTTATCGTCAGCTTAACCCGATGAATTATTATAAATGTCAGTTAAACCCACCAAATTTATCATAGAAATGTCGGCAACAGTATTCTAGTTCTGTGCCTCTAGCCTAATCGTCATGTCATTATGATGAATTTAACAAATAATTGGACATCCGTGTTTTTAGAATTGTCTGACAACATTATCACACACTTCATGTCTGGTCGCCTCGTCATATAAATTATAATGAATATATGTCACGGTCTGTCAACATTATCGTTAATATTAATTTCCGTTAGTCTAAACGTCGGGTCGAAAATAATCAAATAATATGGAAATTAATAGCTATATATATATATATATTCCCGTTATACATTATTATGAACATGTACATATCCCGTGGGATCATAAAATATACCCGATCACATGTGGCTGGATGTGATCGTATATCGAATATAGGAATACAGTAAACATACCAATCTGGCGTCGATTTTGCAAGGTACTACACATTTCATCACATTATATTCTAGCGAGATTTCACTTACCTACTCAAAGATGGACGCTAACCCGCAATTAGACACGTGGCTTCAGTGCTTTTAATGCGAGAATTCGCCGATAATTGGGTTAGACCTAGCTGTCTCAAGGGTTCCTGGGGCGTAAGTGAAAAATGCTGGCTTTGCCGCCTTTTAGCGGGTCATTTCCGCTTGGACACGTGATCCATAGCGTGCATCATGTGACATTAGCGTCAAATAAACGCTCCAATCAATAGCGTTAAAAGTCACGTGGGGTCTTCCTAAAGTGGCATAAACTGGTTTTATCAGCTTAAGCAGTCTTAAATTAAAACAGGTTCCTAGCTACCGAGGTCATTGGTCAACAATGACGTCGTATCTAAAAATAGCGAGGAGGAAATACTGAATGCTAGGAGAATTTCCGCCAGTGACAATTCCCGGGACTTTGCGATCATGCATTGAGGATGAGAAAAAAAACGATGTCCGTAAATAATAAAAAAAATGAAGAGAAGATTGGACAAGTTGTCACACAAGCCCCTCCTCAAGTTTGACGTTCCGTCCAACTCCTCTTGTCCTGTCTTCCTCTTCTTTTCCAGTTTCTCATATCTCCTCGGTTGCGTCCGGATGTCTGCTCAAAAAATCTGCCCCTACGTTGTTCTTCCCAGGTATGTATTCTATGTGAAAGGAATATGGCTGCAACAGGAGTGACCATCTCATAAGCCGGGCATTAAGGTTCTTCGACGCTGCAAGAAATATCAACGGTTGGTGATCACACTGCACCGTGAACTTTTTCCCGTATAAATATGGTTGAAACTTCTGCACAGCCCATATTAGCGACAGACATTCTCGTTCGATGGTAGAGTAGTTCTGTTCAGCAGGGTTCAATTTCCTACTAGCATATGCAATGGGGAATAGAGTTGCAGAAGGTCTATCACTAGGCTGCAGGAGAGTGGCTCCTATCCCTATATTGCTAGCATCTGTTCGCAGTGTAAAGTTCAGAGTTAAGTCAGGCAGTCGCAGAAATTGGCCTAGCTGTGAGTTTTCTCCTTCAGCAGCGTGTGTAGGCATTTTCGCACTCCGCTGTCCAGGTTACTTTGTCCGGGTTCCCATTCTTGGTTAATGCGGTCAATGGCGCACTCAGGGTATTAAAATCTTTAATATATCTCTGGTAGAAGCCACATAGAGACACAAATGACCTTACATCCTTTTTAGTCTGGGGTCGTGGGGCCCGCTGTAACTTCTCAATATTACGCGCATCTGGGAACATGCATCCATGCGAGATAGTGTGTCCCAGGAATTCTAGTTGCTCGTAGGCAATTTGACATTTTGTAGGGCGAGCGGTGAGTCCTGTTTCTCTAAGTCTTTCGAAGAGTAGGGAAACTGCGTCCAGGTGCTCCTCAAAGGTGTTCGTGGCAATAAGTATGTCGTCCATGAAATTACTTATCCCAGGGTGGTTCAGGGGTTCCAGTAGCTTCCTCATCATACGAGTAAAGACGCTTGGGGCGTTGCTTAGCCCAAATGGCAATACATTAAACTCGTAATGGCCTTCAGAAGTACTAATGCTAACATATGTCGAATTTCCTCTTTTACCGGGATCTGGTAGTACCCTTTGCTAAGGTCTATCTTCGAAAAGTATCGTGCTCTACTCAGCTTGGTGAAAAGCTGATTCTGATCCGGTAAGGGCTCCGCTTGAAATTCCGTTACAGCGTTGAGCCTTCGGTAGTCTATGCAGAGGCGATGTTCTCCTGTGGATTTTCTAAGCAACACTACACTCGCACTATAAGGCGACTCTGATTTTGAGATAATATTTTCCTTAAGCAGGTACTCGATTTCCTCACTCAATGCCTTTGCTTTAGCATAAGGAACAGGATAGTTCTTAACTCGTACCGGGGCGAGGTCTGTTAGCTTCATATCAAATTCTATCAGGTTGGTCATGCCAGGTTTATCCGTGAGTGTACTAGGGTGTTTTCTCAACAACTGTTGAACCCGTGCCTGCTGATCCTCCGTTAAAGTTGAACTAATCTGAACATCTTGATGAGTTTCGCACTGACGAAGAGGGTATTCACAGGAGGTCAGGGGGTTCTGCCTCAGTTTCCGTCGCAATAGCCAGTGTCAGGAAATGTGCTGGTTCTGCACCTGGTCTTTCATAATATCGCTTCAGCAGGTTTATGTGGTAAATTTTCTGCTTCCCCTTTATGGCAATCTTGTAATTGGTGCGCGACATTTTCTCAACAATTTTATATGGACCTCTCCACCCGATTTGCAATTTATTATTGCTACTGGGCAGGAGTAATAATACCTGTTCTCCTACTTCTAGCTCCCTATCCTTCGCAGTGCGGTTGTAGTAACGCGCATGTTTACGACGGGCACGGCGTACATTTTTCCTTTGCCAGTTCCCATCCTGTTTTAAGGCGTTGGGTCAACTCCTTCACGTATTGGGATGCAGAGGTGACCGTCTCATCAGCTTTATCATCTGTCCAAGTACGTAACAGTGCCTCTAAAGGTCCTTTTATAGGTCTACCAAACAGCAATGTGGCAGGAGGCATCCCAGTAGAATTGTGGGGTACTTCGCGGTAAGCAAATAGTGCTGCGGGTAAGTATTGATCCCAGCTCTCTGGTTTTTCCTGCGCAAGTTTCCGAAGGATGGAAATAAGGGTCCCGTTAAACCGCTCCACCTGGCCATTTGCCTGGGGGTGGTAGGGAGAGGTGTGGATATGTCGGGCCTGAAATATCCTAAACACTTCCTCGGTGAGTTTTCCTCGGAATTGGGAACCATTATCTGTCAGGATCTGTGACGGAAACCCTTGCCGAGTAAATATGGTGAGCAGAGCCTCAGCAACATGCTTAGAATCACAGGCGGGCATAGCAATTGCCTCTGCCCACATGGAGCAACAATCCACTAACGTGAGTATATAACTGTTTCTCTTTTTGCTACGAGTAAGTGGACCCACAATATCCACCGCTACTCGTTCGAAGGGTGTGCCCAAGATTGGCATTTCTCCCAGAGTGGCTGGGGCCGTCCAGTGTTTCGGCGCTGTCCTCTGGCACTGCGGGCATGATTTCACATATCTCTGGATATCGGCGTTGATACCTGGCCAATAATAATGACATGAAATACGCTGAATCGTGGCACTTATGCCCATGTGGCCCCTAAACGGAAGGGCATGGCCCATTTCTAGGACCTGGGCTCGGTATGCTGATGGAACCACAAGTTGCCCATGTTCCTGTCCTCCATTTCCTGCTTTCCGATGCAACAGCCCATTTTTCTTGTAGAAGTCTCCCTTTTGGAGAGGAGTGTGCGCTCTCGGTAGTTTTTTGTAGCAGGGTGCTAGAGATTGATCCTCCGTTTGTGCCTTTTTTAATTCCTCAGGAAGGATGTTGGGTGGGGATTCCAACTCCGTATTCCGTTTGGCCTGTCCTCTAGTGGTGACAGCCGCCACAACCAGAGGGTGAATGGGTTCTCCCAAGAACACATACCTACACCCTAAGATCAAGGGATAAATAGGGTCGTCCAAGATCGCTGCACGGATTTCCCCAGTCACATATTTTGATTTGACCTTAATCTTGGCTATGGCCAAACGCATAGGTGCTGCACTTTTAGTAGGTCCTTGTATTTCTATAGTGTCTTCTGTCATCTGGTCAGGCTTGACTAGGGATGCACAGACAACTGCGTCGAATGCAAGGCCTGTATCGTAAAGGCAGGTCACCTCTTGGTCATTTACGAGGACTGTCTCAATGACCGGGGGATGTCGGGGTTTGTCCAGAGGTTCTTCCGGTCCATTTCCCCTTGCGGCACTTTTACGTAAGCAGGCAGCATGATGAGGTGGGTTTTTCCGGTTGCACTCCTGCGTATTGTGGGTGATGGTTCTACAGTGCTTACACCATTTTTCCCCTTGCCTCTGCTGCTGGAAATTAGATCTCTGAGTAGTCTTGTAGTCTGGCTTGTCATGCTTTTTGAAGTTAGTATACGGTGGTTTCACTTGGGGGGTCCATGTGTGACTGAGCTGTCTGTCTAGGTACGTAATCTGGTTGTTTCCGTCTGGGTGGTGGATTCTCTGATAGTGCTGCCTGATATCGTTCCGCTAACTGGACTATGGATTCTAAAGTGCTGGCCCCATTCTCTGTCAGGAATCTTCTCATGTCGGAAGTCATGGTGTCCTTCAGTTGTTCGATCATGACCATCTCCTTCAGGCCTTCCCAATCATGAGTAAAATTCCCTAGGGCACCCCACTTCTCCACGTAGGAATCCAGTCTCGCAGCAACCTGAGCAAAGTTCTCTCCGACTTCCCTCCTAGAGTTACGGAACCTCTTCCTATAGGCGTCAGCATGTAGCTCATAACGAACCAATAGTGCCTTTTTTCAAAGAGTCGTAGTCATCCTGTAAACCTGGAGGAAGCTTGCTATACACGTCATAAGCAGTTCCTCTAAGCCCTTGCGACAGTTTCAGGTTCCATTTGCTCTTCTCCAAACCAAACGTGGTGGCAAACTTCTCAAATTTGTCGAGATACCTATCGATCGAGTCGGCTTGTTCCGAGAAAGCTTCAAATGGAAACGTCAAAGGTCCCAAAGTTGACATGAGTGAGGATGGCAAAGGTCCGGTGCCCCCTGCGTGCAAGGAAGGCATATCATCTGACCGTGGCGATAGGTTGGCTGAGGAGGTAGCTTCGGTCGCACCTGCTACCGTTTCAACTCTTTGAGCTTGTCCCTGCATCTCTAACTGCTTCATCTTCAATGCATGCTCGCGTTCATCTCTCTCGCTTCTTTCTCTAGCGTCTACAGCTTTTATCCTCTCATCTATTTCTGCTAACTTTATTCGCTCTTCTCTTTCAGCTTTCGCTGTTTCTCGAGCGTAATACTTATCAGTCTCGACACTGACATAATTTGCAAGGTCCACCCCACTATAACCTAGATCTCGACCGGCCTCCCCTAGTGCTGCCTTAAGCTTAACTATTTCAGCCATCTTTTGCAGTTAAAAGTCCACACTGAGTAAGCTAGTGCTACCTTCCAATAGTATTTCTAGCAACAAGTAAATACTAATTATTTATCCGACTGCTGTAGAATGAAATTACTACAGTTATGGAGACTTAAGGTCTGTAATTCAATGAAATACAAAATCAAGAACTAACTTAATTAAACACAACATATATAAAGGTATTCACCAATCAATGCCTGAATTTCTAGAAAAAATGTTTTCTGTCTTTCTAGAGCTCACTGTGTGAAAATACATGTGTTAAAATGGTATACTGTAATGACTGAATGGATGATACTATCCCAGAGGTATGATAAAATACATAAGTTCAAATCCCGGACCGAGACACCAGTGTCACGTAGCGTTTAAAGGATAAGAGAATTATTTAGAGGAAATAATAGATCTGATGTGGAAGATTTGGCTCAAGGAATCCCTGCTGGGTTTCCCACTTCCAAAGGGTGACGAAGAGGGTAAATTCTCCTAACTCGACAGGTCTGGAAAAGATTGTAAGGAGATATTTGGTCTCTCGCTACCGTCGTCCCCTTCTCAGTTATCTATTATTATTATTCTTTAAATTATATTATATTTTACGAGCCCCCCCTCCCTTATAAAGGAAGATAAACATAGACAATATTCAACATCTAATGGAAGGAACAAAGCGTGGGGTACAGTATATACACCCAATTGGTTTATTGCAATAAAGTGAATAGATGGTGAATGATAGTATTGTCGATGGAATTAGTGTCTGCTGTATGTATTATGTGTCTCACAATTCACGTGTTTTTCATCATGGATGACTAAACTTTGTGGCATTGATTAGGTGAGTTTCCTTTGTCGTGGACTTAGCTTTTCAGCCCCCGGCTGATAGTGAAGTGTGGTTAGTTCTCCGGTCTCCTGACGTTGCCCCGGTAGGTCTTGAATGGTTCGGATTTGCCTTCTCTGTGCTCGACTCCGTATTCTGCGCTGAGATTGGACTGTCGTGCAAGGCTCCACCATAGACTGAAGACAAATACGACGGCGTCATTAATTTTCTAGCTTTAGAAAGAAAGCAGTCTTTCCCTAAGCCGTCCCTCTGCCCGTTCACCTCAGATTTTAGTCTCTAACATCATATGTCTAGAGTCTAATCTTGAATTCAAGTTTCTCCTGTCTGTCCTTTATTATATTTCTCTGCCCCAGTGGCAGTATTATAATTCTTTAGACTGATTTATCGTCAGCTTAACCCGATGAATTATTATAAATGTCAGTTAAACCCACCAAATTTATCATAGAAATGTCGGCAACAGTATTCTAGTTCTGTGCCTCTAGCCTAATCGTCATGTCATTATGATGAATTTAACAAATAATTGGACATCCGTGTTTTTAGAATTGTCTGACAACATTATCACACACTTCATGTCTGGTCGCCTCGTCATATAATTTATAATGAATATATGTCACGGTCTGTCAACATTATCGTTAATATTAATTTCCGTTAGTCTAAACGTCGGGTCGAAAATAATCAAATAATATGGAAATTAATAGCTATATATATATATATTCCCGTTATACATTATTATGAACATGTACATATCCCGTGGGATCATAAAATATACCCGATCACATGTGGCTGGATGTGATCGTACAACAAAAATATGAATAAAGTAAACATACCAATCTTGCGTCGATTTTGCAAGGTACTACACATTTCATCACATTATATTCTAGCGAGATTTCACTTACCTACTCAAAGATGGACGCTAACCCGCAATTAGACACGTGGCTTCAGTGCTTTTAATGCGAGAATTCGCCGATAATTGGGTTAGACCTAGCTGTCTCAAGGGTTCCTGGGGCGTAAGTGAAAAATGCTGGCTTTGCCGCCTTTTAGCGGGTCATTTCCGCTTGGACACGTGATCCATAGCGTGCATCATGTGACATTAGCGTCAAATAAACGCTCCAATCAATAGCGTTAAAAGTCACGTGGGGTCTTCCTAAAGTGGCATAAACTGGTTTTATCAGCTTAAGCAGTCTTAAATTAAAACAGGTTCCTAGCTACCGAGGTCATTGGTCAACAATGACGTCGTATCTAAAAATAGCGAGGAGGAAATACTGAATGCTAGGAGAATTTCCGCCAGTGACAATTCCCGGGACTTTGCGATCATGCATTGAGGATGAGAAAAAAAACGATGTCCGTAAATAATAAAAAAAATGAAGAGAAGATTGGACAAGTTGTCACAGCGTTCCATGCGGAGCCGCTACCAAGCTTGTTTGCAAGCACACGGTGGACATACCAGATACTGAGGATAGTGTGAATGAATTTTTTTATTGGTTGCATTTTTGGTTTTCTCCCTTGCCTGCACAGAATGCAATGAATTTCATAACAATCAAATGTGCAAATTAATGACCAGCATGGATTCATAGGAAAATGAATAAAGATTCCAAATATGTAAACACTTATATTTACATTTCACACTCTGTTCCTGGATTATACAGGTGGTGCCGTATTTAATGTGCTTCAGTATATATTGATAATATTGAAATATAATGATTGTAGGCAGAAATGTTTGAGTATATACTCATATTTAGATAACATTCCATGAGAAAGATTGTGGACAGAAGGTTTGTATGTAAATGGAATACTTGAGAGAGGATACATCCGTTGTATGTGCAATCAGCGTGCTACAGGTACAATAAGCATTCATAGTCTTTGACATTTGCTGAAGGAGACTGAGCACCTATGGGTTTGCCCGGAGTACTGTGAGGTCCATTCTGATCAACAATAACAAAAACAGTGGAGGACTTCATGTTTGTACACATGACAGATAAATGACCAGAGTGGAGTCCATTCTGTACACAGCTACTCCTAGTACTATGAGAACAATGTTTTATTAGTGTACACAGCTACTCCTCGTATTATAAGAGTTATGTTGATCCATTGTTTTATTTGTGTACACAGCTACTCCTCATATTATAAGAGTTATGCTGATCCAATGTTTTTGTGTGTACACAGCTACTCCTCATATTATAAGAGCTATGTTGATCCAATGTTTTATTTGTGTACACAGCTACTCCTCATATTATAAGAGTTATGCTGATCCAGTGTTTTTGTGTGTACACAGCTACTCAACATACTGTGATAACATGTTGATCCAATGTTTTATTTGTATACACAGCTACTCCTAGTACTATGAGAATAATGTTTTATTAGCATACACAGCTACTCCTTGTATTAGAAGAGTTATGCTAATCCAATGTTTTATTAGTGTACACAGCTACTCAATGTACTGTGATAACATGTTGATCCAATGTTTTATTTGTGTACACAGCTACTCCATGTATTATAAGAGTTATGGTGATCCAATGTTTTATTAGTGTACACAGCTACTCAATGTACTATGAGAACATGTTGATCCAATGTTTTATTTGTGTACACAGCTACTCCATGTACTATGAGAACATGTTGAGAATTCATCACCAGATGTTGTTTCAGCGAGAACAGGTAACATAAATGTTGCCTTATCTGTACATGACACCTACACATTGACATGACATGTACACACATGACATGTAACTCACATACATGACAGCTACCTATGAAGTGAATGCCAACATAGATACATTTTCTTCACAAAGTGCCATTCCTTCTGGCACAGGTGATCATATTTTTCCAAAGCTTCTACTCACATCAAAAATAATGTGCACTATAAATTATTTGTCTGATTTCATTATTCTTATTCTGTGTATTTTTCATGAGTTTCATTTTTAATCTTGTCAGTATGTATATCAGGAGTTTGTTTATCTGTCACTGTGTTTATCATTAGTTTTCATTTTTATCTGTCACTGTATTTATCATGAATTTTCAATTTTTATCTGCCACTGTATTTATCATAAGTTTTCATCTTTATCTGTTACTGTATTTATCATGAGTTTTCCTTTTTTTCTGTCACTGTATTTTTCATTAGTTTTCATTTTAATCTGTCACTGTATTTATCATGAGTTTCAT
>JAMPIV010018267.1:0-68981 GCA_024509875.1 Oreohelix idahoensis | reverse complement strand
TAATGTCTATGCTACACATTAAAAGGTCTCTCAGCAGTATCTATCACCCAATGTCTAATGGGTTGGTCGAACGTTTAAATAGGACTCTGAAAAAACTTTACTTGGTAAAATAACTGAGGATCATCCTCAGGATTGGGACAGGGTCTTACCCGCGGCTCTCTTTGCGTATAGAGAGGTCCCCAATGAACATACGGGGTTTTCCCCTTTTGAACTTGTCTTTGGCGCGCAACCGCGCGGCCCTATGTCTTTACTTCACGATCTAATCACTGCCGATAATATTAGCGATGAGACTCAATCTTCTTATGAGTACGTCATTGCTCTTAGGCAAAAGATCATCGAGGCATGCAAACTAGCAAATTCGTCTTCAGAATTTGCTAAAGAAAAGGCAAGGCAGTTTGCAAATAAGAATAGATGTCTACGACAACTTTGTCCAGGTGACAAAGCTCTCGTTCTACTTCCTTCAAGGGAGAACAGACTTCTAATTGCATGGAAAGGTCCATATGCAATAGTCTCCAAAATTTCTGATGTTGACTATGTTGTCGATATTGATGGAAAGCATAAAACTTTCCACATAAATATGCTCACGGAATTTTATGAAAGACCTGACTATTTGCAGCCTATTTTCCAGGCTACGGACAATTCACAAGCAACTCATGGTCAGTACTCATCTCTGTCAGTTATACAGGATGAGGAAACTACTTTTTCTGATGTCAATCTTCCTCTTTCTATGGTCCCACTTTATTCTACGGAATCTTGGAAAAACGTGACCGTTTCTCCAAATCTTTCCGCTGAGGAACATCGACAAGTTTCTTCGATGTTGCAAACATTTCAGGATGTTCTTACAGACATCCCGGGACACACACATGTCATAGAACATGACATTGTGCTAACTGATCACAATCCTATCAGAGTCAGACCATATCCAATACCTATCCATTTCCAGTCTCAAGTCGAAAAAGAGTTGGATGAAATGATACGTTTGCAAATCATTGAACCATCCACTTCAGCATACTCTTCGTCTATGGTTATTGTTCGAAAGAAGGATAATAACATTCGCATTTGCGTAGATTATCGCAAATTGAACCAAGTTACGAAGTTCGATGCTGAACCTATGCCTTCATTAGAAGAGCTACTCAATAAACTTTCTAATTCTAGATTCTTTACCAAACTAGATTTGTCTAAAGGTTATTGGCAAGTCCCGCTAACTGAACGTGCCAAACCTTTTACAGCTTTTTCTACACCTAGGGGTTTATTCCAATGGAATTTCATGCCTTTTGGTCTTATGAACGCCCCTGCTACATTCGTACGCATGATGCGGCGAATTCTCGCATATCGTACAGATGTCATAGCATACCTAGATGATATCTGTCTATTCAGTGATTCTTGGGAAGATCATTATTTGGGTTTATACGAATTACTGTCTACTCTTCGCGAGTATAACTTGACTGCAAAAACCCTCTAAAGCCTTTATAGGATTTAGCGAGATTTCTTTCCTAGGTCATCGGGTTGGTCATGGTCTTTTAAAGACAGAGGACCACAATGTTTCAAAAATACTTAACATTTCGGTCCCTAAGACGAAGAAACAAGTAAGGAGTCTATTAGGTTTGATTCAATTCTACGGACGATTCATTCCGAATCTGTCCTCCATTATGGCACCGCTTTCTACTTTATTGAAGAAAGGGTCGCCTAATCTGATCCGCTGGTCTAAAGAATGTCAATCCTCATTGGACCAGGTTAAAGCCCTATTTTCATCTCCACCTATTCTTAAGTTACCTACTATTGAGAAGACTTTTGTTCTTCGAAGTGACGCCTCGTCAACAGGGATTGGGGCAGCACTAATGCAGGAGTATTCTGATACTTTGCATCCCGTGATGTATATCTCTAGGAAATTAAAAGCTGCAGAAAAGAATTACTCGGTTTTAGACCGTGAGTTATTGGCTATGGTATGGTCTATTCTGAAGTTACAAAGATTTCTTCTAGGCGCACATTTCATTGTGGAAACCGACCAGAAAGCGCTTACTGCTATTCAGAGCAAAAACTTGAAGAGCTCGAGGTCCACTCGTTATGCCATAGCTCTTCAACCATTTCATTTCTCGGTTCGAGCTATCCGTGGTTCGGATAATGTAATGGCAGACATTCTGTCCAGATGTCCACACGATTCCACATGATTCTTCTGTCATATATATATATTTCCTGATATACAGTCCAATGTTATAATGACATGTTAGTAGATTTTGTCTCACTTTTTTTTTTTGAGGGGAATTTATAACATTGTACCATGTAATTATCTAAGAAGGCTTAGTTAGTGATATACGGGCCAAAAGATCACTCGGCCACATTTAAATAAATTATTTTCAGGATTGTATTAAGAAATTTACCAGTTGTCTTTAAGATTTGTGTTATTGATATTTTCGCAGCACATCATTGAAGTCTGCGAGTTTATGTCCATTGTGGAACTTTGAGGATATCAAGTCCTGTCCTACATTGGGAGCGGATGATGTCCACATCTTCTTCTATTGAATGTTTTATGTCACCGAAGATCAACACATGTATTACTTATTAATTACTGTTACTTTATATAATGTAATAATATAGTGCGGTATATTAGTAAATTACACCGCTATTTGCAACACATTGTATGATAACACATAATATATTTAATTTCATATATTGGTATGAGAATAATTTGATTGTCATTATGTTGTTGCCATCATTGTGGCGTGTGTTGGTGGCACCTTCCTGGAATATATCAGCGTATACTTAGATAAATTTTTTCTCTAAGGATCTGAGATATGATCTCAGTGTCGCTCCATGCGTTGAGCTAATTTGTTAGGTATATATCCACGCATCATACGTGCGTTAGGAGCCTAGATTTTTTCCGGCTCCAGGATTTAAAAAAAAAAATGTTTCATTTTTTTTTCCAGGGAGGGTGCGGTAATGTCACGCACGGATCATTATTATTTTTCGTTTGTATAAACATTTTTCATATGTATGATCATTTTTTTTGACTGAAGTGTGTATTATGTTTTCTATGGTCAAAGGGACATAATCCGAGTTATCGAGACTACAATTTTTTTAGGAGTTGCCTTCTCTTGTATAGAGACACGTTCGGTCTATAATTTCTTGAACGAAGCGTGACCACATCTCCTTATTTGGTAGTACCAGTCAACTATGGTAGATGTCTGAAACCTTTCTTAACGCTTCTTTTCATGACCATAAAAGGCGCGACTGTGTAAGACTTTTATCTCGAATGTTCTTAGAATCGTCTTATTGTGAACGGCAACTCAGAGATTGTCGTTCTGCGCATGTCAAAAGCTGGGAGTTCGTTCTGTGTGTTCCGCCCAGTTCGGTAGTTTAGAAATGGTTTAAGAAGCGAGCAGACGCGACCTGCGTCTTGTGATTTTCTGAGGGAAATACATGGTCTTTGTGAGTTAGTTAGCTAACTAGACTATTTCCCCGTATTATTCACGCCTGCCTGGAGGCATATGTTCATGGTTGATTTTCCGAAATAAGGTAATTCCTCTTGTATCGAACTTTATGCTATCATCTAGAGGTTCGTCATTTTGTCGCCTATTTGCTCGCCTGTGTGATGCAAAATGGAGAGGTACTTTGACTAGGATTAAGTCACCGGTATCTGTATACCTGAACTAGTTAAATATATATGGGTCGCTCTAGACCAACAAGACTATTGTCTGTGTTCCAGGATTCGTTATATCAGAGATCACGTCCAAGTCAGATGGTTAGACTTAGGAACATTATAAAGGTCGAGCTGACCTGTAGCCCATGTATGCTATTCACGTGCAGACAGTGAACGGACTTATTGTATACAACTGATCTGCTAGCATCAGAATGGGAGCATTTATTATTGTTTATGAACATTGAAGATCTGTAGCTGACACTGTTGCAGAAGTTATAGAAATTATTATTATTTATACAGCTTTACGAACTAGAACTCTATGATTTATGAATTTCTGAATCTATTGAACTGTGATGTCTTATGACGCATATATACAACAGCTGTCATTGCTGACTACAGAAATTGTTTTCAATGTGCCATATCATCTTGCTGAACTCGTTAACTATGTTGATGTCATAAGTATCATGACTGTTTTGTGGCGTGCAATAAATGGAAGAAACTTATACAACGAAGTTACCCTTTCTATGACTCTACACGTCATGTTGCCTGTGTGATAACCCTGTGAACTGTTCCACTACCACATACACAGCAACATCCTAAATCAGAGAAGACACCTACATCTTACACTTTAATACCAGGTGTCGATAAGGGTGGCAAGTTACCACTTCAGCACAAATCCACCCTTATCAGATAGTTCAACCCATCGTGAGAAAGTAATGCGTATTCTTGCAATAAACTCGGAGAATTCAACTCCATTTTCAGGTAACATGTTTTTAAATTGTAGACGATAGCCGTCTTCGTTAAGCTGATATTTCTTTAACAGAGCGGCCCTGACAACCTCATAATTGTTCTTGTCAGGTTCATCCACCATATTTAATATACTTAGAGCTTTACCTGTCAGTATCCCTGATAACTGATAAACATATTTTGCTTTGTCTATGTTATGAGCTGTACATGCTTGTTCAAATCTGTCCAGATAGAACATTATGTCATCACTGGAAGGACTAAAAGTTGGTAACTTAATCTTAAAAGTATCATTATTAGCCTTACCAGAAGATGAACCCTTGTTTGAATCATTACCATTACTCATGTTCATCAATTTCAATTTTTCCAACTCTAAAGCTAAGACCTTTTCTTCATGTTCCATTTTTGCTTTCTCTTTCCTCTCATCAGATTCTCTCTGTAATCTTCTCTCCTCAGCCTGAGCCTCTATTTGAAGTCTTTCAGCTTCTTTTTCAAGTCTTTTATTTTCAGCCTCTTTTTCAAGTCTTTTATTTTCAGCCTCTTTTTCAAGTCTTTTATTTTCAGCCTCTAGCTGGAGTTTTCTTTCCTCAGCTTCTGATTCCCTTTTTTGTTTTTCCATTTCCATTTGAAATCTTTTTTCATCCACCTGCATCTGCAGTTTCTTTTGTTCAGCTTCCATATGCAGTTTCTTTTGTTCAGCTTCCATTGCTTTATCATATCGAGCAGTTGCAAATTCTTCTAACTTATCACCAGTCTTCCCAAGCAATTTACCCTGCTCAATAAAGTGCTCAAATGTAGACATGTTGTCTAACATATGCGTCCAAAACCTGAAATAATTAACTAATTTATTTCAAATCTAAGTGTAACAAGTCTTAATTAAGCACTTGTATATTCACATCACCTTATATTATCCCAGTCTCTGTGGGAAACAAGTCTCCAATCAAAGAACTTGTATATGAAATATCACCAATCAATTCTTGATCATAAGTGCACTTCTCATTCAATAGTGCACAACACTATTCATCATTCATTTATCATCAGTGTAGTAGTAACAGTGCATTAGCATAGCCCATTAACTAATTACTATAACTGTAAACAATGACTATGTAAACACATGCAGAATGTAAACATTGAAAATGTAAACAATGCAAACAATGTAAACAATAACAATGTAAACAATAACAAAGATCAGCAACAATACAAAAAACGTTCGCAGAAATCAACTAAAAATAAAGCAGAAATTAATGAAATATCACAAAAAAATGTGACGAAATCTACGATAGAATTAAACAAAATACATGACACCACAGTGTATAAACAAAAATGTTGTATGAAACTAAATTATAGACAAGAGTAGGCTAACAAATACAAACAAATCAAAACAAAACTAAAGAATGCGAAATAATAACGAAAACAATATTAAAACATGTCATCACAGCTAACATAAATAGCAACAGAAGTCGCTTAGCAAATTCCAGTATCGGAAATTTGCAAACCCTACAGAAAACGCTCACAATAGACGACCTCTATGACGTGGCATAATCTAACGGAGACACCACCCAACCGAGAACCCGCTGAAATATAAACATATAAATATACGAATAACATATAAACATATAACATATAGAATGAGATGATACACAGAAGACTCAGCAGAAGTATAAGGGCACAGTTTACATACAAACAGGCCACTTAACTTATAGGCTTCCAATCGTCGAACAGCAGAAAAAACGGATGTCAATCAACGTCCTAAAGAGCGAAGCTCCAACGATGATGGCACATCTGAACTGCTTCCACTGCTAACACGATGGTACTTGAGCTTCTGACATACTGTGTGTGTTGAGTTGTTTCGGCACTTGACCTTCTAATCCAAAAGTAAGTTGATGGAAATCGGTACTTGGCCTTCTTCAGAAAACAACCCGTTTCAACCGGCACTTGACCTTCACAAAAACGACAGCACTGGAACCTTGACAGCAGCAACTTGCTTGACTTGCGTAAAAGATAACAGCAGTCCGAGTTATCCGGCAACATGTAACAACGCCGGGTACTGTCAAATTCTTGTTTCCGTCAAAAAATTGAAATTTTGACTTTTACCGGGCAACGCCGAGTACTTTGAAAATTTTGAAGATGTTGACTGTCTTGAAGAATGTTAATTTCTTGATGGATGCTGATAAATTCTTGTTGAAAATGAAGTGGGTAAGGGACCCCGTGTTTGCTGGTACCAGAATCAAACCAGCTTATGGCCACCAAATGATGCGTGATGCCATATGATGATGGATGGTATCCGCATGTCTGGTTTTGTGTGGTGTGCAGATGTGTTCAGTCAAACAATGTTCATACAAAAATAACAGGGCAATCCACATAGGACGTCAGTAAACTCACGACGTATAAAGTCAATGATTCTTGAAACAGCCGTTGACGTTTTTCTTCATTATTTATTGTGGACGCCACAGTGACAAAATGGTTACGCGAATATGTAGACACATCAAACAGTCATTATCACAGCAACATTCAATACAGCAATAGACGGTAGACAGCATTACAATGATGAGTCAGATGCATGTTATATTTCATAGTGCTGTAAATGTAGTCAGGTGAAAAACTCCATCCTTTTCTATAACAGCCAGGAGATAACCAGATATATGAGATCAGTTCACTCTCCTTAGTCTGACTTCAGCAAGACAGACACGTCTGCCGAAGTATAAATAATGTCCTCAAAAATATCCTCTAGATAACGAAGGTTTTTCAAACCTAGTTCAGGTAATCAAGTAGCAAGTAATAGTCCTTGGGACCTGCATCAACCGATGCAGCACAATACAGCGACATGTGAGCTAGGAAAACATCTCGTGACGACGACTTTCGAAGACAGGCTATGAGCCAGAAATCGTTCACGACCAAAAATCGATAGAGTTAATGAAAATGTTAATTTACCTTGCTTTCATGAAATACACAGAAATATCACGCCTCCCGGCATGTGGGAAACACTAGAGGTATTATCTCGAATAAACGAAATATCCATTAAGAGGACTACACATCCCTGACAGAACAAAAAATAGCGGAGATCCCCTCTTCAACGAGGCATCTCTTTCGCCATTCCAAATCGCTCACTCCACTAGTGGTGGGCGGAAACCGATCGACCAAGAAGCAAGACAAGTCATGCGCAGTCCAGCGCAAAATGACCACAGCTCAAACTTAACTGCATTCGATACCAACGCGAGAAGACAAATGCTTACCGAGAAAAGTAACTATAAATTTCAAGCAGTTGTTGCCCTTGCGTTATAAAATAGATATTGTAATAAAATGATGTTGCGAGAATTTATCACGCAACAGTCATTCAATCTTTGATCCTGAACCATCACAGAGAACCGGGAAGACAAGCCATACCCTTGTTAAACGTACAGAGCAACCGGGGAAGTATTTCGACAGAAGTTCTTTCAATATTAATTTCGAAAGGATCATCGTCAATCAACCGGTCACGTCTGCTTCTCAATGGGAACAAGTCAAACAGCTGGGAGCATCTTGTTGTGGTTTTCTTGGACCACAATGGCATGATCACATGAAGATACGTTCTTGTCTAAATTAGAGCTTTTGACTAGTGTGTGTTGTCCAGTTGGCTAGCTTTGGCCTTCAATTTTTCCTCCACTGTCACTTGTCTGTCCTATTTTGCAGTTCTAGTAATTATCATTATGTGTTTACTATAAATGTACTTTATGTAACTTCGCGGGACGGATGGTTAGGGCTTATCATTGCTTGGGTATTCCTTTGGAAGATTCAAGCAATTATAACGACTTTTAGGGATAATTGCTTATATTCGCTGACTGAGGATCTAACTGATTATTAATTTTTCTTTTGAGTTAGGATATAAATGCTTCTTCAGTTAGCAATATAATCACTTTGCTTGTGCTAGTTGTGACGTCACGTGCCTACGTTATTTAATTTGCATATCCTAGTTTCCGTTTGGTCTCACGATTTTATTCGTTTGTGATCTAAAATCTCTCTGTCTCATTGTTAGTTTAGGACGACTTGTATCGTAAAATTTTTGTAATGTTATTTTAAACATTTTATCTCTCGAATTAATATGTCTAGTACCTACTTAGTTTCTTTTTATCTGTTTCATAGCGTCGTATAATTGAATATATCATTTCATTATGGTCCATTTGCTTGTTCCATCCATTGTTTATCGTCACCTGTTCTTGTCTCTGGCTATAGTAAATATAATAGTTACTTTGAATTAATGAAGCTCATATGTTGATAGTATATTTATTGACAAATAATATACTTATATAAGTTATTGAGGAACGTAGCACCATGTCTACGTTAGAAGATTTTATTAAGATTGGACAAAGCCTAGGGAAATCAGGTTTTGATCTTCAGACTTATGCTGAAACGAGATATGAAAAGCATTTATCTCAACAGGAAAGAATTGAGCAACGTGAACTTAAAAAGTTGGAATTGGCTCAAAAAGATAAAGAAATGGCTCAACAAGAAAAAGAGAAAGAATTACAAAAAGAACTTAAGGAGAAAGAAATAGCTCAACAAGAAAAGGAGAGAGAATTAGATAGGGAGAAAATGAAAATAAGAAAAATGGAACTCCTTCAATTAGACCAAGCACATAAACATGCTATGGAGCTTGAGACTTTAAGATTAAATGCTGAGAAAGAAAGGGCTGTTGAATTGGCTGGGGTGCAATTAGAGCAGTCCCGATCTTTGGCTAATTCAAATGTATTTTATCCAAAATTGAAGATGCCACATTTCGATCAATCTAGAGATTGCGTGGATTCATTTTTATCCAGATTTATTATGAAAGTTACAGGTTTAAATATACCTAAGGAAAGATGGAGTAGTCTTTTGGTTGATTTCTTGACCGGGGACTCACTCAAGGTTTTCATGAATCTGGATGAGAAAAGCAGAAACGATTTTGATGTCGTAAAAGAAGTACTTCTTAGACGGTTCCAGTTAACTGAATCTGGATTCCGAGAACGTTTCCATACGGCTAAGCCTAGTAAGGACGCTGACTTTGGGGAATTTATTGCTTCCATTAAACATTTTTTCAATAGATGGATAGAATTATCAGGTATTACCAAATCATATGAGGGGTTGATGGATCTCATGCTACGTGATAAAGTGCTCTCCTCATGTAGTCATGATTTAGAATCCTTCTTACATGAGAGACACCCTAACTCTATTGAAGAATACGAAAAATTCGGTAGACAGTTTGTCACGGCACATCCGAATAAGGTTGTCCATCGATCTTTTCCTCGAGATCCTATGCCTACGTGTGCAGCACTCCATAATCATAGATCGTATGATCACCGACCTAGATTAAAGAGCACGGACGGTCGATATCGTACACAGTTTCGTCAAGAATATCGGGGGTCTTACAACTTCCCTCGGTATCGCTCACCGTCAAGATTCTATCGTCGGAGTTATCGAGGTTATTCACCTCATGATCGTGGAGGCCACAAAGGCAGGGGTCGTGATGATTATCACAAAGACTATTACAGGGATTACAATAATCATGGATCATCATATAAGAGGAATGATGATAATGATGAGTCAACTGATTTTTATTATAAGATAAAATCAGGCAAAAAGAAAACAAATCATTCTAGATCGTCTTCAAAGAATAATGACAAACATGGTCATGCTAATGCATGTACTTCCAAAAGAGATCATGATAGTGATGATAACAAACATGCTAATTTATGCAGCATTTTAGATGACTCTTGTTATGTTTGTCAATCACATCTGATATCAGAGAGGAAAAATACACTTCGGTGTGGACATACAATGTCTTCTATGTCTGCTTGTGAGAATTTGGGACGTCTCACATACCACAAGGCATACTTATATGGAAGAGAAGTAAGAGTTTTACGGGATTCCGGCTGTTCTACTGTTGGCATACAACACTCGCTTATCGAGCCCTCTGCATTTACGGGTAAAACTGTTAAATGTATCACATTTGGAGGGAATATAGAAGAATATCCAATAGCACATGTCTATATCGATACACCGTTTTATACAGGTATGGTGTATGCTTGCGGGTTAAGAGCTCCCGTGGCTGAGATAATCTTAGGTAACATACATGGAGTTAGAAATTGCACTCCACATGAGATTACGAGATGGGTTGAATCTCACCCGTTGGTGGCAAATGCTGTTGTCACCAGAGCACAACAGTTGGCTACAGATATGGCCACCCCACCTACACCTATACTAGAGACAATTATGTCTCCCGACGTCGTTGCTGAAGCACCAGCGGCGTTTGCGGAAAAACAAAAAAATGATCCAAGTTTACAGCGTTTATTTGCGCTAGCAGAAAAAAAAGTTAGTAAACATACGAAATCAGCACAACACTGGTTTCAAATTAAGAAATCCATACTAACAAGATACTATGATAATGGTATTTCGATTATTCATCAGATAGTCGTTACAAAACAATTTAGACCTTTGGTGTTACAAACAGGGCATGACTCTCCCATGGCAGGGCACATGGGTATTAAAAGAACATTATTTAGAGTCACGTCGCAATTCTATTGGCCTGGTGTCAATAAGGACACAAAATTGTATTGTAGGTCATGTACGACATGTCAGAGCATATCACGTAAGGGCTGATTCCATACGGCACCCTTACAGATCACTGATGTACCAGAAAGACCATTTAAGAAGATAGCAATAGATATTATTGGTCATTGGTTTTCCGGAGGAAATTTTATCAGACAGAGGTTCACAATTCACCTCAAATATTATGAAAGAAGTGGAGTCGATGCTCTCCATTCACCATTCGTTTTCTAGTGCATATCACGCCCAAACGAACGGAGTTTGTGAGCGTCTTAACGGTTCCTTCAAACAGATTCTTCACAAGATCACTGAGGGATGTCCTCGTGACTGGGACAGGCTACTTTGTGCCGCATTATTTGCATATCGAGAGGTCCCCCACGAAAGCACTGGATTTAGTCCATTCGAGCTCGTCTACGGCTCTAATCCTCGTGGCCCAATGATGATCTTGAAAAATTTATTGGTCGGATCATCAGTGGATGAATCCACTCGTACTAGTTACGAGCTGGTGACTGACCTTAGACAAAGAATCATTGATGCGTGTACATATGCATCCGAGAGCATTAAATCAGCGACACAAAAATCTAGATTATTCCACAATCAAGGGAGAAGATTGCGATATTTTAATCCTGGGGGAAAAGTCTGGTTAATTCTACCTCATGAGGATAATAAACTGTTGGTTTCATGGCAGGGTCCATTTGTGATTATTAAACGAGTCACAGATGTTGACTATGCTATAAACGTAAGAGGAAAAATTAAAACGTTCCATGTCAATATGTTGAAATTGGCAGTGGAAAGACCACAAGAGTTAATTCCTATTATTAACTCTGTGTCTGTGTCTGAGTCTTCACCTCATATTTCTTCTTTTGCATTAGTGAATGAGGAAGACACTACGTCTTCAATTCCTCTACAGTTTGCTTTACCGTCTTTACAAGCTTCAGAATCTTGGAAGGATGTCACAATTTCTTCGACTTTGTCATCGTCACAACAAAGTCAAGTTAGGGAAATTCTTCATTCTTTTAACGATGTACTTACTGACCTTCCAGGTCGTACGTCTTTAATTTCTCATGACATCATTCTAACAGACGATCATCCTATTAAGTTAAGACCTTACCCTATTTCTTTACATCATAAAGACAGGGTTGAAAGGGAGCTAAAGGATATGATAAAATTGGGAGTTATATCTCCATCAGAATCTCCTTATGCTTTTCCGATGGTTATTGTGAAAAAGAGAGATGGTTCGCTCCGTATTTGTATTGACTTCAGACGTCTTAACCGTATCACAATTACTGACACTGAACCAATGCATTTGTTGGACGACCTACTTTCGCAAGTTTTACAGGCCACTTACTTTAGTAAACTAGATCTGTCTAAAGGCTATTGGCAGATACCACTTACTGAACATGCCAAGCCTTTCACTGCCTTCACTACTCCATTTGGGTTATTCCAATGGAATTACATGTGCTTCGGCCCTGTAAACGCGCCTGCGACATTTGTGCGCATGATGCGCCGCCTTCTGGGCGATAGAAAAGATGTCATCACATACATCGATGACATCTGTCTATTTCACAACTCATGGGAAGACCATATTACTGGTTTGTCTTCTCTTCTCTTTACACTACGACAACATGGTTTGACTGTAAGACCTTCTAAGGTCCAGATAGGTTGTCAGGAGATTACTTTTCTGGGTCACCGCATAGGTAACCATAGATTACACCCTGATGACAATACAGTCAAGCGCATACTGGAGATTGCTACTCCATCATCTAAGAAACAAGTAAGAAGTTTACTTGGGCTGGTTAATTATTACCATAAATTTATACCACGCTTCGCACAGATTTCTGCTCCTTTGTCCGGATTGTTGGCCAAAGGTAGTCCAAAAAAAATATTATGGACACCGCAGTGTGAAGAGGCTCTGATTATGATAAAGAATTTATTTAAGAATCCTCCTATCCTATTATTGCCAAACATACATTTACCATTCCTGATTCAAACAGATGCATCCAGTTCAGGAATTGCAGGATGTTTGCTTCAATGCTATGAAGGGATACTCCATCCATGCTTGTTTCTCTCACGCAAGCTTACACCTGCGGAACAAAAATACGCAACAGGAGAGCGCGAACTTCTCGCTGTGGTTTGGTGCTTAGAAAAACTGTCTAAGTACTTGATAGGGAGCAAGTTCTTTATTCACACAGACCACAATCCGCTCACTTTTATCACTGCGAGAACTATGAAAAACGCAAGAATTCATAGATGGTTCCTGTTGCTACAAGAATTCGCATTTACAATCATACCTATTTCAGGAACTGATAATAACCTCGCGGACTTGTTATCTAGAAACTTTGCGTCACAGGATTGAGATAACTTTCTTGTCTTGATGTTGACAATGAACATAATTTTATAATTGATATTTCTAATTGTGAATATTAATTTCATTATAACATTCTTGACGATAGATAACATGCATAGATTATAGTCGGTCACATCTTCACCACCACTCTCAAACGTGCCACGAGTGTCACGTTTGGGAGCGGGGGATGATGTTGAGGACTGTTTCGCGGCTTGCAAACATGTGAATGGTTGCAAACATTCGCATGCGTGCACCACGATACTCCTCAATTGAATTAATACTGGAAATCGCGCAGATCAATATATGACGCGTCAAGCCTAGTTACAGTAGTCTACCCATGGCCTGCGGGCCTGATGGCCGGCGTGCCATCCGACAGTGTTTCAATGTGTGGCACAGCCACTTATGGATAGTGTTTCAATTGTGTGGCATAGCCACTTACTCAAGTGTAGAACCGTTGTGTTCTGGCTTTAAGCCGATATAAGGATATGTGTCTAAAGACTAGGAAAGTCTATGTATGGCCATTGAGCCCAATGGCAGTGTTGGAATGTGTGGCAAAGCCACTTAAGGATTGTGTATTAATATGTGGCACAGCCACTGACTAAGGATATATGTGGAACGGTAGATCCACTGGAAAGTGTAAAATAGCGTAAGAATCCGTATCAAATTAAATATAGGACCAGATAGAGTCCAGAGTAGAATCGCGAATAACGCAGATTACGTTCAAGGTGAATTTATACACATGGCAGTTAAAGCCTGGCGATGGAAGCCAAAAATGTTGAATAATGATACATAGACAGGATCTATAGATTTATGGATAATGAACTCACTAGCAGTGTGAAGGGATAATAATTCCAAGGATCGGATTCAGTAGGAGTTGGTTGCAAACTCTATTACGCTATAGACTTAACGGTTAACCCAGATGAGCTAAGTCTGTGGGATGAACATTGCGTAGAGCTTAGTACTATGTTAAAGCCAAGTTAATGTGTGAGAAATGTGTTACGCTCATTGTGTAAAAGGATATATATATTAAATGGAACTTGTTAACTGCCTGAATTATTCAAGTTCTCATTCTGTGCTGTGACAGTTGTTAATCCTTGCAAGGTCAGTCCAGATTATCACAGGTATTCATAAGACTAACTATAATATAACCAACACTGCTGGAGAATTAATAAACAACAACGAAATGAATATAATAATAATTAAATCACACAATAATGGCTTTAAACTGCAATCAAACTATAAGCTGGAATTAGAATAGATGAATCATAATATCTGAAGAAGTATTGACAAGCAACCCAATAACTCACGTCCAACGGTGCTGAATCTTTTAATAACAACTAGCAAGAAGAGATACAGCGGGACCGTAACAATCATGTCAATGGAAATCGTTTGGTACATATCAGTCATTCTGGATGGTGAACATTCATACATGGATGCATGTCAATAGTGTTATGTTCTTTTCATGTACTGTTCATAATGCCGCTTTTGGTATTTCTGACTGAACGCGTCAGATACCTTAATAACTCCGTCATACAAAAGACGAGCCCTTCACTCAAGTAATCCTATTACTAGGGCCGTCGTACACCTTGGCATAACACGCCAATCATGTCGGTACATGCCGTAGAATAGTTGCCATTACACAGACCCGACGATGACGTCAGCTGTGCATTCTTCATTAAGCAGGTTGCATGAATCATGCTTTAATGTTTGTGTAGATATACCGCCAACCTGCGGTTTCCACCATATATAACTTCATCACTGGACTTCTGATCATATAAGACAAATAGTCTTGAATAGCTACCTTGAGCACAAATATAAGTTCTGCTTTACAGGAATCGTGAACTGTTCTCACAGCTAGGTAAGCCTTTACCAAATTCTGTCACCGAATACATAATAATGGCAAAGTCGGTGTTACCTTGAAACGAATCCTCAGAACACAATAATAACACTGTCGTCCTTCCTGACACACAGAAAATCACTGGGAGGGAAACTGCCAACGCAGTCACTTCGAAGATTTTCCTTCCCCAGAATACAATGGACATACATCGTCCTACAGAAGCCAGATAGCAACTCAACAAGACGGAAGTCTAATTTCGCGCTCTCCACTGCGCATCGCATATAGCCCAGAACTCTTTTACCTTTGACCCAAAAGGTCAAACACAATGAATGAACAAACAAGGGAGATAACCCCTAATCAACCTGACACAGCAAAGTCAAGACATAGTTATTAAACTTTTACCAGGGTGAAAAACCTACAACCAATAGATCTATGTTTGAAACTCCATCAAAAATGACCGCAACATATTACTGCACCGCCCCTGTAAAAAAAAGACACATTTAAAAAAAAAAATATATCCATGAGCAAGATAGCACAAGCATCAATTATGTGCTCATGAAAGAATGAACCTAATATCAGGTACAATAGACGCATAAATAAAGCGTCTGGAGAGAGTAAAATAATCCCCCATCATAAGAGAAAATATTTCCTCTAAGCCAAACAAACTCAGGAGGTACCATTAAAGAAACCTAAGTTGCTGGCAATACCAGTCATAGATATGAAAAATTGTCAAATACTATCATTACAACAATATACAAATATGACGATATACAATACTATACCATCAGCATATCTAATGGATATATATCATGGGTGGACATAATCAAATTTATTAAAGTCATATACATCATCCAACTAGTGACACAGTTGTGTTAATATATATTTTAATATTAAGAACAGACATAAGTCTGGAAGTGTATCAGGAGATCTAGGACATAAGATTTAAATGGAATCATGTGGGCATCTAGACAATACGTCTGCCATCACATTATCCGAACCACGGATAGCTCGCACCGTAAAATGGAAAGGTTGAGGAGCAATAGCATAACGAGTAGATCTCGAGCTCTTCAAATCCTTACTTTGCATAGCTGTAAGAGCTTTTTGGTCGGTTTCCATAATGAAATGCGCGCCCAGAAGGAATCTTTGTAGCTTAAGAATGGACCAAACCATGGCCAACAATTCACGGTCTAAAACCGAGTAATTCCTTTCTGCCGCATTCAGCTTCCTAGAAATATACATTACAGGATGCAGAGTTCCTGAATACTCCTGCATTAGTGCCGCTCCAATCCCAGTGGAAGAGGCATCACTACGAAGGACAAAAGTCTTATCAAACGTTGGAAGTCTTAAGATGAAATGAGATGAGAATAAATTCTTAACCTGATCCAATGACGATTGACATTCTTGGGACCAATGCACCATATTAGGAGAACCTTTTTTCAACAACGTTGAAAGTGGTGCCATAATGGAGGATAGATTATCAATGAATCTTCCATAGAATTGTATTAATCCCAAGAGACTACGTACTTGCTTTTTTGTCTTCGGAACCGAGATATTTAATATCTTCGAAATGTTTTGGTCCTCTGTCTTCAACAGACCATGACCAACCCGATGACCTAGGAAAGAGATTTCACTAAACCCAACAACGGCTTAGAGGGTTTTGCTGTTAACTTATGCTCGCGTAGAGTAGATAGTAACTCGTTTAAACCCGAATAGTGTTCTTCCCAAGTATCACTGAACAGACAGATGTCGTCCAAATATGCGATGACATCTGTACGATACGATAGAATTCGTCGCATCATGCGCACGAAAGTTGCTGGGGCGTTCATAAGCCCGAAAGGCATAAAATTCCACTGAAATAAACCCCTAGGTGTTGAAAAAGCAGTGAGAGGTTTGGCGTGTTCCGTCAGTGGGACTTGCCAATAACCTTTCGACAAGTCTAGTTTAGTAAAGAATTTAGCTTTAGAAAGTCTAATAAGTAGATCAACTATCAAAGGCATAGGTTCAGCATCGAACTTCGTAACTTGATTTAATGTGCGATAATCAACGCGAAGACGTATGTTATTGTCTTTCTTTCGAACAATAACCATCGACAAAGAATAAGCTGAAGTGGATGGTTCAATTATTTTCAATTGAATCATTTCATCCAATTCTTTCTCGACTTGTGCTTGAAAATGAATAGGTATAGGATATGGTCTTACTCTGATCGGATTACGATCAGTAAGTATGATGTCATGTTCTGTGACATGTGTGTGTCCAGGAATGTCGGTAAGGACATCCTGAAATGATTCTAGCGTAGAAGATACTTGACGTTGCTCCTCAAAAGACAAGTTCGAAGGATTGGTAACGTTTTTCCATGATTCCGTAGAATTAAGTGGAATCACGGGAAGAGGTAAGTTAACGTCAGAAAAAGTAGTTTCCTCATCCTGTATAACAGACAGGGATGAGATATGACCATGTTGGACTCGAGAATCGTCCGTCGCCTGGAAAATAGGCTGTAAATAGTCTGGTCGTTCAATAAATTCAGTAAGCATATTTATATGGAAGGTTTTATGCCTTCCATCCACATCGACAATATAGTCGACATCCGAAATTTTAGAGAGTATGGACCTTTCCAAGAAATGAGAAGTCTGTTTTCCCTCGTGGGAAGTAAGACAAACGCTTTGTCTCCAGGACAAAAGTTGACGTAGGCGTCTTTTCTTATTAGCGAATCGCCTAGCCTTTTCTTTAGCGAATTCTGATGATGAAGTAGCTAACCTGCATGATTCGATAATTTTCTCCCTAAGAGCAATGACATACTCATATGACGATTGTGTATCATCGTCAATATTATCGGCAGTGATCAGATCGTGTAGCAAGGACATATGACCGCGCGGTTGCGCGCCAAAGACAAGTTCAAAAGGAGAAAATCCTGTATGCTCGTTGGGAACCTCTCTATAAGGAAAGAGAGCTGCAGGTAGGACCCTGTCCCAATCATCAGGATGATCCTCCGTTATCTTGCCTAGTAAGTTCTTTAGTGTGCTATTAAGACGTTCAACCAATCCATTGGACATTGGATGATAAATACTACTGAGAGACCTTTTAATGTCCAGAGTAGCCATCACCTGAGACATAGTGTCCGATATCAATTGAGCGCCGTGGTCTGATAGTATTTCTCCGGGAAATCCCAGCCGAGAAAATATGAGCCAAAGAGCATCTGCGATATCGACAGTTGATATGCTTTTAAGAGGAATAGCTTCTGGCCAACGAGTGCACATGTCAACGCAAGTAAGGATAAATTGATGTCCTTTGGCTGACTTAATCTTAAACGGGCCAATAATGTCTATTGCCATTTTCTGAAACGGCCGAATAGGAATATCTGCCGCCTGAATAGGTGCAGCATGTCTTGGACCTCTAGACTTGACCTCTTGGCAAATTTTGCAAGATCGGCAATAAATTCGTATGTCTTTGTTCACGAATGGCCAAAAGAAAGACGCAAGGACTCTAGTCTTTGTTCTGGAAAAACCCATATGTCCAGCACACTGAGAATCGTGTGCATGTTGAAGAATTAAGGCTCTCATACACTTAGGCACAAGAATTTGCGAATGCATAGACTTGTCCGAGTGTTGTACCATTCGTACCAATATACCATTCTTCATAGTGATATACGATCTGTGATTCGTATTCTGATTAGGATCACCTTTCTTTGCGAGAAGGAAGAATTTCTTTAAAGAAGGATCCTCTTCTTGTCGTTTAACAAACGTGTCATGCGAAATCACCAAGTGATCATCTTGGCTATCAACTCCATTACTATCATCAGATGAAGTTGGAGGGATAAGAGCTTGGGCTCTTGTTACCACTGCATTGACCGCTTGGATATTTTGTTCCTCCCACATAGAAATCTTTTGCGGGGTGCATTCCTTAACCCCATGAATACGACCGATTATAAGATCCGAAATAGGATTAGGAAGAAGACACGCGTGGACATCTCCTGTAAAGAAAGGAGTGTCAATGCTAATGATAGCAGTAGGATATTTTTCCATGGTACCACCAAACGTAACACATTTGACCACCTTTCCCGTATAACAGCGAGGATCTATCAGAGACTGCCTAACCCCGACAGTAGTAGAGATCCTCTCCCATCATGCGCAACTGTAGCAGGAAGAGCGGGAAGAGGGTGACCACAAATTAAGGTAGATACAGACGATGGCTCGAACAATGTTGAGCATTGGGGGCATTCAGTTGCTCTCCCAAAATCGAAAGCACAACCAGTGATAGCATTAGAGTTCACACTATCATTTACTTGATTACAGGCTCCATTAAACTCTTGTTGTGCAGAGTTTGCCTGTTGGAAAGCTTTTCTTTTGTTATATCTAGGTCTACCGCGATTATCATTTCCCCTGTAATTGTTATCATATTGTCTATTGTAATTATCATTCCGGTTTGAATCCCGGTTTGTATATTCACCATCGTCATATTCTTGACGTCGAGAATGGTTATCCCGAGCAGAAAAGCTTGGGTAGTTTTTATTGTGATAACCTTTGCGAAAGTGTCTAAAATTATTACCACCAAAATTACGAGAACTCCGATCTCGTCTCCAGTTCTTAGAAGAAGAACCATCATATGTTGGATTACTCTGCTTATGAGTGTAATTCTGATTATTTTTTCTATTCCAGTTTTGTTGGGCACCCTGAAATTTCTTATTGAAATTAAGGCCATATGGTGCTGCCGAAGCAACTGGCAACCCTTCTTTCACTTTAGAATTGCTAACTGTAGCATGGGGATGCGCGGTGGCATACTGACAACAGTATTCCTCCATGTCTTTTAAGTTTTTAGGCTTACGCTCATGAAGAAATGCAAGGAAAGAATCATTAACAGATGACAAAACTTTGTCTCTAAGTAATAAGTCCATTAGACCTTCATATGTTTTCTCAGTTTGAGACAACTCAACCCATCGTGTAAATGTACGACGTATTTTTGTAATAAAATCAGAGAAATCTACTCCATTTTCTGGCAACATTGTCCTAAAACGAAGACGATAATCTTCTTCTTTTAGTTGATTTTTTTAATAATGCTGCTCTGACAACATCATAATTAGTTCTATTATGCTTTTCTATTGTCATAAGAGTAGTCACAGTTTCACCTGTAAAAAATTCCATCAGTTGTTCAACATAGTTTTCCTTTTTTATCTTATGCGTACCACATAAAAATTCGAATCTATCAAGATAATCAGTTATATCGTCCTTTAAAGGATTGAAATGAGGCAATTTGATCTTACTAGACCTCTCCTTTGTTGTATCCGAAGTTACTTGATGAGCACCCATATTTGTTACTTTCAATTTCTCTAATTCCAAAGTTGCGAGTCTTTCCTCATGTTCCATTTTCTGTTTCCTTTCCTCGGCTTCCCTATCCAATCTTCTATTCTCCGCCTCTGCTTGAAGTTTTCTTTCCTCTGCAGCAGCTTGAAGTTTTCTTTCTTCTGCTTGAAGTTTTCTTTCCTCTGCAGCAGCTTGAAGTTTTCTTTCCTCTGCAGCAGCTTGAAGTTTTCTTTCTTCAGCAGCAGGTTCATTTTTTTGTTTTTCCATTTCCATCTGGGATTTTCTTTCAACAGCTTGCATTTGCAACCTTAAATTCTCAGCATCTATCTTCTTTTGTTCAGCTTGCATCTGCAATCTTAAATTCTCAGCATCTATCTTCCTTTGCTCAGTTTCCGCTTTCAATTTATTTTCCTCTTTTTGTCTCTTTTCTTCTGACTTCAATGCTATGGCGTATTGAGCAGTTGCAAATTCTTCTAACTTGTCACCTGTCTTCCCAAGGACTTTCCCTTGTTCAATGAAGAAGTCTAGTGTAGACATTGTCTAACGAGATCAGTAACCTGAAAAAATTAAATAAATTACCTTATCCCACTTCAATGGGAGACAAGTCTTCAATGTTAGACTTGTATACTCAGTTCAGTTTATTTCACTCTCTTCGAGAGACAAGTCTTTGTAAAAGACTTTGTATGATTACCTTATTTCTTTATAATAATATTCTATCAATACTCTCAATATGAATAGTGTATCATATTAATAACGACAATAATAATACATGACCAAGTATATGTATGTAGACTGTGTATGACAATAATAAATACAAAGACAAGGATACAGAACAACAGCCAAAACCGTTCGCAGAAGTCAAATAAACAATACAGCGAAACTAAGGAAAATGTTACAAAAATGTGTAAAGATGACTGCGAAAAGTAAACAAGACAAATGGAACACTGTTATAAACAAAAAGGTGTAAAGAAATAAACCAAAGGAAGGAGAGACGAACAGATACAAACAAAACAAATCGAAAATCAAAGAATGGAAAAATAACGAAAACAACACTAACTCATGTCGTCACAGCTAAACGTAAACAGCAACAATTGTCGCTAGCAAATCCCAATTAAGGAAATTTGCAGTCCCTACAGAAAACGCTCTCAATAGATAACCTCTATTACGTGGTATTTATCTAAAGGAGTCACCTTACCCAACCAGCCCGCTGAAAACAACAGAAAAAATACACCACAATATTACAAATAACATATAACATTGCATATAATAGAATGTGTTGCAAACAAATTTTAGTTACAAATTACAATACAGTAACTCTCTTCTTCTTTGTCAACACTGGAGTATAATGTCAAGCGCGCAATGATTATTCGCTCAACAATAACATGTAGTGGTCTCCAGGAACATAATGTCACTATGACCTTCTCGATAAATAGTTGAGACTTGACCAAAAGTTCGTAGACGGTACTGTTTACAAAAAATTTGACCTCGAACTATGTGACTTGAATGTACAGAAGTTAAAAAGTCTGTTGCCTGAAACGGTAAACAACCAGCGGTACTGTTTACAAAAGGACTTGACTTGTGTGCAGCTGTAACGTGTAAACAACCAGCGGTACTGTTTACAAAACGAATCGACTTGTGTGCAGCTGCGGTCCACGTAGCAATATTGCCTAGATGCCAACACTGTTTATGTGGGTCAACAGTCAATGACCTAATTCTGCTGTCCTGTGTAGCCAAAACTTGAAAATGTAGCGTACTACGGATGGGTGTTATCATCAGATGCAAACCTCTATCGTTCCCATCTGTAACATCAACCAAAATTGAAGCAGTAAAGCCCACGGACTTGGCCTACCAGAAATGTTACTTGATTTTTCTTGCTCCTTAGCTGGTTTGTTTCTGCGTGTTGCAGATGAGAATGAAGAGACATGGGTGTGCAGAGACGCGAATGTGTTTAGGCTCATATGTGGTTGTACAAACACCCAGTCACACTCGTACTACAGTCAATGATGGTTGGAACTACTTGTGATGGTTCATACATTTATTGACAGGACTAACATGTAGAATCACGCAGGAACGGTCAATGTAAACAAGTTCATGTACATCATGTCAATGGAAATCGCTTGGTACATATCAGTCATTCTGGCTGGTGAACATTCATATATGTATGCATGTCAATAGTGTTATGTTCTTTTCATGTACTGTTCATAATGCCGCTTTTGGTATCTCTGACTGAACGCGTCAGATACCTTAATAATTCCGTCATACAAAAGACGAGCCCTTCACTCAAGTAATCCTATTACTAGGGCCGTCGTACACCTTGGCATAACACGCCAATCATGTCGGTACATGCCTTAGAATAGTTGCCATTACACAGACCCGACGATGACGTCAGCTGTGCATTCTTCATTAAGCAGGTTGCATGAATCATGCTTTAATGTTTGTGTAGATATACCGCCAACCTGCGGTTTCCACCATATATAACTTCATCACTGGACTTCTGATCATATAAGACAAATTGTCTTGAATAGCTACCTTGAGCACAAATATAAGTTCTGCTTTACAGAAATCGTGAACTGTTCTCACAGCTAGGTAAGCCTTTACCAAATTCTGTCACCGAATACATAATAATGGCAAAGTCGGTGTTACCTTGAAACGAATCCTCAGAACACAATAATAACACTGTCGTCCTTCCTGACGCACAGAAAATCACTGGGAGGGAAACTGCCAACGCAGTCACTTCGAAGATTTTCCTTCCCCAGAATACAATGGACATACATCGTCCTACAGAAGCCAGATAGCAACTCAACAAGACGGAAGTCTAATTTCGCGCTCTCCACTGCGCATCGCATATAGCCCAGAACTCTTTTACCTTTGACCCAAAAGGTCAAACACAATGAATTAACAAACAAGGGAGATAACCCCTAATCAACCTGACACAGCAAAGTCAAGACATAGTTACTAAACTTTGACCAGGGTGAAAAACCTACAACCAATAGATCTATGTTTGATACTCCATCAAAAATGACCGCAACACCTTACTTACTTACTTAGTCGTTCCACTTCTACCGTGAGGTGTAGAGGTTTGGAAGAGAGAGCGCCAGGCTATCCTATCGGCTGTCTTCCTCCTGGACTGGTTCCATTCTAGTCCTCGGTCCTTCAAAGATTGTCTAATGTTGTCCTCCCAGCGGACTCTGGGTCGTCCTGGGGTTCTAGATCCTTGGCTCTTTGTTTCCCATGCTTGTCGTGGTAGCCGATCTTCTCCCATTCTGAAGACATGGCCAAACCATCTTAATTGGGACTGTTCTATTTGGGTCTGCAGCGGATGGGATTTTAGGCCTTGACGGATCGTCTGGTTGCGGACCATGTCTCTTCTTGTTACTTCAACCACTTTCCGCAGATACCTCATTTCTGAGGTTTGGATCTGGCTTTTGTGGGTTGTAGTCATTGCCCACGACTCGCATCCATATGTCAAGACTGGGACATAGGTGGAGCGGTATACAGCCATCTTCGTTTTCTTACCAACCTCTCTCTTGCTGAGGAATCCTCGATTTATGGCCTGAAAAAGTCTCCCAGCTGCTGCTTTTCGAGTGGCCAACTCTTCTTTGATGCCCCCCTTTCGGTCTATAATAGCTCCGAGGTATTTAAAGTGGTCGACCTGCTCCAGGACCTGTTCTCCCAGCTTAATCTGATGTCTTCTTTCTTCTCGTGATATCACCATGAATTTTATTTTAGAGCTGCTTATGACCATCCCTCTCTTCTCCAGTTCTTCCTTCCAGACTTGCAGGTTGGTTTGGAGATGTGCCTCTGATTTAGCAATCAGGGCAACATCATCAGCAAATGCCAGCTCCGAAATATAGACCTGTCTCATCTTCCAGTACCCCACTGAATACTTTCTTGTTCTCTCCTTACATGCCTTGATGACATCATCCATGAGGAGTATGAAAAGGTAAGGTGATAGGATATCACCTTGTCTTACACCAGTGGTGGTCCTGAACTCTTCTGACTTATGGTTTGCTGTCCTCACATAATTTCTGCAAGACATGTAGAAGCTCTGTATAGCATGAATCAGAGGTGCTGGAATATTCTTCCTTGCCAAACAGTCCCAAAGTTTGTTCCAGGGGACCCTGTCAAACGCCTTTTCCAGATCTATGAAACAAAGATGGATCTCACTCTTATACTCAAGGGCCTTTTCACTCAGCTGTCTGAGTGTGAAGATTAGGTCTTGAGTACTTCGGTTTGCTCGGAATCCGCACTGGACCTCATCCAATTGTGGCTCAGCTAGGCGTCGGAGTCTCTGCTCTAGGATTCTAGAGTAGATATTACCAGGGATACTGAAAAGGGATATGCCTCTATGGTTTCCACACTGTCGATTGTCACCCTTTTTGAAAATTGGTGTTATGATGGCAATCTCCCAATCCTTTGGTATGGTCTTGTTGCACCACGCTGCCTGTAAAACCCTTAAGAGTAGTAGGTCGCCTGATGCTCCCATGTACTTAACCATTTCTGGTGTTATACCATCATGCCCTGCTGCTTTGCCCATCTTGATTTTCTCCAGTGCTGCCTTCAGTTCTTCCATCTTTATGTCATCTTCACCATCATTGGTTTTCTCTTCTGTGCTAGTGGTTATCATTTCTGATGCTTCACCATGCTCACCATCCAGAGTTCTGAGAAATATTCTTTCCATCTTTCCATTACTTCCTTCGGGGCAGTAAGCAATTTGCCTTGCTTGTCCTTTATAAATTTGAGAGGGCATTGTTTTTCCTTCAATATGTTCTTTAGGGTCTTAAAGAACAATTTCTGGTTTTCTTGTGCATCTTTTTCTAGCTTTTCTCCAAATTCTTCCCAAGACTTCGGTGTGTCACCCACCTTTTCAAAAGTCACACAATAGATGTTGGACAAATAGACATTTCAAAATCGGGTATGACCACCGTTTTGCAGCAAGGCATTCAAGACAGCGTAGGCGCATCGAGTCCACAAGAGTCCGAAGAGTATCCTGAGCAACACCTTGCCATTCCTGAAGCAGAAATGCAGTCAGCTGTGCAACATCCATTGGCAGGGGGTGATTTGTTGACAATCTTCGACCAAGGACATCCCAGAGGTGCTCAATCGGAGAAAGGTCAGGTGAATGAGCTGGCCACGCCATTCTGATGATCCCATGTTGCTGAATAAACTCATTCACCACACGAGCTCGATGGGGTCGAGCGTTATCATCTTGGAGGATGGCATTACCACTTATGGCCTCCAGAGCAGGCTGAACAATTGGTCTCAAGATTTCGTTCTGGTATCTTGGGCCGGTCAAGTTGCCTTGGATGATGTAGAGTGGGGTCCTGCCGTGTCTGTAGAAGCCTCCCCAGACTATGACAGAACCCCTACCATAACGATCCACCTCTCGAATTATGTCATTAGTAAATCGCTCTCCTGGTCGTCTCCAAACTCGAATCCTGCCATCATTGAATGACACAGTGAAGCGAGATTCATCAGTGAAGAGAACTTGACTCCATTGTTGCCTTGTCCATCGGATGTGCTCGCGACACCAAGCAACACGGGCTCTGCGATGAGCAGGAGTAAGAGGGATTCTGACTGCAGGACGTCGAGCAGCCAGTCCAAATTCATGTAAACGTCTGCGAATGGTGCTTTAACTGACATTAACGTTTACAGTTTGTCTCAGCTGACATCTTAGAGTGGAACAAGTCACTGTTCTATGGCGCAGGGCTGACAACAAGAGGTACCGGTCATCATGTCTATTGGTGCATCTAGGGCGACCTGGCCGGTGGCGATCCTCCACACTTCCTGTGGTCTGAAATCTCTCCAAAATTCTTTGGATAGTAGAGTGTGACACTGCAAGCCGTCTAGCAACCTCACGGACAGATAAACCACTTTCAACCCACGCTATAGCCCTCATTCTTTGTAAGGTGTCAAGACTTCTTCTCGGTGGCATGGTTTTTGCAAGTGATGAAACTACCCTAAGTCTGCTGATTGTAAAACAAATTACGAGTGAACTCTGTTCATGAAAAGTCGCCATTGCACGTGAAATGTCAATCAGCACGATTACTTCACCTGTTTGGTTGTACGGAAGTGAAAAAACAGATTAAAAATGTGAATTTATGGTCAGCAAACCAAATTGCACGTGATCACCATGGTTGTCGGTGAGTTGTTTTTATACTTAACGTGCATAGAGGACTGTCAGAGGAAGATATTGCACCCATTTTTACTAAAAACTTCCTTCATCATTCTATGCGCTTATATAAAAGTGTTTTGAAAATAATAGGGTGGCCCTTGACTTTTGACGAGTAGTATATGTCACGTTCACATTTACAGTGACAAATGTTCAAAATGTCTACCTGCTGCAAGAATGCATTTTTCACAGTGATCAGCACCTGACTGGGGTCATGTATCGTTACTCAACGAATAGCGTAACACGCAATTTTATAGTCATCACTGAGATCTGCCAGTGTGCACGTGTTGAGATGAGGACAACCGTCTGTAGAATACTTCACAAATGATAATCTAATGGCATATTCATTTGTTATCTAACATTATTTTGTTATATTCCTGCAAAATAAATTATATCTCAAATTATGAGTGCGCTATGCGCATTCTAAGTATGTTTACATAATTTTGAAAAAATCACAATATATATATATATATATATATATATATATATATATATATATATATATATATATATATATATATATATATATATATATATATATATATATATATATATATATATATATATATATACATACATACATACACACACACACACACACACACACACACACGCACACACACACACACACACACAGTGCAGTTCACTTTGGTGGAACTTGCTTAAATCGAATAACTTTCGAAGAAGCAAAGAGTTTTATCAGAATCAGATTCAGAAAGAAATGGAATGCAGAGCATCCAGGTCACACATACAATGATGCATACTACCAACATACTCAACAGAAGAGAACAAGTGGTAATTTTCAAACTCTGCTCAGGCCACAACAGATTGGGATACCATCTATTCAACAAGCTAAAGATAGGAATTACTGATTCTTTCTTTGAAAACATTCAAGTAGACGTCTGAGAGTGTATGAAGATGAAGAAAGTTAGTTGCTTATCCTTTACAGGACGTGGCAATCAACTCCAGCTTTTATTGGCTGTTTGTGATTTTTCTAGGCAATTTTTTTCATTCAGTAGTTTGCCATTGGTTCATTGTCATTGAAGATGAAGAAGCTAATCGAATTTCGCTTAAGTATAAGCATTTCTGAAGGTCCAGGCTAAAAGTCTTCTTTCGCTTTGTTAAAAAACAACGCTGGTTAAGTTGAACTCTGATAACTAGGGTTACGTCGGTAAGACTTAACGCTAATAAAGGGTACATGTTTACAGAAGTCTGGGAAACATTCCGCACTTCCAGTACCATAAACCAGTCCAAGAACGGCAACCGTAAAATATATTTCATCAATCGATTTTTCCAGTTGCACCTGTCAGCGAATGGACGGATCCTTGTCTGCACGTAATATTCTAACGTCTATCTGTCTGCCGATGTTTCTTTTGCACCGATTCTGTTATAATGGAAAATTCAACACGAATCAGCATGGTTCTGGAATGATTTTAATTTGCTCTTGGCTAGAATATTAATGTAATGTGAGCAGGTCGTGTTGCCTGTATGAGAGAATATTCTTGCTCCTGTGCCTAACTGTTTATTACAATGCGCCAAAGGTAGCGCAATTTAATAAACAATAACGTATACACTGTCAAGGGATTGCCTCCCCTTGCTTTACAGTGGTGGTCCACTAATGGTCACAACATAAGCGTATCTAAAAGTAGGTCGTCCAAGGTATCTATCTTTGCGCAAGATTACTCCTGGCAAAGATATAGATAGAAGATGAATGTCGTTTCTACCTTACGGGAGCCTTCACAAGAAATTCCCAGAAGTCAAGAACAAACGCTGCTCAAGGGCTGAGCAAATTTGTTAACTTATTATCTGGTCCGTCGCCTTTTGTGAAGGGGTTATGCAATGATTCTTGCCAGTCAACCCCCCCCCCCCCCCCCCGAGTAATTCAACGAATGCCCTCTTATAATTAATGGCTCTATATTTATATATATGTATTTATCAAGAAAATCTGACTCATACGTTTGCTTTCGTACATATAAACTGAATCAACTATTATTGTTTAGTTTAAAATAACATACAACAAATGTAATAATCAATTAGTTTGTAACATGGGAAAATAAATATGGAAAATTGGGTGAAAGTTATATTAAATTTTTCCTCATTGAGGTTTTGGTAGGTCGTTAATAATAATGTCCGCATTTTTGCTGTAGCCTGTTATATAAAACTTAGCTCCAGATGAGTCGTGCAGTTGTGGTTTCCGTCACTTCTTTTTGGTGATGAGTACACTTCTCCACGTAATTCGTCCACTGTAGGCGGTTGGTGGTGATACTCTTCTCTCGCGCTAGTGGTGTAAGAACTTCAGTACTTAAGTCTGATGTCTTGTAACCACGAACTGTGACAAATTAGAAAGAAACAAATGCCTCAGTACATTTGTTCTCCGCAAACTAACAGGCCCATTTTCATGCGCTCCACCCACGAATGTTAACCTCTCAGAAGAATTAAATTCCCGAGCACACAATGTAACTCAGGGAATATGATGAAAATTCACCAATACCCTTCTTGGTATTAACTAGGAAATTGCGTCTGGAGTGCATGAATAATGATTTGCCTGAATTACAATGAAAAAGGTATATAAATCTCACAAAATGATTCTATACACTTTAGGCACATGTGATGTAATCGTCACTCATTACTCTACCTTACACCCGTCTGAGTTCTGGGGTCATCTCTGCTGTCGGGTTTCCCGCACGACTATTCAGAAACAATCACCAGCTCTTGCAGTAGTGGTTCATGCATATACTATTTTCATATATTGAGGTTGCCAGCCTCATATATAAAACCACTTAGCAAGAAACCTGTAAAATTTACATTAGTAAATAAATTGTTTACACTTACCCCACAATTCGATCCCCAGATGAGGTGGGAATATTTTTAGGCCACAAACGGCTCCTGGGTCGACCCAGCCCCAAATGGGTACCAGAGCAACTCTGGGAAGGTTAAGGCGGCCGGCGTGATGCCGACCACATCACCCCTAGTGTGCCGACGGTCAAGATAATATGGGCCTAACACCATATTCCCAATATGCCTCAATGGGCGTGTAACGGGTTCCTTTACCTTTACCTTTACCTTACCCCACAATTTTGGGAATACACACTTCTCCTGGCGCAGATTAGAATGGACCCACAGCCCTGTATTTAGATGCTGTTCGAATCACTTAAGTCTGAGAAATTCCTCTTCTGACGGGTGAAACACTTGGTCTGGAAATCTATAATTCCTCTTATGACGGGTGAAACACTTGGTCTGGAAATCTATAATTCCTCTTATGACTCCTTGTGATAAAATTCCCAAGTTTCCAGTCTTGTATTAAAATGGCGGGTTTACTTGTGAATTCCAAAGTTGCCCAATACTCGATCTAGTACTTATAGTTATGGAATGATAAGTTATATCCTCTTTCCTCTGGCTTGTAGGAGGTATTTAGTTGACGCTGCGATGCAGTCTGTCTGTGTGCTGTGACTCTGAGTTTGTTAGATTATATCTCACAATCCTTAGTTTCAAATCCCAGCTGTGTTTCCGCCGAAAGTTCCAATCAAATCATAGTAGATTCTGGCGAACCAATCCAATCTATCTAGCACTGTTTGGGTAGGGAAGATCATTACTCATCCCACGCGTATTTGAAAATATTAAATTTAATATATACGCGTGGCCTCTTACACAGTGATGTCACATCGTTACATAAGACTTCCGGTGCACCTCTGTTTATCACCTTTATCTGCGTGCCTCCGCTAGACAGATGTCTGGTCATACCTTATGGTTTTCTTTCATCGTATCACAATACCGGCTTGTGTCAACAGCTTTCCAATGGGGTCAGATGTTTGACCGCCCCGTTTCCACAGACGGTCAGACAGATTAGGCGATAACATATTATCGCTGGCCGGGTCACCATACCTGGCGAATCGTAACAACAGTCTGGGAGTGGAGTGTGAAACAATAAGATACGTATTACTCTCCTAGCAAATACTGCCATAGGAGAGTGGCGTGTTAGAGAATTCACCATGCTATGTCCAGCATAGAGCAAAATAGTGAAAATAACGAATGAAAAAGGCATGATTTATGCCAAATAAAAGTGATGAGTGAGAAAAATGAAGAAAAGGAAAGGATACTGCCGCAGGGCTGAAGGTGTGAAAGATCACACAAAAGAGCATGTTCAGACGTTTTGTCACATACACATTGCGCTCGGCTGCATATTTTCATGCACATGAATACTAGTACTGTCATTCCTCTATACCAGGAATGCACTGTGTTGCGTGCATTGTTATATGTAGTATAGTAGTTGTGGTATAGCCAAGTGAAGTCTAGAGACTGTCAAATGCAAACGCCAACAGTTATTATAAATTAAACTAAGGCAATCTCGTCGACACAGACAATCGTTAAACGGTACGATAAAAGCTCCAATTGAGTTGATAATCACTTATGATTAATTGCAAAAACTGGCCATCTTACACAAGGCCTTCATAGACTAGAACACATCGAAAGAATGTAGCCGTCTGCTTGTCTAAGTCCGCTATACAGTCTCCTACCGCGACATCGTTAAATTATTAGGCTGTAGTAATTTAAAATACTCTCCTGTCAATCGCCACGCATCTCTGGCATTCAATGAAATGCAGATATCATATAAAAATGTACGTAGAACAGCGGACATCAAAATACTTTAGCAGGAGCTCTCTCTCTCTCTCTCTCTCTCTCTCTCTCTCTCTCTCTCACACACACACATACACACACACACACCTCGAGAACATAGCCCAAAAAGACCGTTAGCAAAAGTTAATCACATCTGCTTTTTTTCACGCGCGTCTTCATAAATTATTATATATCACGTCATTTTAATACGGTAGCGTTCCGTTCAATAAGTGCTTGTCGCATAGAGATTATGATCAATAAATTTTCTATATTCTTTCTTTCTTTTTCTACCCGTGTCCTCTACTTTATTATCGCTCTTTATCCTTTTCCTGTATTTTTCGCATTCGTTTGTTTGCGAGAAATATTTTCTTTCCCATTCTCACTTTACCGTTTTTCTTTCTCATACTGATACTCATTCTATTACGTAGATGTCAGGCTCTGGAGGTTATTGCGTTGTAGACGTAAAACTGTGAATATGCATCTGGTCGGACACAGAAAGCTAGATTCTCGACATAAACATGTGAGAATTCACTCTGTCAGACATGATGAGGAGACATATTGTCTGGTATTTCCATCTGACAAGTAGTTTTACGGCTAAGTTGCTCGGTGAAGTGTGGAAACTGCCACCTAATGAGACTTACCGTCTACATTTTCACCGGACATAGGGGGTTTCGGCTGAGTTCTTGAAGTGTGAACGGCGCGCTCATGCTTGCTCAGGAATGAGAATAGTCGTGGAGGTGTCTAAGACGCGTTTGGCATGTTATGTACAGCGTCTAAGGTACGTAGGTGTTAAGGAAAGGGGAGGCTATTTCGTGGTTTTGGAAATAGCGCACATCTTTGTCCGTTTCATAGATATAACTAGAGTTGGAAACCTGACTTCACGCACTCAGTAACTTCGCAGTTAGACTAGAAAAACCTTCGTTCGAGCCCTAAGAATCTCTGTTATAGAAGAAATTAGTTGGTCGAATTGAATGTTCGATTTCTAAGTATCTCTGTTGATGATAGAGGGCATTAGTTGGTCGAAGTGGTTTTAGTTCTTAGTAGTTCTGTGTTGAGGTAAATATATTATATCTAGTATTTTGTGAAGTGTTTAAAGTGTTAAATCGCCTATTTCGTTTTCACTAGTTCTTTTGTGCAGAGAGAATTAAAATATAGTCTGTATTATTTTCTAGTGACGTGTTTCAGTGGAAAGCAGAATAAATTATATTTCTTGCTTAAAACCACGCAGCTATAAATGAATTTAATTTAACCGCTAATACTCAGGCGATAATATTTTACAAATTAACTTATAACTGAAATGCTACATCAGTGAGTATTGACGGGATACGTATGTATTCCTAATTCATGGTGATTGATTTTTTGTATATAACTTATTTCACGGGAAGTTTTAAATGATAAGTCAAGCTGTACGCTTGCAGTTTAAAATGTAAGTTATAACAAGTACATAGTATGTATAATTATTTTATACGAGTTTTTTCCTTTATTCAGTGAATAGTTGGGTGACCCAAACTTTGCCAGCGTTAAGTACAGAGTAAATATCTGTGTAGAACAAAAACATTCTTTCCTTAAAGACTTGGTCTAGAACCTTTACAAGAACTTTAAGATTTTTTAAAGAAGTAACGGGCCATCGAGCCTGATTTGATTCTTCCAGAGAATAAAACCGCAAGTACCTTTTAGCCCATGCGGCAAGTAACATATTAACGCCAGTAACACTCCGACACTGTTGACTAGTGGTGTGGTGACCAAATAAAGTAAGAAACCTGAAAGAAGACACCGATCTGACATTCCTAATTTCTAGAAACCTAAGCTATTGACACTGTGCTCGTTGTTAAGGTTCGTGCCTGGACAATTTTAATGTGACCTAAACAGACATCCGAAAAAAAGAACACCCAAGGAATCGTTCCCTGAAGCAGAGAATTCAACCCGTCTTTTTGGAACTGAGGATTTCTTGGTCAAAGACTGCCATTGACGATTCTGTATGTGAATGTCCTAAAAATTATGTTTCCAGATGCTGTTAACAAAGCTGTAAGTATGCAAGAGAGCACGTGGCCACGGCTGAGTAAATAGAGTGAATGCAGGTCTGAGTGTTTCTTTATTGTTGTAATTTGGCACCCAATTTTGCTGTCTTAACTTTCTCTATGCAAGTGTTGCTAACCATATTTTCCCTTAGAATAGATTAGAGATATCAAGTCTGTCCATACCTTAAAAGGGGGAAATATTAGACCAAATCATATGTATCCGTGACTCTTTGGGGCTATCATCTTTCTCCTAACGGGACTGTGGGCTAAACATCGAGGGAAAAATCATACCAGTGGGTCTATATCTTTTTTTGTAGCAATTCCTTGACTTGATGCTTAGTTATATATATATTTGATGTAAATTTTGGATGTTGTGGTGGTGGAAGTTTATATTGATAATTAAACTGCCTTTAAACGAAATCAGCGTGTTGGTCAGCTCGTTCTAGAATATCTATATAATCATTTGTTATAGTTTTCCCACGTCTGTACGTCTAACTGTCGTCTTGTATGTGCGTGCACGTGAGTGGATAGAACTATATATGTAATATATATATATATATGTGCTTAGACTGTCTGGCTATTCTAAATCTGTCGTAGAAGATAGGTAAAAGAGAGAAGATTTCTCGATTTCAGAGACAGCCTCTATCACAGTCTACCATCTTACTCGTGGAAATCTATTGCTATTACTATCTCTCACTGTGACTATCACTTATTCAAATCTAATCAGAAGGGACCAACCCAAGTCATAATTCTCCTATCAAAAATCTACGACAGTGCTCCATTTGAGCACAGCGATGTTTCAAACTAGTGAACGCATCACGGTGTGCAAAGGACTTGTAACACACTGTACGTTCGTCAGTTGACACATGTGGCGAATAGGCAACAATAATGGCGAATAGGCAACAAAAGTGGCGAATATGCGACAAAAGTGGCTAATAGGCAACAAAAGTGGCGAATATGCAACAAAAGTGGCGAATAAGCAACAAACGTGGCGAATATGCAACACGCGGGAATTGGATTAATTAGACCTGTCATGAAAAAACAAAAATTGTTGTGCAAAAAATACAAACTCCCCAAAAAAACATTTACGCTGAAGATAATGTGACCGATATTTCTGGCCTGTCTTGAAAACTCGGAGGGGTTCTTCCATATGCAGAAGATTCAACAAGTCAACGAAACTTGGCATTTGAATTCTTGAAAGATTTATTTTATTCCAACATTGAAGATTCAACACAAGAACGTATCACTCTGCTTGTCTCGGAAAAGATTGGATGTGAAGCTGACGTGCTCGTGTTGCAAAGCCTGCAGGTGCACACTGAAACTCACCTCAATGTTGTTCAGTCAATGAGATGTGCAAGTACCTTCCGAAAGAATAGGAACTTCCTACTTTGAAATTGGCCCCTTCCAAATTATTGTCCGTGTTTGGCTCGACCTGGCATCTGAATGATGTTTTTCTCAATCACTCTGATGAAGCTGAAGTACAGATCTCCAATGATGGACATGAATTTGCCCTTTAATCAAAATAGTTAGGACCTCTCTATTATGATGTGGCGAAGGAGTCATGAAATTCGCGACTTGACTCAAAATCCTACTGCCCGCGTGGACGCAGCATTAACGCGTAATACATCAGTCATTGAATAATTCGTTAGTGTCCTATAAAAAAAAACTAAGGTCAGGATTGCTACAAAATCATGTATCAGAGAAAACTATTTAATTTTCGTTCCATTTCAGATAATCATGTCGCTGCATTGAAAAAAGGCACCTGTGTGTGTGTGAGCATGTGCATGATTGTAGATACCACAGTCCTCATTGATACATTTTGATGTGTTCTTTGTTTTTGGAGAAATCAGATCATCAATTTACTTAATGAAAATAACAGGCCTAAATATCGAGAACAATACTTTAAAAAAAAAACCTGATGTACGATTATATAACGCATATTATCCCTATTATCTTCTGCGCTCATCTCCTCCTTTCTTTTCTTCTTTTTCGTTCTATCTTTTTTCTTCTGCATTTTTCTTCTTCTCGTGTCGTCTTTATTCTTCTATTTTTCTCTTTCTTTCAATTTTTTATTCTCTCTTTCTTTCTTTCCTTCTTATTTTTTTCTTCATACTTTTTCTCTTAGCCCTGACTTTTTCTTCCTTTCTCTATTTCTTCCTTTAGTTCTTCTCTTTTGATCTTTCTTTTTCTTCTGTTTCTTTCCTTCTTTTCTCTTCTTTCTTTTTCATCTTCTTCTTCTGCTGCTTCCACATTCTTGTCTCTTTCTTTCTTTTGTTCTTTCTTCTTGTCTCTTTCTTTCTATTTTCTTCTCGTCTCTTTCTCTTGTTCTCTCTTCTCGTCTCTTTCTTTCGTTCTGTCTACTTCTCTTTCGTTGTCTCTACTTGTCTCTTTCTTTCGTTCTTTCTTATCTCTCTCTTTTTCGTTGTTTCATCTCGTCTCTCTCTCTCTCTTACGTTCTCTCTTCTTGTCTTTCTTTCTTTCGTTCATTCTTCTTGTCTCTTTCTTTCGTTTTTTTCTCCTCATCTCTTTCTCTCCTTCCCCCCTTTCTCTCTCTCTCTCGTTCTTTCTTCTTGACTCTTTCTTTCGTTCTTTCGTCTTCCTCTTCCTCTTTCTTCTCCTGCTTCTTTCATCTGCCAAACACAAAGAGCTAAAAATAAACATTAAGAAGAAATGTATGAAAAAAAAAACCATCGAAGACACACGGAGTGCATTAAATTAATGCAGAGAATCAACTAGAGACATTTGCTTTTCAATGAAAAAGGTATATAAATCTCACAAAATGATTCTATACACTTTAGGAACATGTGATGTAATCGTCACTCATTACTCATCCTTACACCCGTCTGAGTTCTGGGGTCATCTCTGCTGTCAATTAAAAGCTAAACAAATAAAAAAAATGCGAAATAAAACTGTATGGAATTAATCAAACAAATGAACACGTGACAAATACAAATAACAAAGCCTTGGAGACTGGAAGTAAACGTTTTAATTAAAACGATAAATAAACACCTGCAGCGTTCTAAAGCTTAACGAGTTGTAACGAAACTTGACATAACAGACACGTGCTTGAAAGAAAGAAAGAAAGAAACGGAAATGTAATGGACATAATAGTCACTCGGGGATTTGATCTAAGTCCATCCAAACGGCACCACTGCCTGGCTGCGAGAGTGACCCGTGTCATGCCAGACGATCAGCTAATGATTAGTGCACGAAATCACATTCCCCATGTGATACCATCTGTCGTTTGGAGCGCTGAGATGGTCACGTGGTGTGACACAATTCGCTCAAACAGGCAAGCCGTGGTACCACCACACTGGTGGAACATGGACGTGCCGATGTGCCTATTACTTGTGTGTTGTCTAGTTTCCTCCTGCTGTCTTGTGAGCGTCTACTGGTTATTTATTTTCTTTATTTGTTTACAAGTCACAGGCCTCATGTTTCCATTGTTGTTTCCGTATAACGATACAGGCAACAGTTATCATGTCAACAGACATACAAATATAACTGCTTGCAATGCTTCACACACTCGTCACACACTCGTCACACATTCGTCCAGCACCCTTCAGCTTCCGAAGGAGCATAAGCCTTCAACAAACGTATGTCGAGTCATCGTGTCACGTGTTATCAGCTCAAGGTCTGTCTTTGTCTTCCTCATATCCTCCATGCCTGTCTCCAGTTACATTATAAACCAGACCACGAGTTCTTTATATTTGGACATGTGCCCTAATATAACCAACGGACACGGCGTCTAGGTTGAAGGCAGCATGCCTCGCCAAAATGAGGCAAAATTTCTTTTATTTTTAATGTCTGTCTCCAATTGTCTTCTTCATGTACTCTTCTGGTTCCTTCTACATCTCTCTTACCCAGCGGGTTCCTAGGACTGCCTGTAATACTATCAACATGTCTCCTCAGTATGTGTCCTATCTATCGCCAGCGTCTTCTTCTCATCTCTTGTGGACCAAAATATGCAAATCAAAATGAACAGAAATCATGTTAACAAAAGATTGGCAAAGACTGAAACTTTTTCCGGTGTGAGGAAAAACAAGAAAGAAGGACATGTTGAGTTTAGAGCGGCGGTGCCCTCGTGACAGACAGACACAGGTGAAGATAGCCATACATAAAAGATAAATAAGACATGGAGAGAATTTGACCGGATGGCGTACAACAGAAGAGGTTGGTGTCAGCTGAGGGTCTATGCTTCAGCCGCAGCTGAAAGGTGATGATGAAAAATAATCAGATAATTGGCTAGAGAAGACATTTAATTGACCACACTAAATTTCATGTCCAGCAGAGCAAGGAAGAAATGAAGGAAGAAATGAAAAAGGAAATTAGCTGATATCATTACAGAGCAGCCCTTGGTTTTGAATCCACCAGGTGAAAGGAATTGATGGAGACCAAGAAACAAACGGAGAAGAGAATTGAGGGAGACCAAAAAACAAATTGAGGGAGGAGAAGAGAAGAGAACTGAGGGAGACAAAAACAAAAAAGAAATTGAAACGGAAACAAACGAAGATAATTGAGGGAGACCAAAAAACAAACGGAGAAGAGAATTGAGGGAGACCAAGAAACAAACGGAGAAGAGAACTGAGGGAGACCAAGAAACAAACGGAGAAGAGAACTGAGGGAGACCAAGAAACAAACGGAGAAGAGAATTGAGGGAGACCAAAAAACAAACGGAGAACAGAATTGAGGGAGACCAAGAAACAAACGGAGAAGAGAACTGAGGGAGACCAAGAAACAAACGGAGAAGAGAATTGAGGGAGACCAAGAAACAAACGGAGAAGAGAATTGAGGGAGACCAAGAAACAAACGGAGAAGAGAATTGAGGGAGACCAAGAAACAAACGGAGAAGAGAATTGAGGGAGACCAAGAAACAAACGGAGAAGAGAATTGAGGGAGACCAAGAAACAAACGGAGAAGAGAATTGATGGAGACCAAGAAACAAACGGAGAAGAGAATTGAAGACATGTTGAAATAGGAGACAGAAGACACAGAGAGATGTACCAAAGGTGCCCTTTTTATGTCTTAGCATGTAGACACGTATGTCTTTTCATATGTATGTATGTCTTTATTAATGAATGTGTGTGCAAGTATCTCTAAGACAGGAAGGGTTAGGGACAACGAGTAACATATTTTAGGAAAGCTTTTTTGATTCAATGCCTCGCTCGTGCGGTCAATATTTACCCAGACTGCTGACCGGATGAGACTAGATATTACCCACTAGGCAATTTCGAGATGGTTTCGCTTCCAGCGCAAGCTGTGGTCGAGGAAGCAGTTTGAGCGAGAGTGAATCTGGGCCATCTGATGTTTTAATCTCGCTTGTTATTAGTTCTTTCTCCTTCTTCTTCTTCTTCTACTTAAACTTTGTGACGTCATCTTGAAGAAGTCTGAATAAAGCAGTGGTCAATCTAAGGTTCCTGGTATCTTCATAGAGTTTGTCGAGGAATGGTACTGGTGGAGGTCATATGTGCTTTCTCTGTTCCTCATATCTTGGGCTCTGTCATAACATGGGCGAAGACAGTCACGAATTGCCAAGTAAATGACTGTCTTTATGATAAATTATGAACTGCACAACATAAATTCTTCTATAACTTTATGGTTAATTGCCCGATCAGGATAATTCTTTTGGGATTTTAACAGAAACTATTAATACAAGTAATTATGGAAGTGGGAAATCATTATCTCTGGTATTTGACAAGGAAATTATGATTGTGTTGGTAAATTCGCACAAACGCATTGAAATCCCATTGTGACAGAATAACCTTCGAACGTCACAGTTACATGTGCCAGCCTGTAATTCATTCTGTGCTCTTTACTTTAGTTTTTCCCACCTCTGACAGTATTTGGTATTTTCGATTCATTGTTTACACTCCCTTCCATCAATTCTTGCTATGTCGGGACTTCAGCGACCTTCTTTTGCTGATTAGGGTAATCAATCACTTTCGTTTGAAACCATATTGACAACTGGGATCGGTAGAGAGAAGTGTGGTTTACTAATGTATAACACATTTTCCTGCCAGACTGTGCGTGGGTGTGGCCGATTAATAAGTAAACAACCTTGGGATGACTGCAGTCGATTATCCTATCTCTGATAATAGTTCTGTCTGACCAGTTTGTTGATTATTGGCTAAGACCGGGAAAATGACATAACCCTTTCCAGACAAAACGGGGTCGGAGAATAATTATCCACCTTGAAAGGGATTAATTTTCCTCTACACTTCACAGTAGAAGGGGAACGACTAAGTAAGAAAGAAAGAGATTAACTGTGACGAAATTTGTAGTCGTGAGTGTAAACATAGTTGATAATAGACGGAAGCTGACATACCATATATGGTGACTGTAAACAACACATTTATTTGTGCGTTTGTTATGCAGGAATTGTTCGTGAGAGAAGGGGAAATATACGCATCTTGCATTCTAATGGCTTGGCATTTGAGATGAAAAAAAATACATTTCTGATAGGAGCCTTGTCACGTAGTAGCAATCTGGATGTGGGCCGAAGGTTGCCATATAATTTAGCGCCTTGTGAGTTTATCACACTGTGAAATTCAAATCGTCAAAAAGATAGCCAGACAAGCCAGAGTAAGAAATAGAATCAGTATTCCACTTTAAAGGACCGAACCACGTGTTTGAGCATCTTGTGGACTTATATCCCAGGAAAACGAAATTCAAACAAGGCTGGCAACCTCAGCATATAGAATGATGGTTTCATGAACCACCACTGCAAGAGCTGATGACTGCTTTAATCGGGTTTCTTATAGAGAACCAAAAGCAGAGGTAGTTTCTATATGGAGCAGGGAGTGGATGATGATAGAGCTGATGTATATATCTATTATATTAACCTTTTCAACCGGTGCAAATGTAAATGTAAACATGCTCAATATAAATGCAGTGGATGTTTTCCGCTCTCTGGGATTAACATTATTGTTTAGAGAGGGTAGAGTTCTGAGGCAGATGGGATGGTGGAATGAAAAAAGGGGGAGGGGGCACCTGATTTTGTGTCAGCAAACTCAATACTCAAAAGAGTATTTGTTTCTCTCTTATTTCATGATACTATGAAACGTATTAATAAAGGTAGAATTGTCGTTGTGCAAATCCACAACATGCTCAAACACGTTGTCCGGTCCTTTAAAGTGGAATCCTTATCCTATTCCTTATTCTGGCTTGTCTGACTTTCTTCTTGACGAGTTGGATTTCACAGTGCCGTAAACTCAACAGGCGCTAGATTATAAGGCAACACTTGGCCCACGCATCCAGACTGCTACTATATGACAAGGCTCCAATCAGAAATGTTGTATTTTAACATCTCAAATGCCAAACCAATAGCATGCAATTTGCATATATTTTGGTAGGGGTATATTCCCACTACTCTCTCGTGTAAAATTCCTGCGGGACGCACAAAAATGCGATGTTTATACAGTAACTCACTTCTCATTAAAGGTATGTCATCTTCCGTCTATTATCGATCATGTTTACACTCACGACTTCATAATCTATCACAGTTAATCTATTTATCGTAACCTTTGCCCACAACAAGTCATTCATCCGGTCCAGTCAACACTATCAACAACCTTCTTCTTCTTTGATCCTTAGTCGCCGACCGTCAAAGCAGTCAGTGGCCATTACGCTTGGTGGCGTCTTGTAGGGCAACAACAAATTGATTCCACTTTGCTCGGTCGGCGGCCATCCTTCGTATAGTGCCCCAACTCTGGTTCATTCTTTGCAACCTAGCCCGACAGAAAATATCATCAGTGATAGGACAATCGACAGTGGCCATCTCGTGGATGTTTACTCACTAATTCGGTCGCTCCTACACACTGTCTGGTCGGAAATGTGTTACCGCGACTACGCAAACAAAATTTCACTCTACAGATCCAAGTGTCAAAATGAGTTCAAACGAGAGTTACTGATTACCATAATCCGCATGGATGGTCCATGACGCTCCGACATGACAAAAATTGAGGGAGGGGAATGTAAACCCTGAATCGAAAATACCAAATATTTTTGAGGTGAGAAAAAAGAAAGTGAAGAGCACATAATTAATTACAGGATGGCACAGGTAAATGTGATGTTCGAGGTTATTTTGTCACACTTACCAACTTTAACCACTACTCAAACATGCGAATATCAGCATGGAAACGACAAACCGATAGACTATTCCTTCGAACACTTTACTAGCAGTGTCAAGCATGGTCAACAGGCCAATCACCTGTTTGCTTTAAATCACGATTATGCGAAATACAAGAGAGAAAACCGGACTGATTCTAAAGGCGACGAACTGGAACGGACTGCGGACTACGACCTATGGAACTTGGAACACAAGAAGTATAAATGGGAAAGAAGAGGAGCTGGTGGAAGAGATGAGGAAATCAAAACTAGAAATCCTGGTTATAACGGACACGAAGAAAAAAGGGACAAAGAGTCATGGATCTCGATGGCGACACGCTGCTCTACAGTGGTGAACCCACATCTGAAAAAGCTAAAGGGGGCGTGGGTTGCATTGTGGCCAAAAACCAAAAAGGTAGTATCAAGGGATGGAACTTTGTCTCGGAGCGCATTATGGTTGTAAAACTAAAAGAAGGAGAAACCATAGTCAACCTGGTCTTAGTGTATGGGCCAAATGAGGATGGGAGAGCAGAGGTCAAGGAGGAATTCTTCGAGCTGCTTCAAAAGACAGTGGATGACTGCCTAGATGAAATTATCATGCTCGGAGATTTCAATGCCAGAGTTGGAAATGACCATTCTAGATGGGGTGGAGTTATCGGAAGATATGGAGAAGATACTCTCAATGACAATGGAAAGCGACTCCATAGATTCTGCAGTGAGCAGAATCTGATCATTACAAACACAAAGTTCCCCCATAAGCGCATACATGCATATACTAGATGTGAAACAACAAAGAATGAGAAGTCAGTGATCAACTATGCCATAGTTAGGAGGAGCTCATTCAAATATGTCCGGGATGCTAGAGTCTGGAGGGGGCCAGATATTGGAAGTGATCACTACCTGCTTACAATCAAAAGAACAACTGAAAGAGTTTCACAGCCTAGGAACTGCCCAACATCACGCAAGAAACTAAGTAAACGAACGGGAGAAATCAGCATTAGGACCTACAAGCTGAAAGAGCCAGAAATTAAAACCAGATATCAGGGGCTTATTGCTACAGCGGTGAGAAACACAGAAGAACAAAATGATGATTTGGAAACCCTCTGGCTTAAATTTAAGGACATCATATAGACAGCTGCTGCAGAAGAATGTGGTGAAGTTCGACTTGGGAACAAGAGAAAGAGGACACCTTGGTGGACAGAGGAAATCAAAGAGAAAATAAAAGATAAGAAAATGGCATGGAAACAATACTTAGGAGCTAAAAACACAACAGGACAAATGGAAAAATATAGAGAATATATGACACTCAGAACAGAAGCAAAGAACAAGGTGCTAGCAGCAAAACAGAAGTCCTGGGAAGAATTTGGAGAAACGCTAGAAAAAGATGCGCAAGAAAACCAGAAATTGTTCTATAAGACCCTAAAGAACATATTGAAGGAAAAACAATGCCCTCTCAAATTTATAAAGGACAAGCAAGGCAAATTGTTTACTGTCCCAAAGGAAGTAATGGAAAGATGGAAAGAATATTTCTCAGAACTCCTTGATGGTGAGCAAGGTCAAGCATCAGAAATGATAACCACTAGCACAGAAGAGGAAACCAATGGTGAAGATGACATAAAGATAGAAGAACTGAAGGCAGCACTGGAGAAAATCAAGATGGCCAAAGCAGCAGGGCATGATGGTATAACACAAGAAATGGTTAAGTACATTGGAGCATCAGGTGACCTATTACTCTTAAGGGTCCTACAGGCAGCGTGGTTCAACAAGGTCATACCAAAGGATTGGGAGATTGCCAACATAACACCGATTTTCAAAAAGGGTGACAATCGACAATGTGGAAACCACAGCGGCATATCCCTTCTCAGTGTCCATGGTAAAATCTACTCTAGAATCCTAGAGCAGAGACTCCGATGCCTAGCTGAGCCACAGTTGAATGAAGTCCAGTGCGGATTCCGAGCAAACCGAAGTACTCAAGGCCTAATTTTCACACTCAGACAGCTGAGTGAAAAGGCCCTTGAGTATAAGAGTGAGATCCATCTTTGTTTTATAGATCTGGAAAAGGCGGTTGACAGGGTCCCCTGGAGCAAACTTTGGGACTGTTTGGCAAGGAAGAACATTCCAGCACCTCTGATTCATGCTATACAGAGCTTCTACAAGTCTTGCAGAAATTATGTGAGGACAGCAAACTATAAGTCAGAAGAGTTCAGGACCACCACTGGTGTAAGACAAGGTGATATCCTATCACCTTACCTCTTCAAACTCCTTATGGACGATGTTATCAAGGCATGTAAGTAGAGAACAAGAAAGTATTCAGTGGGGTACTGGAAGATGAGACAGGTATGTATTTCAGAGCTGGCATTTGCTGATGACGTAGCCCTGATTGCTAAATCAGAGGCACATCTCCAATCCAACCTGCAACTCTGGAAGGAAGAGCTGGAGAAGAGAGGGATGGTCATAAGCAGCTCTAAAACAAAATCCATGGTGATATCACGAGAAGAAAGAGTACATCAGATTAAGCTGGGAGAACAGGTCCTGGAGCAGGTCGACCACTTTAAATACCTCGGAGCTATTATAGACCGAAAGGGGGGCATCAAAGAAGAGTTGGCCACTCGAAAGGCAGCAGCTGGGAGACTTTTTCAGACCATAAATCGAGGATTCCTCAGCAAGAGAGAGGTTGGTAAGAAAACGAAGGTGGCTGTATACCACTCCACTTATGTCCCAGTCTTGACATATGGATGCGAGTCATGGGCAATAACCACAACCCACAAAAGCCAGATCCAAACCTCAGAAATGAGGTATCTGAGGAAGGTGGTTGAAGTAACAAGAAAAGACATGAAGTAAGTAAGAAAGTCAAGCATGGCCCCTGACGAGAGATAGGAGAAATAAATCCCATCACGCGAGACGAGATGCTATCGTAGAGCCATTAATGTTACCAGGAGAGATAGAATGAGAATTGATGACATCAGAAAAATTGTACGAACAACACCAGGCATCAAATGCATAGAGAGACAGAAAATTAAGTGATTTGGTCATCTCATGAGAATGGAGCTCGACAAATTACTACTACGCTCCTACAAGATCTAGCTTCAGGCTACGGGGAAGCATGTACCAGAAACGCAAAAAATAAACATAAGTTTGTCCCAGACAAAGATTTCGAGGTCGTAAATGTGCTGTTTTCTTCCTATGTTCCATCAATGCTCTCTCAATGACATATTCTCGTTCGTACAGCAGATAACTGAATTAGAAGTTCTTGCGGCGAGTCCAGCAGAGCTTTCTTAAAACAGCTCATTAAGGCCGGTTACTCTAAAAGAGCAGCCTTTGGCTTACAGCATCGTATCCTCTTTCTCAGTACGTAAATTTAGGTCAAGATGGTCGATTATGAACAGCGGCAGCGATGAGCACTTACAACAAACATAAAAGAAATGACTGAAGTTGTTGATAACTCTGAGTGTTCTTTTTAAAAGGAATTAATAAAACTTCTACGTGGGCTTTCATAATGAAATTAACTTTTGCTACTCCACGAATCGAATAGTGCTCCAAGATATGGTATATTATTCTTCCAAGAGCCGCCTACCAAGTCCGATCGGTTATAGTCAGATTTTATATGTCTGTACTTTACAAGTTGTACAACAAAATTATTTTGTGTTTTAAAGATTTGCTGCACTTCATAGTTTTCTTTAGTCAAGTTAGAATTATATATAATCTTGAGCGAAAGGTAGACAACTCTGAAGACACTTAGTACATACTCTGAAGTTTGGCCACTGTTGGACCATCACTGCAAAGCAAGGGGAGTAAATCCCGTGACAGTAAGTCACTGCACTTGCTTTTTGACATAGTAATTCAATTTCTCAGTTAAGTCTTCCATTCTATGTGGAAAACATTCCCAGATAATAAATTCTGAAACCTGTTTGAGCTTAGCACTCTTGACATTTATATTAAGTGGGTCTGTTTATCTGCTGATCTTCATAGTTTCTGTCTTTGATGTGCTGATCTTTATGTTGTTAAGAGCATTTGTATGATTTTACACTTTGCTTTGCTCAAAGCACATTAGACTTTGGTCATCAGCGAAACAGTAACTCATTCTCCGAGTCGTATTCTTAATTTTCTGTGTTAATTTCTTCTTCTTGCCCTTTTTGTAGTGTTATTTTCTCGTTTTATATGTTAAACAGCAATATGTTTAACAGCAGTCCTGCGCACTCCTGTGATTACATCAAATGCATCAGTGAGTCCATTAGTTGCTTTTACTACACTTTTACATGTGTGGTACAAAACTCTCAACGTTATATAACAGTTGTACATATATTCCACAACCTTCTAATACTTACCAAAGTTTATTCCTATCCACTTTATCAAAGATCTTTTCCTAATTTATAAATACTATTTTTAGTTGTCTGCCATGTGCAATTGTTCTTTAACTTAACTGTCTGAAGGTAATCTCATTCTCTTCCTAAATCTAAAGTGGGCCTTACTCAACTATGATTCGACGATGGGTATTATTCTTTGATGAAGTAATTTTGCATGTACAAGTATCTGTCCCGTGTGACTTTGTCGTGAGATAGCCTTGTATGTGTCACACTTCCTTTTATGACCTTTCTTTTTCCGAACTGGTACTATGATGACTTTTTGTATATAGTTTCTGGTTTCATGAAACGCTGAAAGTTTCCGGTTTAATGTCGTCTATACTAGTTTCTGGTTTCATCAAATGCTGGAAGTTTCCGGTTTGAAGTCGAGTATACAGTTTTTGGTTTCATTAAATGCTGGAAGTTTTCGGTTTTATGTCGTGTATACAGTTTCTGGTTTCATGAAATGTTGGAAGTGTCCGGTCTGATGTCGGGTATACAGTTTCTAGTTTCATGAAATGTTGGAAGTTTCCGATTTGATGTCGAGTATACAGTTTCTGGTTTCATGAAATGTTGGAAGTGTACGGTTTAATGTCGTGTATACAGTCTATGATTTCATGAAATGTCAATCCGACGCCCGTGAAGCATATACCAACATAAATAATGTGCACTTGATGTGCTGGCTTCTGAGGTAATTTACTTGTACTTTCTATGATGAAATTGGCAGACTTATGCACAACCGTATAATTGACCCCTCCCACGATATACCTAGTAGGTGTAGTAATCATATGCTTTATTTGTCTCCCACAGGAACGACCTGAAACTATGGTTGGGTAACCAGTGAGCAGGAAGAACCTTCCTACCACCAGCACGAGTTAGAAGGAATCATCACAAGATAGACACAAGAAACAGTGGTAACGGGGATCTTATGGAGGAAAGCTGAATAAAATGGCACAGTACATAAATTAGTGGCAAGGAATTGTTGCAGCCCTAAGTTCTAACTTTCTAATCTCGCACCGGATAAATATTTTCAAATTTTGACATCGGTATGAAAGTAGGAAGTGTAGTGAAATTGACAGAGATACAACGGTAAAATACCTCCAAGGATAACATATAAGGATAAAAAAAAAACATAATGCGTAGGCTGCTGATGTACATGATCGCCCAGACCGCGGGTCATCACCCTCCATAAAAATTGACTCGCTAGACAGGAGGGGAACGGCGGATAAAAAGAAAAAAAATATGACTGGAAAGATTGCGTGAGACTAGAAAGGCTAAGGAGACGCAATTGGGGGGGAAACGGAGAAAAGTCACGTTTCCCAAGTTGACATAAAAAGTAAGCAACTCGACAGAAGGGACCATAGATATGTTACGCCACAGTCATTTATTGGACGCTTTTGCAATACCAAGCCCTTGATTTGAATTCAGCGGCTAAAACGCAGATGTTTGGAATATTACAAAATTTAAAAAGTACTTTTTTTCTTAATATTAATGTTAGGAATATAAAAATTAGCTGGCCGGATGGCCCATTCTGAGCAGTGAACAAATATGTTCTTAATTTTACAGACGGATAGATAATATTGAAGATAATGACAAAAGACAGTGTTATTCACATCATCGACAGACTGTATTGAATCTAAAAGTGTCGCTAATTGTACAAAAAAACACGACCTTGAGACGCAGGTGTTCAAATCTACGTAGTATGGAAGAGAAGGGATATTGTGGTGGCTGTGTCTAAAAATAACTTTTAACGACAAAAATTTGGAGGGGAGAGAAAGGTTGGTTCAAAAATCGAGTACATTTTTGTAGAAACACAAGTAGAGACGGACAGACTAACAGATAACCATCCATACTTGACTGAAGCATGACTGAAATGACTTTAGGGTAGGAAATTTGAATTTAAAATAAACCTAGGCAGTGATTGGCCACAGACAATCATATTATTAGCGCTCAGAGCGCAAGTGGGGCCATTCTTCAATAGTTGTTCAGTGATAGACACAGATTTTAAAGTGTGGTGATTTCCATATGAAAGAAAGTGAAATAAATTCAGGGACGCCATACTATAGCCAGCAGCTCAGCTGAGTTTTGCTAGCATTTCTGTGTTATTTATTCATAATCTGGTAAGATTGAAATTATTTCTTTGTATGAATATTGTTTAATGTTCGAGTGATTTGATACTGCCATATCGAAATCTAGCCTTACAAACAAGTAGGGATTTGCTCTAGACCCCCCGCCCTAGTCAGGGTCTAGGGACCAACAATATACATAAACTCCAGCCAGGGTTAGGCAAGACAGATCAAGTGTTGAGAATAATGAAACATATTACCTATCCTCTTTTAGGGCAGAAAACTAATAAATATTTTTCAGAATCTATAGTCTGGGAGGATCTATCTGATGTAAAACCACCATGGTAAATGTGCTGTTTGGTCAGAGAGATCTGACCTGTCTGTATGATGTGGTTGTTGTGTCAGTGTTGTGTCCAGACGTGGGTAGAGAATAGATTTTGACACATGGCCCATACTTTGATTGCAGAGCTGTGAGATTCTGTTGTCAACAAAGCAGTGTCTATTCAGTTGGTGACTTTACTCGAGTGTATCTGTGCAGTACTTGTGACAGAGACCACCATTATTGCCCGCCAGCCCGGAGAGGTGGGATCACCAGATTTCAGCACCAGAGCTACAACTACAAGATGAGTGAGCCTCTGGTCTGCTGGACATTCACCAACGCTTTGTAGTTACTAATACCCCATAAAAATTCCCACCATTTTCTGGACACTGTGTAGTCAATATAGACAGGTGTGATGAGGCCACCCCAACAGCACAAACATTAACTATCCTCCCAAGTAGATGACTACTAGAACATTTTAATAAAACTAACTAGTATAGTACATATATATGTACACTATTGCATTTATGATATAATATTCCATGCATTTCTTTCATAATTTCTAAATCCTTTTAAGTTCTGGTCAACCTAAAAAATTGATACAGAACAAAATAAATGTAATATAATTCTATCAAAAAATTTTACACACGTGAGTTAGTTCAGTGTATTTTAACATTTATTAATATTATTAGTCTTGTTAAATATCTGTGGGTATATCTATAACCTATTACACCACACTACATATCATAACCCTAGACACTTTACGTAGCCACATTCATAAAAAAAAAAATTAAGTGTGAGGTCGTAGTGGTAGCAAGAAAGGCCTTCTGACAATTCACAACTACATTTTATCTCAGGAGCCTTCACAGCTGGCCTCATACAATTACATTTAGTAATATCACCATCATACAATACCATCAAACACCACTACATAAATTGGGGTCTTGTCCAGGGATAATTAGCCCAACAGTAATATTAGGATCTCCTGGTGGGAGAAATAAAAGTAGGGAAATAAATTGTAAAATTTCCTTTGAAATTAAAAGTGTCCCTGCAGATAAAAGTTGGTGAATCTTCACAGCCAGTAATAATTAATTAGTTAACTGGTTAGTTAGAATTAGTTAGACTATAGTCATAAGAAGTACTTAGTGTATTTACTGGTTAGAGATTTATCTTGTATATTATTATATTGTCTAAAAAGTATGGCGGAGCTGGCAAAATTTAGATCAGCTGCTGTGCTCACCGCGAAGGAGATGGGAATGGATGGTCAAATTTTAATTCAATACGTAACGGCTGAATGTGATAAATATATTGAAAGGGAAGATAGAAAGGTAGCTGAAGAGAAGAGGTTACAAATTGAGGCTGATAGAGAAATTAAGAGGCTGCAGATTGAGGCAGAAGAAAAACGACAGCAAAGGGAGGCAGGAGAAAAACGACAGCAAAGGGAGGCAGAAGAAAAACGACAGCAAAGGGAGGCAGAAGAAAAAAGGTTGACTGCCGAAAGGGAGGCAGAAGATAGAAGGTTGCAAAGGGAGCACGAATTACGACTAAGGGAGCTGGAATTACAAGGCCAGGCTCCTGAAAATGGTGCCAGCCCTTTTGCCTCAGATGCTACGCCCAGTCTGGGAGCCTCAAACTCAGCTATGGGGTTTCATTTAGACCATTTTGTTGAAAAAGACGATGACATAGAGGGGTACCTAGGACGTTTTGAGTTATTAGCTACTACATATGGGTTAGAGAGAGAGAGGTGGAGTTTAAAGCTATCACAAGGATTGAGAGGTACTTCTTATGAAGTATTTGCCAAAATGAACAGGGAAGACCAAGACAATTATGACATGTTAAAACAGGCTTTGTTATTAAGGTACGAGAAGAATGGTGAATTTTATCGTAAGAAATTTAGAAATGCCAAACTGTTGTCTGGGGAGACATACCACCAATTCTCTGCCAGACTAGAAACCTATTTGGAGAAATGGACGGCTCTGGGGAAGACCCAAGATCTTAAAGAAATGATCATGATTGAGCAATTGAGAGAGTCCATGGCTCCAGACATGAGAAAATTTCTCATGGAACAAGGTGCAGAGAAGTTGGGGGAAATTTTAAATGTTGCTGAGAGGTATCAGGCAGCCCAGGCAGAGGTAAGTGGTGCTAAAAAGAAGCACATAGACAATTTTAAAGCTCCACAGCAATTTAATAAATTTGATAATAGAGAGCAGGGAAATAAAGGTAGGACAAACTTTGAGCGGCCAAGAAATGACTATCGCGACAGAAACTCACAGTTCAATGACCAAAAGTTCAATGAAAGAAAACCGTTGAACCAAGGAAAAAGATGGTGTAAATGGTGCAAGAAGGATAACCATAACACCGAATTTTGTAGAAGGAAACCTTCAAACATTGCTGCAATGAAGTCGGGGACGCAAAGATTAAAGGTTAATCCTAAGGGACAACAGGAACCTTATCACCCCCCAGTTTGTGAGGATGTTATTTGTAATGGGGTCACCATAAGGTGCCTTTATGATACAGGTTTGGATTATGATTCAGTTGTGAAGTCTAGCCTAGTGGACCCAAGTCAGTATACCACAGAAACAGTGGAAATACAAGGGGCGACTAAGGACATACCACTCATGACACTTCCCATCGCAAGGATAACGGTGAAAACTCGCTATGTGGAAGGAGAAATCAGAGCAGCAGTGATAGATGAACCAATCTACCCTCTGATATTGGGGTGTAGATACGTCTTCTTGGGGAATCCCGAGAAACCTGTGATCATGGCGACAGTGCAGACCAGGTCACAGAAGAAGGAGGAAGAAGGTGAACCTATAAATGCTCATCCAGAGGAGATGAGGAAGGCGCAGGCTGAGGATAGGACACTCAAGCCCTGTTTTAAAAAATTGCCCAAATGCCACACACCTCCGAGCAAGGGGGAATATTTCATGAAGAACAAACTCTTATACAGGAAGGCCGGAACTGGAACAAATGGTCATAACCAGCTGGTTCTTCCCACTTCATATAGAGATAAAGTGATGGAACTCGGGCATGCGATTCCCTTCAGTGGTCACATGGGGATCAGCGCCACAGGACAGCGTATAGCTTGTCATTACTTCTGGCCAGGGATAACGGAGGATATAAAAAGATATGTCAAATCCTGCCCAGAATGTCAAAGGGTAGCTCCAAAGCACTGGACTGCTCCTGCAACTCTAGGGGAAATGCCCATAGTGGGAACACCTTTTGAGAGGGTTGCAGTGGATATTGTAGGACCTCTCACTCGGACCAAGAGGAGGAACAGTTACATCCTTACTCTGGTGGACACTTGTTCTATGTGGGGAGAGGCGGTAGCCCTGCCATCAATTGATTCAAAACATGTAGCAGAGGCACTACTTACAATATTTACCCGATTAGGATTCCCGCATCAAATCTTGACGGATAATGGTTCTCAGTTCAAGGGGAAACTAACGGAAGAGGTTTTTAAACTATTTCAAGCCAGACACTTTCATTGTAGTCCGTACCATCCACAAGGGAACGGCCAGGTAGAGAGGTTCAACGGGACTCTCATTTCTATCCTGAGAAAGCTGGCACACGAAAAACCGGATCTGTGGGATCAATTCCTGCCCGCCGCATTGTTTGCTTACCGGGAGGTACCACATAGTTCAACCGGGATGGCTCCCGCAACTCTGCTATTTGGGAGGCCCATAAAAGGTCCATTAGAAGCTTTATTAAGGACCTGGACAGATGAGAAGGCGGAAGAGACTGTTACCTCATCGTATCAATACGTGAACGAACTGACCACTCGTTTGAAAGCTGGATGGAAACTGGCAAATGATAATTTGAAGCAAGCCAGGAAGAAACATGCAGCATATTTTAATAGGAAGGCAAAGGACAGGGAACTGGCAGTCGGAGAGAAGGTGCTGCTTCTACTACCCGGAAGCCAGAATAAATTACAAATTGGTTGGCAAGGTCCATATACGGTTCTAGAGAAGGTGTCTAGAACAAACTATAAAATTGACAAAAAGGGGAAGGAGAAAGTTTATCATGTAAACTTATTAAAGAAGTATCTGGACAGACCACTCCAGGAAAGCACCCCCTTATTGACCTTGGCTATTGCAACCCAGATGCAAAAAGAACCACTCACCTCACATGAATACCCATTACATCCTTGTGAAACCGCAGCACAGGTAAAAGTCAGTAAGCACCTGACTAAAAACCAGAGGGAGAGAGTTCAACAGGTTCTGGAGGAACATACAGATGTATTAACAGATAAACCAGGCCATACAAATTTGCTACAGTATGACATGAAACTGGTAGACGCAAACCCAATCTGTATGAGAGCCTATTCTATTCCGTTCGCGAAGGAGAAGGCATTGAAGGAAGAAATAGAGTATTTGTTGAAGGAGGGGATTATTTCGCACAGTGAATCATCTTTTAGTTCTAGTGTCGTTTTGTTGAGAAAACCGTCTGGGGAACACAGACTGTGCATAGATTACAGGAAACTGAATGCTGTCACAGAAGGACAAGTGGATCCATTACCAGACACAAAACAGTTATTTGCCAGACTGAACAAGGCAAAATACTTTTCAAAGGTGGATCTTAGTAAAGGCTATTACCAGATCCCAGTGAAGCCTGAAGTGAGACCTTATTTGGCTTTTAGCACTTCGGATGGACATTATGAATTCAATATGCTACCATTCGGACTGAAAAATGCTCCGAGTGTGTTTTCAAGGATGATGCGCAAATTGTTGGATCCCCTGAATAACCCGTGTATCACGAATTTCATGGATGATATTCTCGTCGCCACAGAGACATTTGAAGAACACATTGAAGCTCTGGAGATGTTGTTTGATAGACTTCGGGAGGCGAACTTAACTGCTAGGCCAACAAAATGTTGTATTGGATGCAAAGAGTTGGAATTCTTGGGACACACTGTATATCAGGGTAATATGACCCCTGATCCTAAGAACTTGGAAAAACTGCAGAGAGCACCTAGGCCACAAACAAAAAAGGACGTGCGATCATTCGTGTCGTTATGCGGATTTTATCAGAAATACATCAAAAATTTTAACGCTATTTGTGCTCCTCTGACTGATCTGACTCGCAAGGGACTTCCAGATAAAATTATTTGGACTGCACAATGTGAACTAGCGTTCCAAGAGTTAAAGGAAAAACTCACTAGCAAGCCTATTCTCAAACTGCCTGATTTGACACAGGACTTTGTCTTAAGAACCGATGCAAGTAATGTGGGACTCGGAGGGGCTTTGTTGCAAAGATCATCTTCACCTGATGGGGAACTTAAACCAGTCGCTTATGCAAGCCGCAAATTGAATAAGGCGGAACAAGGATACTCCACAAGCGAAAAAAAGAATGTTTAGCATTAATCTGGGCAATAAAGAAGTTTCAAATCTATCTGTATGGTAGGACTTTTGTGGTGGAGACGGACCATCAGCCTCTCGTGTTCTTGTCTCAGGCTAAGCATGAAAACGCAAGATTGCTGAGGTGGTCTTTATTGCTTCAACCTTATCAGTTCAGTATCCAATATATCCCAGGCAAATTGAATGTCGGTGCAGATTTCCTCAGTCGGCACCCCTGTGATCAAAATTAGAGTAGTGGCAGACGTGAGGAGCAATTTTACCTATGTGTATCGCTGGTTTTGGAACTTGCCATAGGCATGTTTTCAAGTGGGGAGATGTGTAGTGAAATTGACAGAGATACAACGGTAAAATACCTCCAAGGATAACATATAAGGATAAAAAAAAAAACATAATGCGTAGGCTGCTGATGTACATGATCGCCCAGACCGCGGGTCATCACCCTCCATAAAAATTGACTCGCTAGACAGGAGGGGAACGGCGGATAAAAAGGAAAAAAATATGACTGGAAAGATTGCGTGAGACTAGAAAGGCTAAGGAGACGCAATTGGGGGGGAAACGGAAAAAAGTCACGTTTCCCAAGTTGACATAAAAAGTAAGCAACTCGACAGAAGGGACCATAGATATGTTACGCCACAGTCATTTATTGGACGCTTTTGCAATACCAAGCCCTTGATTTGAATTCAGCGGCTAAAACGCAGATGTTTGGAATATTACAAAATTTAAAAAGTACTTTTTTTCTTAATATTAATGTTAGGAATATAAAAATTAGCTGGCCGGATGGCCCATTCTGAGCAGTGAACAAATATGTTCTTAATTTTACAGACGGATAGATAATATTGAAGATAATGACAAAAGACAGTGTTATTCACATCATCGACAGACTGTATTGAATCTAAAAGTGTCGCTAATTGTACAAAAAAACACGACCTTGAGACGCAGGTGTTCAAATCTACGTAGTATGGAAGAGAAGGGATATTGTGGTGGCTGTGTCTAAAAATAACTTTTAACGACAAAAATTTTGGAGGGGAGAGAAAGGTTGGTTCAAAAATCGAGTACATTTTTGTAGAAACACAAGTAGAGACGGACAGACTAACAGATAACCATCCATACTTGACTGAAGCATGACTGAAATGACTTTAGGGTAGGAAATTTGAATTTAAAATAAACCTAGGCAGTGATTGGCCACAGACAATCATATTATTAGCGCTCAGAGCGCAAGTGGGGCCATTCTTCAATAGTTGTTCAGTGATAGACACAGATTTTAAAGTGTGGTGATTTCCATATGAAAGAAAGTGAAATAAATTCAGGGACGCCATACTATAGCCAGCAGCTCAGCTGAGTTTTGCTAGCATTTCTGTGTTATTTATTCATAATCTGGTAAGATTGAAATTATTTCTTTGTATGAATATTGTTTAATGTTCGAGTGATTTGATACTGCCATATCGAAATCTAGCCTTACAAACAAGTAGGGATTTGCTCTAGACCCCCCGCCCTAGTCAGGGTCTAGGGACCAACAATATACATAAACTCCAGCCAGGGTTAGGCAAGACAGATCAAGTGTTGAGAATAATGAAACATATTACCTATCCTCTTTTAGGGCAGAAAACTAATAAATATTTTTCAGAATCTATAGTCTGGGAGGATCTATCTGATGTAAAACCACCATGGTAAATGTGCTGTTTGGTCAGAGAGATCTGACCTGTCTGTATGATGTGGTTGTTGTGTCAGTGTTGTGTCCAGACGTGGGTAGAGAATAGATTTTGACACATGGCCCATACTTTGATTGCAGAGCTGTGAGATTCTGTTGTCAACAAAGCAGTGTCTATTCAGTTGGTGACTTTACTCGAGTGTATCTGTGCAGTACTTGTGACAGAGACCACCATTATTGCCCGCCAGCCCGGAGAGGTGGGATCACCAGATTTCAGCACCAGAGCTACAACTACAAGATGAGTGAGCCTCTGGTCTGCTGGACATTCACCAACGCTTTGTAGTTACTAATACCCCCATAAAAATTCCCACCATTTTCTGGACACTGTGTAGTCAATATAGACAGGTGTGATGAGGCCACCCCAACAACACAAACATTAACTATCCTCCCAAGTAGATGACTACTAGAACATTTTAATAAAACTAACTAGTATAGTACATATATATGTACACTATTGCATTTATGATATAATATTCCATGCATTTCTTTCATAATCTCTAAATCCTTTTAAGTTCTGGTCAACCTAAAAAATTGATACAGAACAAAATAAATGTAATATAATTCTATCAAAAAATTTTACACACGTGAGTTAGTTCAGTGTATTTTAACATTTATTAATATTATTAGTCTTGTTAAATATCTGTGGGTATATCTATAACCTATTACACCACACTACATATCATAACCCTAGACACTTTACGTAGCCACATTCATAAAAAAAAAATTTAGTGTGAGGTCGTAGTGGTAGCAAGAAAGGCCTTCTGACAATTCACAACTACATTTTATCTCAGGAGCCTTCACAGCTGGCCTCATACAATTACATTTAGTAATATCACCATCATACAATACCATCAAACACCACTACAGGAAGACATAACTATAAGAAACAGACATATTGGCTAGTTTTCTATGCAAGCTGAGCTAATCTTATAGGATGTAACTTTAGACAGACATGCTGATAAACTTGACAAGGTTGAAGAATTCTGTACGCCTGCCAGCCAAAACTTGAAAGTCATTTTTTCATGAAGTTATCAAACACCGGCTGCAGCCAGGTGAATAAAAAATAAGATGGTGAGAATGTAGCAGATGAAAGAGAGACAGAATATGTGGCAGGAAGAACGAATACAAAGCCCAACACCTTTATACCTCACAGGTGTTCTTCTTAGTTAGCTCTCAGAAAGGAATCTATATTTCTTTTTCTCTCAAAGTTCGCGGCTTTTTAAGAAGTTTTAACTTTGTAGATGTAAGGAGTGGGATGTATATCGGATGACAGACAGATACACAAGTAGACAGACAAGCCCTTTAAAAAGTCAAACAGACAGACAAGACAGACAGAGCAACAGCCTGGCACACTGAAAGACAGTCACACTGAGCGGCATGCAGAAATACAGACAGATGAATCGACACATCGAAAGACAAACAGACAGACCGCCACACTGTAAGACAGGCAGACAGACCGACACACTGGAAGATGGACAGATAGACAGACACACTTGGAAGACAGACAGACTCACACACCGGAAGATAGACAGATAGACCGACACATCGGAGGATAGATAGATCGACACACCGTACGACAGATAGATAGATCGACATACCGGAACACAGACGGAATCACACACCGGAAGATAGACAGATAGAATGACACATCGGTGGATACAGACCGACACGCCGTACGACAGATAAATAGATCGACACACAGGAACACAGACATACTAACACACCGGGTGACAGATAGACCGACATACCGGAAGACAGACAGACAGGGCGGCAGACAGACAGACAGACAAATAGGCCGGCAGACAGACAGATTAGATATATAGACAGTTATTAGACAGACAAATAGGCCGGGAGCCAGATTAGATAGACAGATAGATAGAGAGACATATAGACAGACAGATTAGATAGATAGATAGATAGATAGATAGATAGATAGATAGATAGATAGATAGATAGATAGATAGATAGATAGATAGATAGATAGATAGATAGATAGATAGATAGATGCACAGACAAACTATATAGGTACTTACGTTTGATCTTTTGGTTCGGGGTGAAGGATGTCATAATACTCCTCACGTGGATGTCGCACACGCGCCTTGTCTGACGTGAGCCGGGTCACCTGAGCTCGGGACGCTGTGGCTTGAGCGTCCGTGCTGTTGTCGATGCTGCTGGTGATTGTAGGGATGGTGCTGGATGCAGCGGCGATGTTGTGGTCGAAGGTATGGTTGCCGCCGTTGTCCGGCGTGTCCGGTGTGCTGTTCAATGTCGTAATGGCGACCGATGAAGCTCCAATAGCCTCGTTGCTATTGGCAATCTTGTGATTGGTTGTTTTGTGACTGGCTACCATGATAGCAGTATGTGACGTCATAGTGTTTTCCAAAAATCCCTCTATTGTGTCTGTAGGCACTTCGCAAGTGTCTGGCGTCACTGCCCTATTGTCAATGATCCATGTCTCTACTACTGAGTTCTTGCTGCCAAACGAGACTCTGAAAGGCACACAGTGACGTGAAGGTGTATATGATTATGTTAGTATTAAAATAAGTCAGTATTAAAATAGGTCAATATTAAAATAGATCAGTATTAAAATAAGTCAGTATTAAAATAGGTAAGTATTAAAGAGGATTAGAAGAGGTCAAATAACAAAAAAGATACAACACTGCTGACAGATGAATATGAAGCAGCAGCCAGAGAGAAGGCATTATTTTAAAAAGATATAATATCTTTCCCTTTTTTATCTTTGACATTTCTCGTGAGACAAAGTCATAGTCATTTAGCTCCTCGTGGAGTATAGAACTGCTATTTCTGCTCGTCACATATTTCCATTTTGAGTCGTTTCTTTCCAGGTCTGCCCATGAGATCCTGATTACCTTGGCTTCCTCGTCTACTGTCCTTCTCCACGCTCTCTTTGATTTCCTCACTCTACTCTACGTTTGTGGGCTCTAGCCAAGGTTATGTCTGGTTATACTGGTTGTTGATTGTTTCAAGAGGGTGGCTCCTATCAATCTCCCATTCTGTCTTGAATCCCTAGCTGTACTTGTTGTTATCTTATTCTTTTCCACATGCAGGGGCGTACTGAGTATTGAGCATTTCGGGCGCTGCCTGAGGGTCTACACTTGGGATTTAGACATTTATAAACAGTAATCAATGTGTAACAGTAGTCAGACGCCTATGAACCTATTTGCCCAGCGCCCTGTCACGGGATTTACTCCCCTAACTCTGCAGTGATAGTCCAACAATGGCTAAAATTCAGAGAATCTACTGAGGGTCTTCAAAGGTATCTACCTTTCGCTCAGAATTACTCTTGGCAGAGATGTGAATTGAAGAATGGTGCTTCAATTCTAGGGAGTCTCATAGGAATTTAAGAAATCAAGTACCACGGCTGTTAGGATGAAGGCCATGTAAACTTTCTCTTTTCCCTGGCCTTCTATGAGTAAGGATTTTGCTCGTTTTAATGAGACCCCAACTGATTTAAATCAGTAAAAGATTATTTCAAAGTTTAAAAGATTAAGTTGCCAGCCTCTTACATAACCTCACATTTGTAGCCTCTTACGACATGCACAAGGGAGCATCAGTCTTATTCTTTTTTTTTGTTTCCACGGAGGCCCCTGGGGAAGCAAACGGGGCAAGATATCTGTATTTACAAGATATCTGTATTTACAAGATATCTGTATTTACAAGATATCTGTATTTAAAAGATATCTGTATTTACAAGATATCTGTATTTACAAGATATCTGTATTTACAAGATATTACTTTATGCTGGAACCTCGATATTCAGAGATGGCGTCCTCGACAAATATTATACTTGACAGACAAGGAATATCAAAACTTTAAGACCAAAAAAAAAAAAAAAGAATATGTCAGTGGACTTTCAAGCACAGTGGTTAGAGCGCTGCCCTCTCGCGGTAAAGGTACCGGGTTCGAAACACGGTGACATCATATTCCAGTCTTCCCAGTTGTAAATTGGTACCTGACTCTGCTCGTGAGGGAAGGAAGGAAAAGGCAGCGAGGAAGGGAGCAGGTCACCCCCACCTCTCGAAGTAAAGTCTCTAACATTTCACTTCCCTAAGGCACTATCTGCTTGGGACTACTTTTTTTTTAAAACTTCTAAGCAATAACTATCCGCGTGAAACTGCACTTGACATTCCAAAGATCACCAGCGAAAACTTGCATTCCACAACTAGAGATTTAAGAGGCAATCAAAGCTAAACAAACAGACGGGAGCAGCTGTGACTAATGGAACATCAATTACGACAAGTAAAACAACTGCTATAAACTGGTGTTCTAGAGAAGTCTATAAAGTGTTGCATCCTGGACCAGAAGTATACCAGAATACAGGCAAAGGGGCGATAATCATTTCCATATGGGAGAACAAATTGTACAAGAAAACTGGCAAAGGGCCATAATTATTTCCATATGTGTGACCTAGGAAAAGATGAGTTCAAAAATATAAGAAAATGGAATACGATCTACGTATGCCCTGTAAATTAGTAAAAAAGCAATCTTTGTTTAACTCCGTCTGGTTTCCGGGGATCTGTTGAAGCACAAAGACACAATAGACCGACTGGTTCGAGAGACACCCCCACTGTGACGATGAGATACATGTTTGGACTTCTGTTGATACAATCCAGACATGCTATGACCCAATGTGCGCGTACCTACAGAAAAGACAGCCACAGCACGGAGAATAGCTGACATTAAAGGAGCGAGAATAAAGAGGGGGCTATCATGGATGGCACAGGCGTAGGCGACGATTAGGCAAGTGACCACAGCTGAAAAAAATATTCAAGGAGCAAAGAGTGGAGTAAGACGGTAGAGAATTTGACAAACTACCAGCATGTGATTATCACCCTTGGAAGGGAATGTAATGTTGGCGCAATGGGAAATCATAATTGGAGATTAATCAACTGATAAATGATCATACTGGGGATGATGATGCGAAAGTATACACTGATGTGTCTATTATTTTCCGTGGTAAAAAATGGGGATGCGGCTTGTCAGCTAGAGTCAGGAGTAGGGTCGTCGCTGAACAGAGCGTGGCTTAATGACAACCTCCAGCATGAGAATGGAGGTAGAGACCAGCTACTGCAGCACTGAGGTGGCTGTCTAAAACTCCATAAATGAGGGCAGTTATTGTGTCAGGCTCTCAGTTCATGCTTAGGAAGGTCCAAAATAATTGGCTACGACTTGAATGGAGATCTGAACCCTTCAGGCAATGTTATTGATCTTCTGTCCTGGTCATTCAGAAGTACGCGGCCATAAGAGCGCTGATAAACTAGCCCCGAGAGCCTTCTAAATTAGGGACACTAAATATAAAATAGAGGAGAGATACTAAGGACAAAATTAATGATCGTCTGTTAGATCGTCTGTTAGAGAACGACAATTAATGATCGTCTGTTAGAGAACGACAATTAAATGATCGTCGGTTAGAGAACGACAATTAATGATCGTCTGTTAGAGAACGACAATTAATGATCGTCTGTTAGAGAACGACAATTAATGATCGTCTGTTAGAGAACGACAATTAATGATCGTCTGTTAGAGATCGACAATTAATGATCGTCTGTTAGAGAACGACAATTAATGATCGTCTGTTAGAGAACGACAATTAATGATCGTCTGTTAGAGAACGACAATTAATGATCGTCTGTTAGAGAACGACAACGGCCATCGATCAATCAACACAATGTCGGCAGCTGGAAGTGAGCATCAAACGTAAAACTCTAGCAGACACGGGCGCATCAAAGGACGGGTCAACCAACAGCGCTATAGGAAAAATCAGCATTCATACACTTCGATATGTGCTGAGGGAGACTGAGCAGATATGAGTTTGCCCCTGGGCAATCATGTCGATTCTGAACAACAATAATAACAACAACAACAATAATAACAACAGCAACAACAACAATAATAAAACATTAAAACGTGATGTAGCAAAATGACGTCTTTTGGGAAAGGTGGTGGGGGGTGGGGGGGGGGGGGGTGGGGGGGGGGAGGGGGGGGGGGGGAGGGGGGGGGGGGGGGGGGGGGGGGGGGAGGGGGTGAGGGCGGGGGGGGGGGGGGCGGGGGGGGGGGGGGGGGGGGGGGGGGGGGGGGGGCGGGAGAGCCGTTGTTGTTGTCCAAGATTGAGGACCCCCTCTTTCTCCCCCCCCCCCTACCCCCCGAACGACGCCTCCCACCCGAAAACAAAAAGTCCTAAATATGCCACTGGCACTAACCCGGTCTCTTCTCTTTCTTGTTTACACTCCGATCTTCTCTCAACCCTATCTCTTGAGCGTCCGACTGGCAGGGTGGTTAAAGCACTTGCTTCTCCTGGCCCAGGGACCTGGTTGGAAATTAGGTCGGCGCGAGCAACCGTCTACCCAGCTGTAATAATGGGTACCTGATTTTGCTCTTGCGTTTAAGAAGGCAAAGGCTGCGAAGAAGGGAACTGGTCAACCCGCCTCATAAAGCTGAAAATTTGTACAGGTAGCCCTCGATTTACGCCAGGGATGCGTTCTTGGACGAACTGGCGCAACTGAAATCGGCGTGAACGGACACCGTTTTATACAGTAGGTCAATGGGAGGTCAGTGACTTACGTTCCAGGCATCTAAACATTGACTACTAACACGCTGTCGGTCTAAAATAAAGTCAATAAAATAAATAAATTTAAATAAAATCAAGTAAAGCAAATAAAATAATCGTAAATTAAATTTTAAAAATAGTCTGTAACACTTAGAACAAACAATGATGTAATGCAGCGGCTTATATCTCTGACGAAGTCCCTGGTTGAGGATCGTGTCACGGGTTGCCTTCCCTGTTTTTGCAGTAGTGGTCCAACAGTGGCCAAAACTCAGATTATCTAATACGGGCCTTCGAAGGCCTTTGCACAAGATTACTCTTGGCAGAGTTGTAGATAGAAGGGTAATGACGCTTCTATCCCAAGGATGTGTTCACAAGATATTCAGAAAAGCGAGAATAATGCTGCATTGGCTGAGCACGTTAACTCTAGGATCTGCCGACAACTTTTGTTAAGGATTAAGCAATTATTAATTTTAGCTCGTCAAGCCCCCACCCTGATTTACTTAGTGGAATTCTTATTATTACATGGTATAGCTCTGTTTAGAGTGTATTTAGTAACTTGACTGAGACAAACATGCAGTACATTTATAAGGATTAAATCGAAGTTAAATTTGCATAATTACAAATAACAAATTTAAAAATCATTTAGTTTTCACAAGGGTTGAAAAGAATGAATATTGTTTTTTTTTTTTTCAGAAAGGTATCATCACTTTTGTGATGGGATAAAAGTTTATTAAGGGGTTCACGTGGCAGCTTATAGGTTTCACTTATTTGCCACAGATAGTTTCTGCTCCCGCTGATGGTTTGATTCTGTGCAGATAGATCACTGGAGTTCTCGCGTCTCTGGTCAAGATTAAAGGCGCAGCACGTTCCAAGTAAGATAAAGGAGTAACTGTCAAGCTGGTCCCTCGTTTCTAAGACCCTCTGATGTGGTGATGATTGAGTCTAGTTCTACGTCAGTCCACTTCTACCTTCACGTTGTTCCAGAGATTAGTACCCTCACTTGTACCACCAACAACAACTATGGTAAAAGAATAGAAACGAAACGCTCTCCTGAGTATTGCGTTTTCCAACCCATAGGTATGGGTCCCCTTCTCTCCATTCCACCATGCCATCTACCTCAGGATTTACCCTCGATCAGAATTTAACTTAATCCCTCGCGAGAAAACTTTCTTTACATTTAAATTGAATGGCTTTATCTTTATTTTACGTTTAAATGAAAAGATTAATAGTACAGATAGAATATGTTTGCATTTATATCTCCACTGATTAAAAAGTGTTCACAATATAAATTGAATATGTTTTCATTTATATCTACAAGTGTTGAAACGTTTGAAACTTTAATTAATTTTAAAGTGAATTTGTTTACATTTACACTGGTTTGAAAATGTAAATGTTTTACTAAAATGTACATCATTTCTTTCATCTATCCCTCCCTGCTCCATATGGAACTTGGGACTACCTACGTTTTTAGTTCTCTTTAAAAAACTAGCGATAAAGCAGTCACCAGCCCTTGCAGTGGTGGTTCATGAAATCATCATTCTATATGCTGAGGTTGCCAGCCTCACATGACTTGGACATCCACTAGCGATTCTCACATATTAATATTTACATGGCAATATATACACATTAGTTCACATGTTTGTAATGAAAAAAAATGTAAAATGCACAACTTACGCCAATCCTGGCTCACAGACTTTTTGCTCAGATGAATAAAAGCACTGGTAGATGCCTCTTACACATGTACTTGGGGGTCTTTACTTTTACAAGATAATTCCCTCTATGACTCCGTGTGTTCAGTTTCTTCACCTCCGGTTTCCTTGTTAAATTGATAGAGTTTTCCTGGGCTGTTTTGTAAGTCCTTTCCATTTTATCAGACCGGACACCTTTTTTTTTTTTTTTTGGAAGTCCTTTTAAATACTCCAAAAAAGATGGAATTATGATTCTAACTTCTGGCAGTCTGGTTGTGTCGTCTTGGCAAGCGATTTCTCACAGTGAATTAAAACTGCGAAAAGGTCCGGTTATATCGCCTGTCTTACCCCCGCACCTGTTTGTTATGAAGCTACTCAGGGCTCCAATCATTTCAAACATGCTTGTTTGGTGGGGTAATTTCAAAATATTCCGACATGGAATAATTTTGTGCGTGATGCAAAGGTCACGTCTCCCATATATGGCAGTAAAACATCCGATGCCTGATGCACAAACTCACCAACACATCTGTAAACTCATATGACAATGTGTTTCAGATGTAACAACATATAACTTTCAGATAAAGTAATATCTACGTGAAAGTCGGACAGGAAACGATTGTCATTCGTGTCTGTCCAAAATGTGTTGCACAGACGAGTAATCTTGTTATCTGTCGCTTGAGCACACAACACTACGCGAACACTAAGCAGAGCAATATGGGTTTTACCTGCGAAAATCTCAGCAAAGCTGTGCCGCGCCAGCAAATGCGATGCATTATCACCAACAAGGAGTGTCAAATGTTTTGACAATATCAAATATCTGCTACATAACAGAGGAAGAAAAAAGTGCTGACCATTGAAAAGCACGCAATTAGTCAGTACTACAACTTAAAATGAGTACTGCCGGTGTGAAAGAGAGATCGAGAAGGGGTCGCCCCAAATCCATCTCGTGACAGATCGTCACTATTTTTTTTTTTTTTTTTTTTTTTAAGAAAGCGTGCAGTGTTGAATGTCGTGATTTCCTGTAGCGTGCAGTTTCGCGCTGTGTATAATATTCTGCTTTAATAAAAAATGTCTATATTAATTTTGATTCATGACCTAAGGGATATCACCCAGGATTTTTCTGGGAGGAGTATTTAACAGTGGTTGTCTGTCCACCGGTTTCAACTTACCGGTTTAAAACGAGAACCGAGGTTTAGTTGCATGTCCATATTTGGGCTTATGGCTAACTTTTCTAAGAATGTTTGCAACTAGAGCTTAGGTCTTAACTCATGACCATATAAGGCTTCAATGGTCAATCTTTACCTGGAATGTGTTGAAACACTGCGTTTGAGTTTTCGCTCAAGGAAGCGTAGCGTCCAGGCGCATGCGCGGTTTAGTAGGGTTTAAACGAGATTTCCGATCTGGAGGTCGAACGAAAAATGTCAGAGGGTCAAGACGTGTTTTCGACGTCTTTGTGTTTCGGCGTCATGCCTGGGGAAATGGAAAACCTCTGTGGATGGACTTAGAAGTATTTGAAGATATTCCCCGATGATAGTGATATATTTCTTACGTCTTGGAGACGTGTTTGTGAGTGTTATTAGTGCATTCTGATGGTCTATCAACGTAAATGGACATTTTGTTATTCTCCTTGCCTAGCAGTGTCGCACCACATACATTTGTCAGCTCATTGACTTTTCCCAGGTGGGAAAGCATCTAACAGTTTACGTGAGCTAAGCTCTTAATAAGTTAGGCTGACTTTATTAGCTGAGGGCTTGTGTACGCCCAGGAAACATTGCAGTTTGATGCATCCCGCTGTTTCAGCGGTAAAATATTATAGTCAAGGTCTGACCCACCTTGCCTGCCAGTCACAGAGGCTAGTTAAACTTATAGGCCTGCTACCTTAAGGCCTGTTGCAAGCAAGCAACACATCTGATGAACTCATGTCAGGAAAGAGTTGGTTAACTCGTGTATCAACACCCGCGAGCAATGCGGGGTATTTTTGCTGAGGCTTGTTTGGAAGGGAACTTAGGTTGTGGTCAACAATCGTGCTTAGGCCCAGCTTACTGACTTGTGATATATGATGCTATCCATGTACTATCGTCATGTCTACATGTTCCTGAGTCTTGTTAAATGATCATGTCTACATATTCCTGAGTCTTGTTAAATGATCATGTCCTGATGTCGTCGTACTACATTAAAGTTTGAGAGAAAAAGTCAGTTGCTGTTACAACCTTCACTGACTTCTACTTGTGATTGAGTGTGAGTACTGAGCCAGGCTTTAGAACTGTACATGCATTCGCGTATATTACATCTACACTCATACTCTATGTCAACACTGCACTTTGCCAGCGCCTCAAGACTTAACGAACAGGCTGACCTACATTCACGTTCCTGCACTGCTTGGGTTGACCTGACCTCTACACTCACATACACAGTGCTGTGCCCTTTATATTTGTAAACAAGTAAACGGTCAGCTGCTTTATGATAAGGTATCAATGTGACTGTACCAGAATTTACACCTTATCAATGTGGTGGAACCAGCTAGATGGGGCTATTGGCTCAATTGTCAAGTTACTGCTGCTGTTTAGAAGGTCAAGTTACTGCTGCTGTTTAGAAGGTCAAGTTACTGCTGCTGTTTAGAAGGTCAAGTTACTGCTGCTGTTTAGAAGGTCAAGTTACTGCTGCTGTTTAGAAGGTCAAGTTACTGCTGCTGTTTAGAAGGTCAAGTTACTGCTGCTGTTTAGAAGGTCAAGTTACTGCTGCTGTTTAGAAGGTCAAGTCACTGCTGCTGTTTAGAAGGTCAAGTCACTGCTGCTGTTTAGAAGGTCAAGTACCGTTCCCATTGTCACGATTGCAGTTCAGAAGTTCGATTGTCGTTACCATTGTCGCTGCTGTTGTTGTCAAGTTCAAGTTCTTGGAACATTGTTGTTGTTAGAAGCAAGTACAGAAAGCTATTTTCAGCGTTGGATCTTCGCGATCTTAGAATGCTGAACACTGTACCTCTTCATTGTTCATAGACGATAGGAGTGCATCATAAGTTGAGTGGCATGTATTTTTGTTGTGATTTGTGCCATTATAATGGGTAATTGAGCCTTCCCTTTACACAACTTTTGTTTACATATTTCTTGTTGTGTTACATGTTGTTTATATATCATTTCTATGTTTATTTTCAGCGGGTTTCAGGTTGGGTGGTGTCTGATATAGGAGATTCCACGTAACATAGGACTTATATCGGCGTTCTGTAGGGACTGTGCAAATTTCCCTTACCGGAATTTGCTAGTGACAGTTGTTGCTATTACGTTAGTTGTGACGAGCTGTAATTCGTTGTTATTGGTAATATTTTTCTGTTTTTCAGTTTTGTTTTGAGTTGTTTGTATTTGTAGGTCTCATCTTTCTTTCGTTTAGTTTTTACAACTTTATGTTTATACACGGTGATGTCATTGATTTGTGATAGTTTTTGCAGTTATCATCACATACTTTGTGATATTTCCTTTAGTTTTCCATTTTAATTTATTTGATTTCTGCAAACGTTATCGTATTGTCCTTATTGTTTGTTGTTTGTTTACATTAGTCGTTGTTGTTATACACTGTTTCTATATATAGTTGATCATATTTAGTACACTTAGGATAAAAATGATTGATGGTGGTATTATTATAAACATGTTTATACAAGTTCTTTGCTAAAAGACTTGTCATCCTCAAAGATTGAAACAAGGTAACCATACAAAGTCTTTGCCAAAGACTTGTCCCAACTGAGGTTGGTATATAAATTGTATTGTTATTTCAGGTGGTAATAACACAATATTAGACATAATGTCTACACTGGAATACTTTACTTGGCAAGGAAAATCCCTTGGTATGACTGATGAGGAAATTGAGAAATTCGCACGTGTCGAATATGCTACGGCTCAAAAGTTTGAGGTGTCTCAAGTACAATATTTCATTGAACTAGGGAAATCGCTTGGCATGTATAGGGAGAAACAAGGAGAGTTTCTGAAAATACAAATAGAGTCTGAGGAGAGAAAACATAAACTAGAAGCTGATGAGAGAAAATTCCAAATGGAAATGGAAAAACAGAAGTTAGAAGCTGAAGATAGAAAAATTCAGCAGCAAAGAGAGTCTGAAGTGAGAAAGATTGAAGATGAGAGAAAAATCCAAATGGGGAAGGAACATGAAGAAAAACTTTTAACTATGGAAGTGAATGAAAATAAGCTGGAAGATGAGATGAGTTTTTCTCAATACGAACAATGGTTAGAAGGTGAGATGAGCTTGGCTCAATACGAACAATATAGTAAAGAACGGTCTCTTGATAAGGAGCTAAACCAAGTCAAAATGGACTATGAGAAATTAAAGATTGAAGCTAAGAGACATGAGGATGACTTACGTAAAGCAAACTTAGAACTTGCTAGTGTGCAAGAAAGGTGTTGCAAAGTAAAAGTTCAAGCCAGACAAGACAAGAAGTCTTATGAAAAAATAATTCTGGAGTTAAGAAGTGAAGTGAATCTTTTGCAAAATACTGCTATAAAGAAGAATAAGGAATCTCTGGAAGAGATTAATGAGTTTAAGAATAGCAAGGATAGTGAGATTCAGTCTTTACAACTGGAGTTAACACAGTTGAGAGCGAATAAAGAAAAGGATGAGAAAGTTGATGAACTTATGACTACTCATCATAGTGCTATGGAAGCACTCAAACTCAAACTGGTTCAGGAGAAGGCTAAGGTCTTAGAAACTACGTCTCAAATGACAAAGTTGAGAAAGGATCTCAGAGATAGAATTGCTAAAGAAAAAACTTTTACTTCTGAGTTACACGACTTGAGATTAGATTATAACAGGGAAATTAAAACCAACGAGAAAATGCATAAAGCCCTTGCTAGGCAAAAAAGCTATCTCAGAAGTAGAAATTGCAAAACTTCAAAAAAGAGTTTGATGGTCTATTAGATATTGTTTTGTACAATAAGATGTTAACTACTACCAAGTGAATGAAAGTTAGACATAAAGCTGATGGTCAATATGTTAATGCAAAGAGTCAGCGACATGCACTCAATGCTAGAAGTAACATTAAACAATATGTGAATAAATCTTTTCGTGGCAAATATAATTTCCAATGAAATAACGATACTTCCTCGGATAGGAGTGATTCTTGGCTTCAGGCCAACAAAAGTAAATCAACTTTGCATCACGATGAGGACTTTGATAAATTTCATGACAAGATTCCTCACGAAAACCGTGTATCGACTTCTCAGAGTTCAGATAGACTTATAACATCCGACAAAACTATTAGTGCCCATCATACCCAGTCAAGTCAGTATGATGTACCAGTTAAGCCCATTGCCACAGGCAAAATTAACAACAAGTTTGCTAGGAAAGATAATCGTGGTTATGAACAGCACCAAGGCGCGTCATCACGTGATAATTTCTTTTTTCAAATTAATTGGAGACAATTTAAAGGTCCTCAGAATTTTGGTTCTGATATCTATAGGAACTTTGGAAAAGGTAACTTCCAATAGAGGTTGTCAACCTGGTGGTAATTTTTCTGAAGACAACAAAAAAGCCATCACAAAGCATATTTTGACCAGAGAGAAAATAACAATCGCAACTATGCTAACTGGAGGTCAAATAAGAGCAATGG